>JAFEMH010003658.1:170000-253325 GCA_022495995.1 Adenophora triphylla var. japonica
ACTCAAGCCAAACACTCAAGAACACAAGGAAGATTGGTAAACCCTCCTTCTCCTTCTCCTAACCCTAAATCTCATCTATGCATGCATCTTCAAACTACAAAATGTAGTTCCTTCATCTTTTTGCTTTAGATCTAAGAAGATCACCATGGAAGACCATCTCCATGGATGATCTTCTACAAAGATCAACATTATTTTCAAGTTCTCTTACTTTCTTGCAAAGAAAACTCATTTTCAAAACCCTAAAAACCATTTTCAAGCATAAAATCTCATTTTCAAAGGGTAAAAATCCCCTTCCCAAGCAAATGAAATGCTTAGTCCTAATGTACCCCAAGGATGGTTTGGTATAGTTGATTCACCACTAAAATGTCTAGTGATCACTAACCAAAACCTAGGGAAATGGGGACAAGCATGGATGCAAAACCCCCTTTAAAATCATATTCTCCTTCTTGGGAAGTTGCTGTCTAGTAGCAATTTTCCCAGACCTCAGTTCATTGTCTTAATTTTTGGACACAGATGAACTTGGAATTTGGTGTTGACTACAAAACACTTTTTGTAGCCAACATCCAGAGCTTTCCAGACATATTTTTACTTTATTTTTTGGGTGAGTAAAACTCCTCTTTTCAATTTTTCTTTCAGAGTCTAGTTCATCAGCTTCTGGGAATCCAGATCTCATATCTGAGGTTTCCAGAAGGTTTTCACCCCTCAAATCTTCTCCAAAATGGAAAATTACTTCGCACAAACCTTATTTAAGGTGTCTAGAACAACTTTCATTCTCTGAGTTTATCCAGATTATGAAGTTTTAAGACCCTTGAATACATTTCAAAATCAAAGGTCCACTGCCTTTTTCATTCTGGCAGAAATGGCTCTCAACCTCAAAAGGTCTTTTGAGTACCAAATCTCAATCCAAAAATCCTCCAAAAAATCATGGGATCAGTTTAAAGTCTTGAAAAGATATCCATATTTTTACTTTTCTGAGTTTCAAAGTATTTTGGCCAAAACACACACACACACACACACAAATGATTTTCAGCTTGGAAGACTCGTTTTACGAGGCGCGTCGGGTGCACACTAACGTCCTTCCCGACGCGTAACATGACCTCCGAACCTAAATCTCTGATCTCGGGCTTTTTTCAAAGTTTTGGCCCTCAAAATTAAAATGGCGTGGCGACTCCGTTTTCGTTGATTTTTTCAAACAAAAATGGGAAAATTTTCGATCACACATCATCACAGTGGCGACTCCGCTGGGGACTAAGCTTTTTTTAAAAAAAAAATGGTATTTGGTATATTGGTGGAAACCACTAAATTTCCCGTTATCGCCTCCTAACACGAGTCGGGGATAAATTGTGGTCTAACAATCCCACGTACCGGTATCACCGTTTTCAAAAAAAAAGCTTTTGAGGGTCAAGCTTCCGTCCCGGCTTTGAAAATCATTTTTTGTGTGTGTGTTGATTTTTGCACAATTTTCATGTTGTTTTGGCCGCCTCGGAGAAAGTCAAAATTTTGACTGTCGGAATAATGTCCCTAACTGTCGGAATTTTCGTGCTTACGTGCTTATGTGCTCATTAAAAATTTCAAAAAAAAAATCAAAAAAAAAAGATTTTCAAAAAAAAAAGAAGAAGAAAATTCTCAAAAAAAAAAAAAATCATGCATCATATTTTTAAGACACATAAAAAAAAATCTCTATTTTACTCGTAAAAGAATATAGATCGCTTGCACACTACGCGCACGTGACCGTACACCGCACACTACGTCCTTAACCCGGGAAATCCTTGTCGCGGTCCGTTTGGTCTTATTACGCCTCTCGGATGAGCACAGACTACCCAAACATCCCATGGAGCCTCGTGTCGACCATGCACTTGTCCGTGACACACTTTGTCCGAGACCCGGTTGGTTTTTAGTCTGGTCTGTGTCATGCCCTGTCCGTGTATAGACCTTTCCTTTCAAGCCTTTGTCGGCATACCGACTCAATATCTTTCGGGACCCTTATCGCCGAAGTTCGCCGGTTTTCCGCCGCAGACTTTGACCAAGATATTGACCGGCGCCTTGACTTCGGCTCGACCGGCACAAATTATACACTCGACTCCCAAAGCATTGACACCGAGTCATCAAGGATTAATGAATATTCCATGCCTAATTACGGCTTAACCGACGACAAGTCAAGATCAATCGTGGACATTTATCGTCAAATCATGCCGACTTTTCGTCGAGCCCTGACATGATCTTGACTTTTGACGTCGCCTTTGTCCGTAATTTACATCGAATGCTCGTTAAGACTCGATTACCCGCCAGGCTTTTAGGATCGTTATTCTTTCGGTCGGTGGGACCCGCTTGCCCTATAGGGCCCTCGCCCGGGGCTTATAGACGTAGGGACGGGGCCCACTGATCCACGAATCAGAGTAGTTTGCGAAAATGAAGAGCAATCTTTTCCAACGGATTAGGTTAATAAAACATGTTTTAAGTAAACGTGAACAAATAACTGCATGTTGCATGAGCCTAAAGCCCAAACACCTACCCTCCTTCCATTCCTGCACATCTCGAACCCCTCGTGTCCTTTCCCCGCAGCCTCCGCACAAAGCTTGGTTTCGGGCACCGGTCACCGTTTGATCAGTTGGGAAGAGTCAAGCACATCGTCGCCTCACCGTTTGTTCCGACTCCGGGTTTCGTAATGTCTCGCATCGCCCGGTAATGATGGGGATAACATTACTCCGCCTCCCGGACCCCTCGTACAGAGCAACAAAGTGGAATCGGCTAGCGAACGTATGAGGTTACGACAGAAGCACAGCTAACAAATTTATGGAGGCTATTAAGAGTCACGGTCCTGGCCGCCGGCCTCAATCCAGATGGCACCTTCACCGTGGAAGAAGACGAGGATGCCAACCCCACTCTCAGCCGCCCGACTACACCAGATGCCGCCACCCACCTCCTATGGTGCCACTACCGTAACCCATGCTCCTCGATTTTCGGGTCGGCCCGGCCTCCCGACCACGTACCACCGGATCCATGCACAGATGGCACAAATCGGTGGGGGCAAAATCGCACGGAATGTCTTCTCATGGTTGGGGCTATCTCGGAATGCCACAGCTAATCGGGATCCCGCCTCGCCGGAACCGATCAATCCGGACCTTCACAGAACAGCCTGCGGTTCGGAATGCCGCCGCAACTCGGTTACTGGGCCACGCCAGGAGCCCCTCCTCGAACAGACTAGTTCAACTGCTCCTCACACAAATCCGTTCCTCACTCAGATTTCTATGGGTTACCAAGCCTCCATCCCGGTGTCATCCTAATCACCAGGACCGCAGTACCCCCCGGGTTATACACCTTCGCCACAGACAGCCATGCAATTCAACAATCCGGGACAACAGCCCGCACTCAAGCCTACATATGGGCCCCACTGAAATCCAAGTTATCCGGCTACATCGGGGCAGCCCCCACCTACTTTGCCGCTGAAAATCAACAAAGAAGCCGCAAGGTTCTATCCTTTTGCTCAGGCTCCTACTCATGCTTCCTGTGGTAACTCGGCCCAGGGACAGTTTTCACTTACGTCCCCGAATCGGCCGTTCCCTCCACCCGCCGCCTCCGGTGGTAGCTCCTCTCTCTAGCTCGCCCACTAGCTTGAATGCCATGGTTCCGCCACAAGACCCGCATCCGGCCCGGTTCATGGAACAACACAAGGAAATGAAAGCGCAGATCGCCGAACCGACCGCCAAGAAGTCCGCCTTCCGGCCTACGCACCCGACTCCATTGTTCCTCTGCCCCACAAATTCGTGATGCCTAATCTGGATCTCTTTGATGGGACCGCATGTCCGAAAACCCATTTGGACACGTATACCTTGGCGATGAAAGCCAAAGGATGTACCAATCAGCCATTGGTGCCGACTATTTCGATCTATCCTTGAAGTCCAGGCCTTAAAGTGGTTCTTCCGTTTGAAACCCGAAGCCGTGGCTACATGGGACCAGATTACCAATGCCTTCACAAAAAATATAAGGCCAACTTGGAATGGGAAACAAATAGGGTTGACCTACAAACAACAAAGCAGTGCCCCGATGAGAATGTTGGGGACTTTTACAAGCGGTGGAATCGAAACTCGGTGAAATGGCCATCCCTCCTTCCGAAGAGGAACAATTGGACATCTTCCACCATGCTTGAAACCACATTCGAGAGCCTCCTCGCCACTTCCCATACTCGACTTACGGGCCATGGTTAACTCTGCAGCCTAAGTTTGAAAAGGCCTACAATCGCAACCGGCCGCCGCACTCCGCCAGCATATCGGGCTCCTCCCGCAAACACCGCCCCCGCTCCTGCTAAAGGCAAAGAGATGATTAACTATGCGGGATAGGAATGTAATAACACGACTCCTTTTGCTCCCAGAAACCAAATGAGCCTGCACCGCGGGTCATAAATCTCGAAAACTTTGGAATGCCCCCGAACGACATCTTTAGGGACCGGTGAAAGAAGGCTTGCTGCGACCTTTGGAGAATTTCCAACCCAGAATCCGAATGCTCCCGTGGATACTACAAAGTATTGTGCTTTCCATCAAGCTCACGGACATCCGACCGACAACCGCTTCACTCGAAAAAGGCAATTCAGGCTAATAGAGCAAGGAAAGTTGGAAGGCCCCGAGGGGCCTAACACAGCCAAAATCCCCCGCCAAGGAACCATAATCGTGTGAATATGATTGAATGCAGAATCTTCGCATGCCCAGGAAGATGCCGATGAAGGTCCCCAAATACCCGTGGCCAACCTCGTCGAGGATCCCGAATTCGGATTCCCCTCACCTTGAGGATATCGAACGAATCAACCCATCTTGGTCTCATGTCGAGACTCCTTGCAAGAATACGAGGCCCGCTATTTTTCGGATGAAGGAAAGGCCAATACCGAAGAGCTGGGCCGTTCCTGGCCAAAACATGAGAGGACCATTTACACAAGATGGTTAGAACAATCAAGAAGAATTGAACACGAAAGCTTCCGCGAGCGCTCGTACCTGGGCTTATCAAGAAAGAGGCCGAAGAGCATCCGGAGCTAGTACACTTCTGCAAATTGGCTCTAGGAGAGCCCGAATATGATCCCGAGAACAACGAAGAATCGGAAGAGGAGGATTCCTTCTATATCCTACCCGGTGTCAAATACGTGCCACCCTCTCACTCTTCCCCCGCAATTTCGGGGAGAAGCCGAGTCACAATTACCACTTCCGGAATGGGAACATATGACAATTTTTGCGGTTGCACGCACCCATATTCCCCAACGGGTTTGATCGGCGTTCCTCTCACCGAAATCCCGTAGTATGGGAAGAAGATTCCAATGACAAATGATGATGATAATGATGACGAGAGTGAAGAGTCAACCGAGGCCCCGGATCCGGAAACAATCTGGAACAATCATGCCGAAATGAGCCCATGGGAGCTAGGCACAATGGCTGGTTATCAAGAAGTTTACGACGAAGAAACTTCGGAAGACGAATATGAGACCGAGGACATGAAGGCCATGAAGTTTCATGGATCTCGAGCACGTGGATGTCTTAGAATTCAACACCGCCTACCATGCTTTGGGAAAAGGGTTTTCGTGTGTCCGATCCAGCCGATAGTCGAAGATCCGATCGAAAGAGGAAAACTAACTCCCATCCGCCCAAATGAGAAAATAACCATGGTTAGATCAAATCCACCCTGTAACAAAGTAACACTCCTTGTTAGGGTTACCCAAGAAGAGGTCACCTTCCCCGAATGTATGTCGCCTTTCAAAGAAGTCCTAGAAACCGGCATGATACCGGATGCGCCTCCCACACGTAACGCTATAATCATCTCCAACTCGAGTATTACAGAAGGGAATCGAATGGCTGCACTATACCGGGATGAAATCGAAAAGCCGCCGAGTCCCGACAATAGCGACTCTTGTTGCATGATAACTATGAGCAAGGCCGGCCATGAGAGTGAATCGGAGGACGCCCTAGCTCGTGGGCCATCCAAGGGGCAACCACACAACCCCAAACCCGAAAGCTCGTGACTTGGGAAGCGCTTATAAGGGCCGCCCAGAAGGAGCCGGATGCTCACCCTTCACTGTCACTAGACTCCGTCGAACCAAGTGGCCAATAGCCAAAAGGGCTCCCGTTGACCTTAGTAGCACTCGAAGAAATCCAGCCAAGAGACGACTGATGAGGAAGTTAATCTGTTGACCCGCTCCGGGCGCATTTTCCAAGGAAATCCCAAGGCGTATAAGAAGGCCACATATCAAGCACCAAAAGAAGATCGCCGCCCCTATGCTAAGACAACTGAAACTCCAGACCCCGAGAAAGAGGATCCCGTGCTCACCCAGTTGAAGCAAACACAGGCCAACATTTCCCTCTGGTCTCTACTCACCTCGTCCTATCCCCATAAGCTGAAGCTGGAAGAAAGCCTGGCTCGCACTCTCGTGCCTATTGATGCTACTCCCGATGATGTGGTACAGCTAATTGGAAACATCCATTATGGGAATATAATCACTTTCACAGATCTCGACCTCCCTCAATTTGGGGCTGATCATAACGAGCCTCTCTTCATCACAGTCCAGCTGGATGAACGACGCCTCCCTCGGGTCCTGGTTGATAATGGGTCCGGAATGAACATTCTTCCTGCAAAGATCATGAGCTTGCTTGATATCAAGACTACACTACAAGAGAAGGGGCTATTTACGGCGCTCATTTACGGCGGTGGACACGCGCCCGCCGTATATATCATATATATACGGCGGTTATATCTACCGCCGTATATAATTAATATATACGGCGGTCTAGACCGCCGTAAATAAGTAAATACGTATATTTCACATGAATATGTATGAGATCGAAGTTATATACGGCGGTTTATAAGTAGCCGCCGTATATAGTTAACTATTTACGGCGGTTTATACGCGTGTAAGTGCTCCAATTTGAGCTTGTTAGAATTTTCGTTAGAAAATTAACGAAAGTTATAACATTTCTAACAATTCCTAACAATCCTAACTTTTCTAACAAAGTGAGGGTAAAATGGGCATTGTTATTTAAGGTTAAACCTTAAAAAGAATCTTAAAAAAGAAAAACAAAAGAATAAAACCACAAATAGAAATGTCCGAAACATAATCCGTCGGTCAATTTGAATTTTGAAAAGAAATATTCCCCTTGTCCAAAGCCGGAGCCGCATTTAATGAACAAAGGCACGCCGAGGGGACTTGTCCGCGTGGATGAGTTTGCATTTTCAGAGGGCTATAAATTGAGCCCTCCAAATCACAAAAATAAAAAGGAAAAACACATTTTGCACCGAACCTCGGGCGAAATATAGAGAGAAAACAAAGGAGAATTCACTTGAATTGTCACCATTTTCTCTCCAATCTTTCCCAACTCATACTCATCCACTCACTCTCATATTAAAGCCCTAAACACTCATACACTCAAGCAAAACACTCAAGAACACAAGGAAGATTGGTAAACCCTCCTCTTCCTAACCCTAAATCTCATCCATGCATGCATCTTCAAACTACAAAATGTAGTTCTTTCATCTTCTTGCTCTAGATCTAAGAAGATCACCATGGAAGACCATCTCCATGGATGATCTTCTACAAAGATCAAAATTATTTTCAAGTTTTCTTACTTTCTTCAAAGAAAACTCATTTTCAAAACCCTAAAAACCATTTTCAAGCATAAAATCTCATTTTCAAAGGATAAAAATCCCCTTCCCAAGCAAATGAAATGCTTAGTCCTAATGTACCCCAAGGATGGTTTGGTATAGTTGATTCACCACTAAAAAGTCTAGTGATCACTAACCAAAACCTAGGGAAATGGGGACAAGCATGGATGCAAAACCCCCCTTTAAATCATATTTTCTTTCTTGAGAAGTTGCTGTCCAGTAGCAATTTTCTCAGACCTCAGTTCATGGTCTTAATTTTTGGACACAGATGAACTTGGAATTTGGTGTTGACTACAAAATACTTTTTGTAGAGAACATCCAGAGCTTTCCAGACATATTTTTACTTTATTTTTTGGGTGAGTAAAACTCCTCTTTTCAAATTTTCTTTCAGAGGCTAGTTCATCAGCTTCTGGGAATCCAGATCTCATATCTGAGGTTTCCAGAAGGTTTTGACCCCTCAAATCTTCTCCAAAATGGAAAATTCCTTCGCACAAATCTTATGTAAGGTGTCTAGAACAACTTTCATTCTCTGAGTTTATCCAGATTATGAAGTTTTAAGACCCTTGAATCCCTTTCAAAATCAAAGGTCCACTGCCTTTTTCATTCTGGCAGAAATGGCTCTCAACTTCAAAAGGTCTTTTGAGTACCAAATCTCAATCCAAAAATCTTCCAAAAAATCATGGGATCAGTTTAAAGTCTTAAAAAGATATCTCAATTTTTACTTTTCTGAGTTTCAACTTATTTTGGCCAAAACACACCCACACACACACATACACAAATGATTTTCAGCTTGGAAGACTCGTTTTACGAGGCGCGTCGGGTGCACACTAACGTCCTTCCCGACGCGTAACATGACCTCCGAACCTAAATCTCTGATCTCGGGCTTTCTTCAAAGTTTTGGCCTTCAAAATTAAAATGGCGTGGCGACTCCGTTTTCGTTGATTTTTTCAAACAAAAATGGGAAAATTTTCGGATACACATCATCACAAAAGGCGACTACTGGGACTAAGCTTTTTTTAAAAAAATGGTATTTGGTATATTGGTGGAAACCACTAAATTTCCCGTTATCGCCTCCTAACACGAGTCGGGGATAAATTGTGGTCTAACAATCCCACGTACCGGTATCACCGTTTTCAAAAAAAAAAAAAGCTTTTGAGGGTCAAGCTTCCGTCCCGGCTGAAAATCATTTTTGTGTGTGTGTTGATTTTTGCACGGTTTTCATGTTGTTTTGGCCGCCTCGGAGAAAGTCAAAATTTTGACCTGTCGGAATAATGTCCCTAACTCGTCGGAAGTTTCGTGCTTATGTGCTCATTAAAAATTTCAAAAAAAAAAAATTTCAAAAAAAAGGATTTTCAAAAAAAAGAAAAAGAAAATATCCAAAAAAATCATGCATCATATTTTTAAGACACATAAAAAAATCTCTATTTTACTCGTAAAAGAATATAGATCGCTTGCACACTACGCGCACGTGACCGTACACCGCACACTACGTCCTTAACCCGGGAAATCCTTGTCGCGGTCCGTTTGGTCTTATTACGCTCTGATGAGCACAGACTACCCAAACATCCCATGGAGCCTCGTGTCGACCATGCACTTGTCCGTGACACACTTTGTCCGAGACCCGGTTGGTTTTTAGTCCGGGTCTCGTGTCATGCCCCGTCCGTGTATAGACCTTTCCTTTCAAGCCTTTGTCGGCATACCGACTCAATATCTTTCGGGGACCCTAATCGCCGAAGTTCTCGCCGGTTTTCCGCCGCAGACTTTGACCAAGATATTGACCGGCGCCTTGACTTCGGCTCGACCGGCACAAATTATACACCGACTCCCAAAGATTGACACCGAGTCATCAAGGATTAATGACTATTCCATGCCTAATTACGGCTTAACCGACGACAAGCCAAGATCAATTGTGGACGCTTATCGTCCAAATTATGCCGACTTTCGTCGGGCCCCTGGACATGATCTTGACTTTTGACGCCGCCTTTGTCCGTAATTTACATCGAATGCTCGTTAAGACTCGATTACCCGCCGACTTTTAGGATCGTTTTTCTTTCGGTCGGTGGGACCCGCTTGCCCTATAGGACCCTCGCCCGGGCCGTCCACCCCGGGAGGTCGAAATACGTGTGAAATACGAGGGGCTTATAGACGTAGTGACGGGGGCCCACCGATCCAGAATCGTAGTAGTTTGCGAAAAAGAAGAGCAATCTTTTCCAACCGATTAGGTTAACAAAACATGTTTTAAGTAAACGTGAACAAATAATCGCATGTTGCATGAGCCTAAAGCCCAAACACCTACCCTCCTTCCATTCCTGCACATCTCGAACCTTCATGTCCTTTCCCCGCAGCCTCCACACAAAGCTTGGTTTCGGGCACCGGTCACCGTTTGATCACTTGGGAAGAGTCAAGCGCATCGTCGCCTTCACCGTTTGTTCCGACTCCGGGTCTCGTAATGTCCGCATCGCCCGGTAATGATGGGGATAACATCACTCCGCCTCCCGGACCCTCGCACAGAGCAACAAAGGGAATCAGCCAGCGCACGTATGAGGTTACGACAGAAGCACCTAAAATGCCTTATGGAGGCTATTAAGAGTCACGGTCTGGCCGCCACCTCAATCCGATGGCACCTTCACCGTGGAAGAAGACGAGGATGCCAACCCCACTCTCGGTCGCCCGATTACACCAGATGCCGCCACCCACCTCCTATGGTGCCACTACCGTAACTCCATGCTCCTCGATTTTCGGGACACCCGCCTCCCCAACCACGCACCACCGGATCCATGCACCCGACGGCACAAATCGCTGGGGCAAAATCGACGGAATGTCTTCTCATGGTTGGGGCTATCTCGGAATGCCACAATGATCGGGATCCCGCCTCGCTCGGAACCGATCAATCCGACCTTCACAAAGAATGCCACAGCTGGAATGCCGCCACAACTTGGTTCTGGGCCACACGTCAGAGCCCCTCCTCGTAACAGCACTAGTTCGCTCCTCACACAAATCCATTCCTCACTGCACTTCTATGGGTTACCAAGCCTCCATCCCTGTCATCCGAATCACCAGACCGCAGCATTCCCCGGGTTACACACCTTCACCACAAGCAGCCATGCAATTCAACAATCCGGACAGCACCGCACTCAAGCCTACTTACGGGCCCCACTCGAAATCCAAGTTATCCGGCTACATCGGGCCGCCTCCACCTACTTTGCCGCTGAAAATCAACAAAGAAGCCGCAAGGTTCTATCCTTTTGCTCGTGCTCCTACCCATGCTCCCTGTGGTAACTCAACCGTGACAGTTTTCACCTACGTCCCCGGATCGGCCGTTCCTCCACCTCGCCCGCTCCAAGTGGTAGCTCCTCTCTAGCTCACCACTAGCTTGAATGCCATGGTTCCACCACAAGACCCTCATCCGGCCCGGTTCATGGAACAACACAAGGAAATGAAAGCGCAGATCGCCGAACCGATCGCCAAGAAGCCCGCCTTCCGGCCTACTGCACTGACTCCATTGTTCCTCTCGCCCCACAAATTCGTGATGCCTAATCTGGATCTCTTTGATGGGACCGCATGCCCAAAAACCCATTTGGACACATATACCCCGGCAATGAAAGCCAAAGGATGTACCAATCGCCAGCTTGGGCCGACTATTTCGCCTATCCTTGAAGTCCAAGTGCCTTAAAGTGGTTCTTCCGTTTGACACCCGAAGCCGTGGCCACATGGGACCAGATTACCAATGCCTTCACGTAAAAAATATAAGGCCAACTTGGAATGGGAAACAAATAGGGTTGACCTACAAACAACAAAGGCAAAATGGCCCCGATGAGAATGTTGGGACTTCTACAAGCGGTGGAATCTCGAAACTCAAGTGAAATGGCCATCCCTCCTTCCGAAGAGGAACAACTCGGACATCTTCCACCATGCTTGAAACCACATCGAGAGCCTCCCTCGCCTACTTCCCATACTCGCACTTACGGGCCATGGTTAACTCTGCAGCCTAAGTTTGAAAAAGGCCTACACCGCAACCGGCCGCCGCACTCGCCACGTATATTGGGCTCCTCCCGCAAACACCGCCCCGCTCCCGCTAAAGGCAAAGAGATGATTAACTATGCGGGACAGAATGTAATAACACGACTCCTTTTGCTCCCAGAAACCAAATGAGCCCAAACCGCGGGTCATAAATCTCGAAAACTTTGGGATGCCCCCGAATGACATCTTTAGGGACTCGTGAAAGAAGGCTTGCCGCGGCCTTTGGAGAATTTCCAACCCAGAATCCGAATGCTCCCGTGGATACTACAAAGTATTGTGCTTTTCATCAAGCTCACTGACATCCGACCGACAACCGCTTTACTCAAAAGGCGATCCAGGGATAATAGAGCAAGGAAAGTTGGAAGGCCCCGAAGCGGCCTAACACAGCCAAAATCCTCTCGCCAAGGAACCATAATCGTGTGAATATGATTGAATGCGGAGAATCTTCGCATGACCATGAAGATGCCGATGAAGGTCCCCAAATACCCGTGGCCAACCTCGTCGAGGATCCCGACCCGGATTCCCTCACCCTTGAGGATATCGAACGAATCAACCCATCTTGGTCTCATGTCGAGACTCCTTGCAAGAATACGAGACCCGCTATTTCTCGGATGAAGGGAAGGCCGATACCGAAGAACCTGGGCTGTTCCGTTCAAAATATGAGAGGACCATTTACACAAGATGGTTAGAACAATCGAGAAGAATCGAACAAGAAAGCTTCCGCGGGCGCTCAGACTGGGCTTATCAAAGAAAGAGGCCGAAGAGCACCTGAGCTAGTACACTTTTGCAAATTGGCTTTGGGAGAGCCCGAATATGATCCCGAGAACAAGAAGAATCTAAGAGGAGGATTCCTTCTATATCCTACCCGGTGTCAAATACGTGCCACCCCCTCTCACTCTTTCCCCGCAATTTCTCGGGAGGAGAAGCCGAGTCACAATTACCACTTCCGGAATGGGAACATATGACAATTTTTGCGGTTGCACGCACCCATATTCCCCAACGGGTTTGATCAACGTTCCTCTCACCGAAATCCCGTAGTATGGGAAGAAGATTCTGTGACAGCTGATGATGACGATGATGACGAGAGCGAAGAGTCAACCGAGGCCCCGTATCCGAAACAATCTGGAACAATCATGCCGGAAATGAGCCCATGGGAGCTAGGCACAATGGTTGGTTGTCGCTAGCAACGACGAAGGACCGCCAGAAATGTGGATCGATACCAATGGAGACAGACTCCCTACGAGGTGTCACTTGTAAGATGCATTTGTGGCCACCGCCCGGATACTCCAGAGGATGAGGGACAGAAAGCCCGCGCCCGCATCCGTACATATCCGAAATCCTAGAACACAACGTTCCTTATAAGAACCCGACCGGTGAATGGAAAGGGTTTATTGAAGCACCGGGTCGAAAATGGAGGGTTTCACCACCGTAAGATGAAGAATTCGTAAACGTTATTGGATCTTTTTCTTCTTTCCCAAGAACGGATGGCATAACAACCGTAAGGGTCATAGCCGGCCGCCGAGCGCAGCGAGTGCCCGCAATCACCGAAAAGGGTTATCGATCCGAACGTCTCCCAGGGCCTTCATACCTATGAATCCACATGACGCCTTTCTAATTGCTCCAGCCCGACAACGGACCCCGGTGCTCCTTATTTGGACACGCATCTATAGAGCCGCTACCTCAAACTCCGAAGGGGAACGTTGCCTATCCTTCACTTGTGGCCGCCCTACTTGCAAGATTGAAAGAAAAAGGATATACGATGAGATGGAGGCCGATAGCCACAACTCGTGGGCCATCCAAGGGATGAAATCGAAAAGCCGCCGAGTCCCGACAATAGCGACTCTTGTTGCATGATAACTATGAGCAAGGCCGGCCATGAGAGTGAATCGGAGGACGCCCTAGCTCGTGGACCATCCAAGGGGCAACAACACAACCCCAAACCCAAAAGCCTCGTGACTTGGGAAGCGCTATAAGGGCCGCCAGAAGGAGCCAAGATGCTCACCCTCACTGTCACTAGACTCCGTCAACCAATGGCCAATAGCCAAAAGGGCTCCCCCATTGACCCTAGCAAGCATTGAAGAAATCCACCAAGAGACGACGGATGAGGAAGTTAATCTGTTGACCCGATCTCGGCGTATCTTCCAAGGAAATCCCAAGGCGTATAAGAAGGCCACAGCATCAAGCACCGAAAGAAGAACGCCGCCCTATGCTAAGACAAACAAATTCCGTATCCCGAAAAGAGGATCCCGTGCTCACCCGCTTGAAGCAAACACAGCCAATATTTCCTCTCGGTCTCTACTCACCTCGTCCTATCCCCATAAGCCGAAGCCGGAAGAAAGCCCGGCTCGCACTCTCGTGCCTATTGATGCTACTCCCGATGATGTGGTACAACTGATTGGAAACATCCACTACGGGAACATAATCACTTTCACGTATCTCGACCTCCCTCAATTTGGGGCCGATCATAACGAGCCTCTCTTCATCACAAATTCAGCTTGGTTGAACGACGCCTCCCTCGGGTCCTGGTTGATAACGGGTCCGGAATGAATATTCTCCCGCGCAAAGATCATGAGCTTGCTTGATATCAAGACTACGTACTTGAAGCCTTCTTCTCTCACGCCAAAGCTTACGACTCAACATCCCGAGCAAGTCCTCTGAGTGGCTTCTTTAGACCTCCGGTTTGGACAGTAAATTGATAACTGTGGAATTCCAGTTATCGACATCCCGATTACTTTCAATGCCCCGTCGGGAAGACCTTGGCCGCACCAAGTCAAAGGGGTCGCCTCAAGCCTCCACCAAAGGTGTGAAATTCGCCTCGAATGGGGATCTCGACGACCATTTACTGAGATTTAGTCACTTTAGAAGGCACAGATACTGCGGAATACCTATTCTCGAAATCAAACATGACGAGGAAGGTCACATGCTAACGGGCTTCACGGCCGAGCCTCCCAAGGCCCAAGTGTGCAACATAGATCCGACGGTCACTCGGGATAAAATCCCACCGGTCTTGAAAATGATGAGAAAAATGAGCTATCTACCTGGCCTCGGCCTGGGAAGCACCAACAAGGAACTCACAAACTCATCGAAGTGAAAGGACAGTAATACTCGCCACGGCTCGGGATATGAGGCCTCCCAAATGGACACCGCAAAGGGAAAAAGATTTGAAGCCGCCACAGAAAGGTCCCTGGCCGACAACCCTAAATCTCTCCTTCACCCTAATTTGGCCGACTACTTTGTAAAGGGTCCCACACAACCAGAAACATCACAGAGCCCACTCCTACGGCAGATGGCTAAAGCTACAAGATAACCTCAACAAGTTCAGTAGGAACCAAGGCTAACCCGGTCCGTAGAATGTTCCCGGACCTACCCAAGATACCCGGGGCTACCACCGCCATGAAGAGTGAGTATACCTTCGTAGGTGTGCCTCGACTCCGGTGGAACAGCTCGAGAAGCTCACAACCACTATTCCTACGCCCAGAAGATCCGAAACCCGAATTCGAACCGACAAGGCCAAAAGCTAAGGCCACCGAATTTCCTCGATGATTGGGATGGTCTCGTTATGCAAAGAATTGTTCGAAGAAGAAGTCCAGGTGCCAGACCTGATTGATCTCGGCTCGGTCCAAAAAATGATAGCGGCAATTGAGAAAGGAAAGCAAAAACAGCACAGTTCCCGAGTCATGAGGCCACCAACAGCGATACCGCTAAAGAATTGGGAAACTCTCTCAGGCCCGTCCGCGACCAAGGAGGAAATGATCACCAAGCTTGGATTGGTCCCCCGTCCCTTTGTGTCAATCTAGGACAAGTCCTCCCAGTCTCTCTGTTAAGATCGAGTCTCTAGGGTCGTCCGATGGCCTTACGCCTGAAGACTACGAGTCTGTAGCAAGCACTGTATCCCCTTTCGTTTTCAATGAAATAACGAACCTTTCTGAGTATCCCTTGATTGCCACTAATTAATTAATAAAAAAAAATTTAATAATAATTCATTAGATAAAGAAGCGTACACATTAAACAAAAAAAAAATCAAACAACAAAAAAAATCTTTAAGCAAAGTTGTCCGAAAAGAGGAAAATCGAGCCCAAGTCGCCAAGAGATTTTGACGAGTGTGAATTTGGGAACTCGCGGAAGAGCCTAAAAGACGCAGATTGGCGATTTCTTCGAATGAATCGAAAAGGATGCTCTGCAAAGTCCTACAAAATCCTCAATTCAAAGAAAGTTGCCCTCTTCATCAAAGAAAACATCATGTGCAGCATACGGGTTGCCACCAAATCATCTCGTATAATGGATCCCACTTCGAAGGGGAATGTGAAAACCGCCGACGGAATTCCGAATAACCCGTCACAAGTCATCTCCCTACAGCCCCAAACCAACGGAGCCGTCGAAGCAAAGCAAACAAGACTCTGGAAAATATCATCCGGAAAATGGCCGTCCAAGGCGTAGATTGGCCCGAGAAGTTACACCCGTCACTCGGGGCTACGTAACATCGGCCGAACGGCAACCGGGGAAACACCATTTGCCCTCACATACGGAATGGAAGCCGTACTCCCAATCGAGCTAGAGATCCCTCGCTCCGTATACCGTCCGGAAAGCGTATCAACGAGGTCGAATGGCTCCAGAGTCGCCATGATGAATCGGCCCTACTAGACGAACGCCGACCGAAGGCCATGGAACACATCCGGCCTACCAAGGAAGAATGGCTAGAGCCTTCGACAAGAAAGTAAAGCACCGGGAGATCCGAGAAGGTGATCTCGTTTCTAAAAGAAAAGCCCCCTGGGCCCGTATCAACCCCTCGGCAAATGGGAGCCTCGTATGGGTCGGGCCATATGTCGTCCAAAAGATCTTCTCCGAGGAGCCATGCAACTTGCACCTCGACGGGAATCCCTTTGTACACCCAAAGGAATGGTGACAAGCCGCGCAGATACTACGCGTAAAACAAAAAAACAAAAAAAAGAAGAGTGCTAAAAGAGTAATACCCAACTAGGTTGAGAACCCGAAAAGGGCAACTTAGGTAAAAAATAGGGTTGCACCAAAAAAAAAAACAAAAAAAAAAAACAAAAAAGAAGAGTGCTAAAAGAGTAATACCCAACTAGGTTGAGAACCCGAAAAGGGCAACTTAGGTAAAAAAACAGGTTGCACCAAAAAAAAAAAAACTAAAAAAAAAAAAAAGAAGAGTGCTAAAAGAGTAATACCCAACTAGGTTGAAAACCCGAAAAGGGCAACTTAGGTAAAAAACAGGTACCAAAAAAAAAAAAAAAAAAAACAAAAAAAAATAACAACAAAAAAAAAAGAGATCACCAGGTTGAACTACGAAGACCCGAGCTCCTCAAAATGAGGGGAACGTAGGCAATGAAACGGTTCGGTCTAAAGCACAAATAAAAGCCATACTTTGGCATCAATACAATTGGTCGACCATGAAAGCGTCTCGAAAAACTCTAAAGCAATTCAAATATTCATTACAAATTAAAAGCTCTTTGATGAGTCTAAGCCCGATTCATTCCTACAACCGGCAACCTCGCTAAAAAGAAACTAAGATACATAATCAAACTAATGTGTCTCGCCATGACAAGAAAGGGATACTCGGAAACCTCGTAGTCACTCCAAGCCACTGCGCATCGGCCTCTCCCCTCTTCTTCCCCCTCCGAGTCTTTCTCTTCGAACCGAAAGATGTCGGTACTCCTCCTACCAGGCTCCGGTATAGGGACAGGTCTATCAAACCAGCTCCGTCGTGGCCTTAGTAGCCCTAGCGTCATCCCTCATCTCCCGTAGCCTAGCCGGTAGCATAGGAGCCCTCCTCTCCGTCTCTTGACGTAAGCCTCATAGTCGGCCGCGCCGTCTCCGCTCGTCATGAGGGTTGGCCCTCGCCGCCCTCCTCCTCTCGTAAACAGCCAGTCCTCCGCACCCACAATGGCCTCACGTCGTCCGAAAATAGCCACCTCGAGTCTCTCCTGCATGCCTCTCATACCAATCCAGGTACCAAGTGGTCAGAACACCGGTCTCTGACGCCCGAGAATGACCCGAGGAGGAAAGGCATCATACCTCCATGCTTGGGAAAGAAATGGAAACACCGAGGGATCATCCATGGAAACAGAGCCACCACCCTAGTGGCTATATCATCAAAGCCCTCCAAAGGAACTCCGCTCCGTGCCAAACTGTCTCGTAACTAAAGCCGAATATAGAAGCCGGACCGAGAAAGCCCCGGAAGCATGACCACGGAGACCCATCCCCGAAGCACTCTTCGAGTCTCCACCCGCCAATGAGGCACCGACCATCTCGATATCTTCACCCGGCGACCCGCCATCCAACGCTCCCACGAGCCCCGATCATCAAAATCTACATCAACACCTCTCCCGGCAAAAGTCCAAGGCTCGATCATATCGAGGTTTCCCGAAGAACCCCCAAACGCTCCATCGCCCACATGTGGTCAAGAGGAACGGGCCGCCTCGCGCATATACCGTCGCCGCGGTGGCCACTTATCAAGAGCATGAAGAGTCTCCCGTAATCAAAGGAACGACATCTCTCGCCTGTGCGACAGTGAACGACAACATCCAATGAGATCGATGACAGATCCCAAAGGAATAGACCATGAACAGGGTGCCAAACATACAAAGTGCAAAGGCATCCCAATAGGCATCATCTACCAAACCTAGGCCCCTAAATCTGTCGGGAAGACCGGAAATATCGAAATGATCGGGACCGCGGATCATACCTTGCGCTTCCTCCGGGGAAAGATGAAGGAGGACGCACAATCTGTCAACAAAAGAAGCCCCTCCGGGCAAGGGAACCGCTATCTCTTCCACCTCCGGACCTCCAAGCAAGGCCCGAAATTCTTCCACAGTCGGAACAATCTCGTTGAAGGAAAGGCAAAAGACATGCCTTCTAGTGTCCCAAAATGAGGAAGAAGCCCTCAAAAGCTCATAATCCGGAACCAATTCCTTGAGAGACCATAAGCACTTCACCTTGTACCTTTCTTCAAAGAAGGACCTTCTCTCATGCATAATCTCCCGGGACCAATCCTTGAATTTGTTGAAGAATGACATTTGGGATTCTTGGGACAATTTTGATGGAGCTTTTCTAAGGTTCTCCATGGATTTTCTCTCTTCCTCCCCGAAAATGGCTGTTTGGACTGGAGAATGAAGGAGATATTTGAATTTGAAATAAAGCAAGACCAAATCTGAAGCAAAATCAAAGGACAGTGTCAGATTTCTGACCAGTCCGCGCGGATGTGTTTGCTTTCCATCAGAAAATTCTGCAACAGTCCCAGCTGCTACACCAAAAGAGGAATATTCCGTCCCGGTTGCTCGAAACCTGTGCAAAAAAAAAACCTCCCCAAACCAGTCCAAATACCAAACACTAACACCCTTGCGAAAAAAAAAACAAGGCTCATGCAACATTGCATTCATACTGCATTGCATTCATAAAACAATAATCCTAAATTATTACATCCCAAAAAAAAATGTGCATAAGCAGTACAAGTCTCAAAAAAAAAAAAATCCCAAAGGATAATCAATCGGAATCCCCAGCGGTCGATGTCTGCCCCCGGTCCCTCTTGCGGCTCGGGCCCGCCTCATCGGGAGCCCTGAAAATCTCGGGCTCAGAATCGTCCTCGTCTCCAGAAAGAGGCTCATCAGGACCAACCGGCACGCTCTGATAGGGCAAGCCGAGATCTGCGAAAAAATCGTATCCAAAGGTGAAGGCGTCGGACTCCTGGACGTACGAAGACGACCCGCCATGCTGCCATACGTGTCCCTGCCCGTGTCGATCCCCGAGAATGACGTGATCCGAAGGCAGCACTGCGCGATGATCAAGGAGAGGAGACAAAGGAGTCTCTGAAGAAGTCTCTGAACGAATAGGGGAAGCCTCCCGCCTAACAGGCGCCGGCCGTGGTCGCCTCGCTCTAGCCTGAGGAGCCCCGCAAGCGACCATCCTCCTGATGAATCTCTTGGCCCCGACCACTTGCTTCGTCAGCTTCTCGACGACCACCTCCGAAAACTGCACAAAAGCAAAAGCGTCAAAAAAAAAAAACAAGAAGTGATGCTAAGGAAAGAAAAGAAGGGGAAAAGGTGAAGCCATACCTTCATACCCGGACGAGGCCGGAAAGCTCGTGGAAGTCGCTCGGGCTGAGGGATCTGCACCCTCAATCGGACCCCATCCTGGATATAGGAAAAATCCGTCCGAGGGTACCGCGGGATCCCAAGCCCCTCCCTATCCAGAACCTGAGGCATCCTCAGCCTCCTCAAGACGAATGTCGCATACGGCTCAATCGCCACGAAGTCCGAGAAGTGCTGGCCGGCTCGGTAATCATCCTGTGTCACGGACCGATCGCGGGTGCATCATATCGACGGGAGGCTCCACCGGTGTCCTCAAAGGCGACCCACGCCATGCCGGCGCGTCACCCTCTCTCCCGCATAATATGCATCGCAGTCGACCCTCAAAATCCTCCGCCGCACAGCCCGCATCTCGCCGCCCTTCACTGCGCCACCTCAAAGCGATCCTGTGGGAAGAATATCATCCCCTCATCCGTCTCGGCCTCCGTCAAAGGAAGGCAATCCGCGTACTCGAGAGTCGTACGCCCCGGAGCTTATCTTCTCCCGGCATGCTTGGACCAAGACCGCATGGCCGGATACGCCCGACGTACTCCGCCGGGCCGCCGCCACATCGTGACGTGGAAAAACTCCAACGCCCATACCTCGCGAAAGGTAAAAATCCAATCAATCCAAGGTAAAAGAAAAGTGCGTGCTCAAAAAAAAAAAAGGAGGGAAAGCAAAAAGAGAGCTTATACCTCCAGGGCAAACTCAAAGCAATACAAAGAGCTCACAGCCCTTCCGACCGTACCTATCAAGAGCAAAATAAAGCTCGCCACTCCGGCCTCTCCCCACGAGACATCTCCGGCCGTCTCCATGTCCTCCAAGGACCTCAACAAGGCAAAGACCGCCGTCCCTCAAAGCATGTCCAAAGAGCGTGCTCGAAAAAGCAAACCACAAGAAGGCCCCGGCAACTGATCGGCGCCTATCCTCTCCTCCCCACTCATAGCTCGCTATGGTCTCCACAATCTTGCCGTAGACCACGGCATACTCCATCCCCATCCCCTTTTGGGAATAGGGAAAATCCCGTAAGAGCTCGGCAGATCGCATCGCCGTAGCCATCCCGCCACTCAATGCCGCGTCCATTAAAGGACAGGCCCGTAATCGCAGCATAGTCGGAGGGCGTAACCGTAGCCTCGCCCCAGAAGAAGTGGAAGGTGTGGGTCGCGTCCCACCAATGCTGCGCCAGAGCAAACATCAAGCCCTTGCTCTTAGGGAACTTGACCAGTCCCCTCAAGCACTCAACGAACTCCCAGAGCCCCGTCTCGACAACAATCTGTCTCGGACTCGGCAAAGCTCCTCGGCCCGCATTCGGAAGCCGGTCCCACAAGTCAATCACGGACTCCACCGATCCTCGAGTCTTCATTTTGTTCAGCTGCTCCGTCACAAAACGGTTCCCGCCCTGCAAAAAAAAAAAGAGAGAGAGAAAATGTCAAAAAAAAAGGGTGCATTTGCATTTACACAAAAAAAAAAGGGCATACACATGCATTAAAAATTTTCGACAGCATAACAGCATACAATGAGCATAGCCCCATTTTTCTCGCATAAAAGAAAACAGTTTTCAGCAAGTCCCAATGCATTCATCAAAAAAAAAAAGAAGATGCATTCCTACGGAAGTAAAAACTCCGTCCCATTTTCATAAAATAATATGCATATCATCCATCATCTCAAAAAAATAAAATTTTTTTGCATACATGCATATCATCCATCTTACATGCAACGGGAGGAAAAATCCGTCCCACTTTTCAAAAAAAATATATCCTAAACATACATACATCCCATATTGGCAAAATGCCCATTCTTTCCAAACAAAATGCATGCATCATTCATCAATATCAATATTCAATTTCAAAAAAAAAAAAATCATCATCAACATGCAATATTCAATTTCAAAAAAAAAAAAATCAATCACAATTTTCGAATCTTCACATGCAATTTTCGAATAAAAAAAAAATGGCGAAAATGCCAATTCTTTTTCCCAAGCAAAATGCACATTTTGGGTTACTCACATAATCATCAAGATTCAAAGACAATGAACATGCAATATTCAATTTCAAAAAAAAAATTCAAAAATCACCCAAAATTCAAATTTCAAACAAGAAATCAACAAAGGGATCAAAGGGTTTCAAAGTATACCGTTCGGAGATTCGAATCCGAAGCCCAATGTTGCCAAGCATCGGCGTAATGCTCCTCCGCAACCGATTGCGAAAGATTGTAATGCCTCCTCATCCGGACAAGCTCCAATCGCCTCTCCACTACCGGGCCACGTCCTTGGCCTTGAAAAGCGCCTTCCCCGTGTTCCATTGCTCAAAAAATCGAAGAAATCGGAAGATTTTTGAAGCTTTTCTTGGTCAACAATGGCCTCTCCTCGGTTTCTCTCTCCCTGCTCTCGGAATTTTTGAAAAAACTGAATGGGGAAGAAGAAAAGGGCGTTGGCCCTAATTAATACCCCTGATTTTCAGGTCCTCTCCGCGCGGATAGGATTGTCAGGGTCAAAATGACCCTTTTGCCCCTTAAAATTCCAGGACTCTGCAATTCAGTCCCCAATTTGACAGAGTTAACCAAAGTTAACCAAAGTCAGCCCCTTGTCAAGAAAATCTTCCCCGGCAGTCAAACGTAAGACCGAGTGCCCCGAGAAAGATAACGGGATCCCGTATCTTTCATCAAAATCTTCACCGGCAGTAAAACGTAAGACCGAGTGCCCTGAGAAAGATAACGAGATCCCGTATCTTTCATCAAAATTACCCTAAGCCAAACGTAAGACCGAGTGCCCCGAGAAAGATAACGAGATCCCGTATCTTTCATCAAAATTACCCCCTCAGTCAAACGTAAGACCGAGTGACCCGAGAAAGATAACGGATCCCGTATCTTTCATCAAAATCTTCCCCTAGCCAAACGTAAGACCGAGTGCCCCGAGAAAGATAACGAGATCCCGTATCTTTCATCAAAATCCTCCGGCAGTCAAACGTAAGACCGATTTCCCCGAGAAAGATAACGAGATCCCGTATCTTTCATCAAAACCTTCCCCGGTAGTCAAACGTAAGACCGATCTCCTCGAGAAAGATAACGGAATCCCGTATCTTTCATCAAAATCATCCCCCGGCAGTCAAACGTAAGACCGAGTGCCCCGAGAAAGATAACGAGATCCCGTATCTTTCATCAAAACCTTCCCCGGCAGTCAAACGTAAGATCGATCTCCCCGAGAAAGATAACGGAATCCCGTATCTTTCATCAAAATCATCCCCCGGCAGTCAAACGTAAGACCGAGTGCCCCGAGAAAGATAACGGATCCCGTATCTTCCATCAAAATCTTCCCCGGCAGTAAAACGTAAGACCGATCTCCCTGAGAAAGATAACGAGATCCCGTATCTTTCATCAAAATCATCCAACGGCAGTCAAACGTAAGACCGATTTCCCAGACGAATACGTCTGATTTTCCCCAGCAAAGGCTAACGAAATCCCCAGCAAAGTTAACGGAATCCCAAAAGCCAACGAAATCTCGAGTAGTACTCGAACTACGAAAGGGCTTGATTCCCACTAATGATACGTAGGTAGCCTATCATTAGGTCCAGCCCCTCGACCAAAACGGTCACCCTATCCTTCGGCAGCAGACAAAGTCCACCGAAAGGCCATTTCAAATTAAGGTCCGAGGCGCCTAAAAAGCCATCATCATCAAGGTTCGAGGCACCTAAAACGCCATCATCAAGGTCCGAGGCACCTAAAAAGCCATCTCCAAGGTTCGAGGCACCTAAAACGCCATCTCCAAGGTTTGAGGCACCTAAGACGCTATCACTAGGAAAGCGATAAATCGCAATCATCCCCAGCAGAAACCGAAAATGGTCATTCCTATCCCCAGCAGAGCGGATAGCCATCAGACCGAAAATGGTCATCTCTTATCCCCAGCAGAGTTTCTTTCCAGCAAACGACTGTAGAACTCGCTCATCAGGTTCGAGGCACCTAAAACGCCATCATCTCCAGGGTCAAAGACCCGAACTACGACTGGCTTGATTCCCACTCGGGATACGTAGGTAGCCTATCGCTAGGTTCAGCCACCCGATCACTCGATCATCCCGCCAAATATGGAGCCTTACTCTTATCGACGACCCCACTTCCTTCGAAAGCGCCGTCGCCGAGGGGCTACTGTAAGTGCTCCAATTTGAGCTTGTTAGAATTTTCGTTAGAAAATTAACGAAAGTTATAACATTTCTAACAATTCCTAACAATCCTAACTTTTCTAACAAAGTGAGGGTAAAATAGGCATTGTTATTTAAGGTTAAACCTTAAAAAGAATCTTAAAAAAGAAAAACAAAAGAATAAAACCACAAATAGAAATGCTGGAAACATAATCTGGCTGGTCAATTTGAATTTTGAAAAGAAATATTCCCCTTGTCCAAAGCTGGAGCCGCATTTAATGAACAAAGGCACGCTGAGGGGACTTGTCCGCGCGGATGAGTTTGCATTTTCAGGAGGGCTATAAATTGAGCCCTCCAGTCACAAAAATAAAAAGGAAAAACACATTTTGCACCGAACCTCTGGCGAAATATAGAGAGAAAACAGTGAGAATTCACTTGAATTGTCACCATTTTCTCTCCAATCTTTCCCAACTCATACTCATCCACTCACTCTCATATTAAAGCCCTAAACACTCATACACTCAAGCAAAACACTCAAGAACACAAGGAAGATTGGTAAACCCTCCTCTTCCTAACCCTAAATCTCATCCATGCATGCATCTTCAAACTACAAAATGTAGTTCTTTCATCTTCTTGCTCTAGATCTAAGAAGATCACCATGGAAGACCATCTCCATGGATGATCTTCTACAAAGATCAAAATTATTTTC
This sequence comes from Adenophora triphylla var. japonica, assembly GCA_022495995.1. Lineage (NCBI taxonomy): Eukaryota > Viridiplantae > Streptophyta > Magnoliopsida > Asterales > Campanulaceae > Adenophora > Adenophora triphylla. The sequence continues at coordinate 194,573 of JAFEMH010003658.1, forward strand.
AAGTTTTCTTACTTTCTTCAAAGAAAACTCATTTTCAAAACCCTAAAAACCATTTTCAAGCATAAAATCTCATTTTCAAAGGATAAAAATCTCCTTCCCAAGCAAATGAAATGCTTAGTCCTAATGTACCCCAAGGATGGTTTGGTATAGTTGATTCACCACTAAAAAGTCTAGTGATCACTAACCAAAACCTAGGGAAATGGGGACAAGCATGGATGCAAAACCCCCCTTTAAATCATATTTTCTTTCTTGAGAAGTTGCTGTCCAGTAGCAATTTTCTCAGACCTCAGTCCATGGTCTTAATTTTTGGACACAGATGAACTTGGAATTTGGTGTTGACTACAAAATACTTTTTGTAGCCAACATCCAGAGATTTCCAGACATATTTTTAATTTATTTTTTGGGTGAGTAAAACTCCTCTTTTCAAATTTTCTTTCAGAGGCTAGTTCATCAGCTTCTGGGAATCCAGATCTCATATCTGAGGTTTCCAGAAGGTTTTGACCCCTCAAATCTTCTCCAAAATGGAAAATTCCTTCGCACAAATCTTATTTAAGGTGTCTAGAACAACTTTCATTCTCTGAGTTTATCCAGATTATGAAGTTTTAAGACCCTTGAATACATTTCAAACTCAAAGGTCCACTGCCTTTTTCATTCTGGCAGAAATGGCTCTCAACTTCAAAAGGTCTTTTGAGTACCAAATATCAATCCAAAAATCTTCCAAAAAATCATGGGATCAGTTTAAAGTCTTAAAAAGATATCCCAATTTTTACTTTTCTGAGTTTCAACTTATTTTGGCCAAAACACACACACACACACACACACAAATGATTTTCAGCTTGGAAGACTCGTTTTACGAGGCGCGTCGGGTGCACACTAACGTCCTTCCCGACGCGTAACATGACCTCCGAACCTAAATCTCTGATCTCGGGCTTTTTTCAAAGTTTTGGCCCTCAAAATTAAAATGGCGTGGCGACTCCGTTTTCGTTGATTTTTTCAAACAAAAATGGGAAAATTTTCGGATACACATCATCACAACGCGTCCGTCGTAAATGTTATTAAATACCGGGAAACCAAATTTCCCTATTCAGTTTCGCGGTATCTCTCCCTCTCTTTCTCTCCTCCATAGCAGCAGCAGCAGCTAGGGCACGAAATCTCCATAGCTAGGGCAACCAACGAAGATCTCTTTCTCTCCTCCAAATCAGTCTTGGAAGAACGGTTGGTATTTACTTTTAATTTTTTGGTTTTTATTGTTCTTGGTCTCCCCTTTGATTTCTTACTCAGTCTCTCTTTCTCTCCTCTAGCGTATCTCACTCAGTCTCTCTCTCTCCTCCAGCCGAAATTGAGCTTTGATTTCTTCAATCAACAACAATCAGGTATACATTTCTTTCCCCTTTTCTAATTTACTTTTAATTTCTGGGTTTTTTTTGTTCTTGGTGTTGTGAGTTATGTGTGTTTCTATTTATGTCGAAGAAATAGTGACTGGACCCTTGCTTTATACCCTGCCTTAGTTCAAGTGTGTAGTTATTTAGTTTATTCATGTTTTAGCTTGTCCAAGCTGATTTGGTTGTCACAGGAAACATGACCATTTGGTATATGTGAAGAGATTGTTGGTTCCATTTATCATTCCTAATTCTGAGTAGATACTGTATTTTAAGTTTCCATCCAAATTATGACTTTGTCACATTCTTAAAAAATGTATTTCGTGAAATAATGTAGTGAAAATCCCTCCACTGTTAAAATGATTTCTCTCATTAAAAGCGATTCTAAATCAAAGCTGTGTAAGTTTCTTCACGCATATGCTGAATTCCTAATTTTCTGTTCTCCTATTGTCCACATTTATTAAAAAAATGGTAGTCTCGTAGCTCTCTTCTTGTTATCATGTCTTTCTGTTACAAGCTAATAGTAGTGTTCGGAGATGGAAACTCGTTACAGTAAACAAGTCCCGATGGCTCTTTAGTCATTAGAAATTGTTCTGGTATTTCCACTCACCTGATAATATTTGAAAGTAGTGAAATGACATTTTTCAAAAATTAGGGTAAAATAGGTTGAGGTGGCTTTACCACTGTGTGGTGATAGTCTTGTTAATTGTGAATCAGAATGCTTTTTTCATTCATTGGTGATAGTCTTGCTTTATACCCTGCCTTAGTTCAACTTTGTTGTTGAACTAAGGCAAACCTTGTAAATTCCCTTAACTCTAGTGTGCCCGTAATCTCAATCTATTAGTCCATATGTTGGTGTTGCGCACTTCAAAAAATAATGTTGCGCACTTCAACCTAGTTCCTAAAAATAGTTTCAAATCTTTTGTTGCATGTGCATATTCTTTTGCACATCAACCTAGTTCCTTAAATTAGCTTCTCAATTAGGGGGGCTTGTGAGAGAGAACGAATGAATGTTGTCATAGGGTTATACTATATCATGGGCCCAAGTTCGACTAATAGGCTAGGCTCCAACAATGTATATTATCTATATCGAGCCAAAAGTTGTACATATTTAGACTATGTTTGTTTATGAGTTTATTTTTATTCTAAAATTTGTGTCTCTCGGTCTTATATATAGGTTGTATTTTAACGTTAAAAATATCAAGTCAAGTCATATATGGACAAAAGTTGGATTGATTTGGATAATCGAATTTCAAATGAGTATTTGTCTCTGGGTTGACAACTTTCTCGATTTTGCATTCTCAAAAAGTCTGTTGGTGTTAAAGAAATATATTGTCCTTGTAAAAAATGCGCAAATCGTTACCAAGAAGACCGTGCAATCGTGAGATCACATTGTATTGCGGTGGGATTTCAAAAAGATTACAAGAATTGGATTAGGCACGGGAAGAGTACATTTCGGCGCGTAAGAATGATAATAATGATAGGACAATCGAAGATGGCATTGAAATTGAATTGGGCGTGCAAGATTGTATGAGGCGAATGGTACATGAAGGGATGGGTATGCCGGATAGTAACCAGCCGGGAATTGAAGAAATCGTACAATCAGATGCAGCCACCGCAAAGTTTCTTAGACTTTTGAGAGATGCTGATCAAGCCTTGTGGGAAGGGTGTGATAAGTTTACATTACTCTCATTTATTGTAGAACTTATGCCTTTGGAAGGCTAATTATCGAGTGACCGATAAGGGATTTACTTCTTTATTAAAAAATTTCATTAGGGCATTGCCTCGCCGCCGAAAGTGCCAAGTTCCTATCGTGAGGCGTACAAGATGACTCGCGGATTTGGGTTTTAGTTATAAAACGTGGGACGCGTGCATTAATCATTTTATGTTGTTTCGAAATGAAACCGAAAAACTTACTAAATGTGAAATTTGTGGAGCCTCTAGATATAATCAACAAGAAGAAGGGGTAGCGGTGAAGGTGCGGAAACAAGTGGCAAGAATAAACTTCCCAAGCAGGTAGCGATGAAGAAAGTATGGTATTTTCCACTTAAAGCCAAGGTTGCAAAGGTTGTATTGGTCATCTAAGACCGCGACACTCATGAGATGGCATGCCGAGAAAAGAATAGACGATGGTGTCTTTGAGGCATCCTGCGACTCTCGTGCGTGGAAGGAATTCGATGAACGTTATCCATTATTTTCAAGTGAAATTCGAAATGTTAGATTGGGATTAGCATCTGACGGATTTAATCCTTTCAGAACAATGACTATATCTCACAGTACTTGGCCGGTTGTGCTTATGCCATACAATCTTCCACCTTGGTTATGCATGAAATGTACCCATATTTCTTCTTGTCGGTGCTTACTCAAGGCCCAAAAGGGCCGGGCAACAAGATAGATGTGTATCTCCAACCGTTAATTGATGAGTTGAAGGAATTGTGGGAAGATGGTATATCAACTTATGATGCATCAAGGAACGAGTTGTTTACTTTACGAGCTTCACTATTATGGACAATAAATGACTTTCCTGCATATGCAATGTTGTCTGGATGGAGCACTAAAGGTGAATATGCTTGCCCTTGTTGCAATGTGAGACCTCAAGCACGATGGTTGGATCATGGTGGCAAGTATTGTTATATTGGTCATCGACGCTTCTTGCCTAGGAGTCATGCTTTTCGTAAGGATAAAGGCTCTTTTGATTAGGGCTGGCAAATGGTACTCTTCCGTACCAACCAATCCATATACCAACCGTACCAATTGTAATCGGTACAGTGAAATCGGTGAAATCGGTATACCGAACTTTCGGTACGGTAGTACCGTACCAATTAGTGAAAATGGTTGGTACGTGGTATATAGAAGTGAAATCGGTTGGTATATCGAAATACCGACTTATTTTTTTTAAAAAATATAAAATATATATTATTATATACATATAAAAAAAATTTAAAAAAATCTAACCCTAATTCCCAATCACATTTCCAGATCTCACACACTCATCGCGATCTTCCTTCTATCCCCTCACAATGCCGGTCAATTTGACGGCGAACTCGATATCGGCCATAATTGCCGAAGATGTGGATTCGAAACCGTTGCTACAGGTCTTAGATATCAAATTGATCGGTAAATCTCAGGAACGGTACCGTGTTTTGCTCTCTGATGCTTTCATTTCTCAGCACGCAATGCTCGCGACTCAGCTCAATGACTGAGTCAAGACGGGACAAGTTCGTAAAGGTTCTGTGGTTCAGCTCATCGATTACACTTGCAGCACCGTTCAAAATCGAAAGTATGTTTCCCATCTTCTTCCCCTATTTTTGCCTTCTTATCTGATTTTGTACTTTTAATTTGTACTATTTGAATCCTGTTACTATTGATTTTATATAAGCATTTCAAACTGTTGTGCTTGTAGTTTTGTTTCTCGAAAATTTAGGGAGTAACCTTCTAGGCATATTTACTAGCAAATGCATCTGAATGGGGGTTCAGTACCACATTTAAACATTGTTCATGATGTTGGCAAAGGTGAATGAAGTAAATTTTATTGAAAAATGGACACTGAGTTTGGGATGGAGAGGCTAGCTTCTACTAATGGTTTAGATGCTTGTATACATTTGGTATATGTCTAATACCAACCGTACCAACCGAATACCAACCGTACCATAAACTTGGTATACCGACTTTTGTGGTTGGTACTGGTACAGATTTTCTTATACCAAATCATACTTGGTTGGTACATGGTATAAGCAAAATAAAGCCGGTATACCAACCGAACCACCCCTACTTTTGATGGTACTCATGAAGTGAGAGATAAGCCCAAGTTATTGTTTGGAACAAAATTGCTTAAACAAGTTGAAAATATGGAAACAGAGTATAAAATAGAAGATGTTATTAAAAAGAGGAAAAGAGAAGAGGGTGAGAAGCAACAAGCCAAGTTGGAGAAAAGAAAGGTTCCTAAGTTGTGTCACAATTGGAAAAAGAGGAGTATCTTCTTTGAGTTGCCTTATTGGGCAAATAATCATGTTCGTCATAATCTTGATGTTATGCACATTGAAAAAAATGTGTGTGATAATGTGCTACATACTCTGTTAGGTACATCTGGGGAAATCAAAAGATAATGATAAAGCAAGAAAAGACCTAAAAGTGATGAACATTCGGAAACCATTGCATCTACAAAAGCTTCCATCCGGCAAAGATATTATGCCTCCGCTCGGTTTACAATGAGTAAGAAGCATAAAGACACATTCTTGAAAGTTCTAAAGGGAGTCAAAGTCCCGATGGCTACTCGTCAAACATATCTCGTTGTGTACATCTAGAGGAAAGAGCTATTTGGGGTCTTAAGAGCCATGATAGTCATATTTTGCTCCAACAACTACTCCCTTTAGTCGTTCGAAAAGCGTTGCCTACTTTCGTTGTAAAAGCCATCATTGAGTTGGCAAATTTCTTTAGGCAATTATCCTCAAAGGTGAATACACTTGCTGATCTCGAAAAGATACAAGATCGGATGGCCGTCACACTATGTGCTCTCGAGAAAATATTCCCACCAGCCTTTCTTTGATGTTATGGAGCACTTGCCGGTGCATTTAGCCGAGGAGGCCTTGCTAGCGTGCCCAATACAATTTCGTTGGATGTATCCGGTAGAGAGGTACATCCATATTAAATTTACTTTGAAAAAAGTTAAATTCCTTTTTACATCTCGCTTTAGCATAAGTAAATGTTTTTGTAGGTTTCTACTTACATTAAAATTATATGTTCGAAATCGAGCCCATCCCGAGGCCTCCATAGCTAAGGCAATTGTGGTCGAAGAATGCATGACTTTTTGTACGCAATATTTGGATGACATTGAGACAAAGTCCAATCGTCCTAGAAGAAATGATGATAAAGGTGATGAGTTAGGCCGCTTTGTAGGAAAAGAAGAGGTAATTACCCTTGATTACATCACACGAGTACAAGCGCATAGATATGTGCTTTTCAATACTGAAGATGTTGAACAATACCTAGAGTAAGTGATTCCTTACATGAGGCTTACATTCCTTATATCTTTTATATTTCAAATTAATACTTAATTCATATTTTCGATCCGCTCGTAATGCATCGTGTACATTTGAGGGAGACATTACCTCGTAATCAACGACATCTTATAGAGAAAGAACATAATGATAAGTTTGTTAGTCGGTTTAAGGATTATGTAAGTATGAAACCACCTTCATATAATAGTTTCAATTTATCGTTTTAAATATTTTCTTATTAAATTTTGTTTTTTATAAAAGGTATGCACGACGAAAGATGTAGTGCCCGAAAGAATTACGAGTCTTGCATTGGGTCCTCATATGGATGCGAGGCGGTATAAGTCTTACATAATAAATGGTTTTCGATTTTGAGTGAAGGATGTCGATAGACGGAGGAAAACTCAAAATAGTGGAGTCATGCTGAATGCAAGTGTGACAAGTTTTGCAAGCCGAAAGGATAATAATCCCATTCTAGGGGATGTTAACTTCTACGGGGAGTTGATTGAGATCCTTGAAATTCGTTATAGCAACTCAATAAGATTTGTATTGTTTAAATGTGATTGGGTTGATAACCGGACAGGCAAGATGGAAGATGAGCAAAAATTTACTCTTGTAAACTTCAATCACAAGTTGTATAAGGATAATCGAGTTGGTGATGAACCATTCATATTAGCATCTCAAGCTGAGCAAGTTTGGTATGTTAAAGATCCTATAGAAAGTGATTGGAAAGTTGTGATGAGGATTACGCCAAGAGATAGTTTTGACATATATTCAAATGATGATAAACAAGTTGCAAATTCGATTCCACAATTGGTACCATTTTGCTCACAAAATCTGGATGAAAATGTTGCTAACGAAGAAACATCGTGGGTGCGAGAGGGAGTTGATGGGGTCGAGATTGAAACTACTAATATCAATGACCTAGATGTTGATATGGCCGATAATTATGATGTTGATATGGCCGATAATGATGATGATTAGTTTGAGTAGTATTTGTTTAGATCTTATTTGCTTACTATTTACTAAGACAATGTTATTACTTAAGTTTCATGTTTCAATCAAACTTCTTATTTTTGTATGGTTGAATATTAATATTGTTACTTCTATATAATATGTATTTGTTTAGGTCTTATTTGCTTACTATTTACTAAGACAATGTTATTACTAAAATTTGTGTCTCTCCGTCTTATGTATAGGTGGTTTTTGTGTTGAAAATATGCCTCCTAAGGAGAGAGAGGGTAGCAACAAGAGGGGTAGACAAAACCCGCCGCCCGTAGTCCCAAATGATCCGTATATGGGATTGACCCAATTGACCGCCGCTCAAAAGAAAAAATGGCGGAATTTGGAGGGTAGGAAATTTCAAGTCACCACTTTCCTTCATTTGCCGGTGTTGAGGGATTTGGGTTTAGAGACGTTAGTAACAGAATTGATGACGCAAGCCGGGTTAGGTAATTTCCTGGGAAAGACTCCATCTACGTATTTGAGATATTCACTTGAGTTCCTTTCAACTTTGGAGGTAGGCCAGGGTCACAAGAAAATACTATTCGGTTTCATATGAATGATGAAGCCTATCGAGTGGATTATGATGAGTTGAGGCAAATCTTTGGGGTTGATCAGCCGAGAGGAAACCGGGTCGAGTCCGATGGGGACTTGTTTTTCTTTTCGGAGCTCACAGGATTGCCCCGCAAAAAATACCTTAGGGCTTCCTCTCTTTCTCACCCGGCTTGGAAATTATTTTACAGAGGTCTATCTATGTCTTGGTTGGCAACCGGAGAGCCCGCTCAATTGAATGTGGCTATGGTAAACCTTTTGCGAACGTGGTTGAGGAGTTTTCAGTGATTCCCGATTGGGTTGATATTTTTGTTCTGGAGATGTGAGGCATTTGCCCTTACCAAAAAGGGAAACATATCAATAGGGGGATGATCACATTGATTGCTCAAGCTTGTGTGGGTGAACCAAAACCCGAGGCGATGAGATTGATGGGGGCACGAGTTTTTATTCGTAGGACCGGCTAGTGCAAGATGACAAGTTTGTGAGGGACCGGAGGGCGACGCAAATGTGTCTTTATTGTTTGAATATGGTACTCCCTGCGAGGACGGTCCGTTGCAGGTAGGGGCCACGTTTCCGAGTGGTGAACAAGCCAGGCATTGGCGTATGCCCGGTAAGTTGATGATCAAATGGATCCCGTTGATGAGGAGGATGATGAGGAGCAGGAAGAGGAGGATCGGGAGAGACAGGTGGTCGTGGAGGAGAGGAGAACCAGAGCGCAGGTTCTTTTGATCGCTGGGATACCATGAGGGCATTTTTGAGGAGCAGAGCGATCAAGGATCGCTCGGGAGCAGAGCCGACATGCTTTGGAGGATGCTAGATGGGGGAGGTTATCGCTCGGGAACAGAGTCGACAGACTTTAGAGGATGCTAGATGGGGGAGGTGCAAGATCGTTTTGAGGGTTGGAAGATGAAACCGCCATTTTGGGAGCCCTAAGATACGCAGCTCGGGAGGCTTGGGCGATGCATGACAGAGCCCCGGAGTTACGAGCCGCTCGAGAGGATTATTTGACTACGATGCATTCGAGAGCCACCGCTCGTGCACAGAGGCGTTCTTCCCGTCGACCTACTATCGTGGACAAACCTCCGGCTCTCATCGGTTGATGTTATTATTGTGATGTTATTATTAATGTTTCATGTTTCAATCAAACTTGTTATTTTGTATGGTTGAATATTAATATTGTTAATTGTAATATGTATTTGTTTAGATCTTATTTGCTTACTATTACTAAGACAATGTTATTACTTATGTTTCATATTTCAATCAAACTTGTTATTTTGTATGGTTGGATTGAATATTAATATTGTTAATTGTAATATGTATTTGTTCTCGCTTCTTTTGATCAAACTCTTATTTCCTACAGGATCTTGTTGCAGGCTCTTACTTTCTACCTCCGTCATCTCGCTTCTCCAGGTACTCCTTTTACTTTGGGATGTCCCCGCCTCGCTTCCCCACCGATTTGGTACCGCGCGGAGCCCCAACCCCCGTACTATTTTATACTTTTTCTCGTATCAAGCAAGGCTTGCCCTATAGTGTTGTTGTTGTTGTTGTTCCTTGTGGTTGTTGTTCCCCCTGCCCGCTTCCCCACCGATTTGGTATTTGTTTTTTGTTAAATGTGACATATAACAAATGTGTCCACAACCCGCGGGAGCCCCCCGTAATGTCATGTTTGTTGTTCCCCCGCCCGCTTCCAAAAGTATTATTTATAGAGCAAAAGAAATGTAGATTTGGTTCTGTACATGTGCTCGTGAATGCAAGTTCTATATTCTTGGTGGTGATTGCATTATGGATGTGCATGAAGTGGTGACAATTTGCATGGCAATTCAATGTTTTGTTCACCATATATTCATGGACCCAGTTTTCACCTAATGAGACACTTAACAAAGAGTTGTATAACCAATAAATAGGTCGGTTACAATTTATAAACCGTGTATTTGCATGGTAATTGTTGTAGCTAGAAGTCCATTTATAATTTCTTACCTTTTTGAAAGTAGGCAATTTACTAGTCTAGTTGAACCGGAGCCAATTTCTCGTAGTAAGGATGTAGCTATATCCAAGCTTGTAGCGATCCATGCACATAATGGACACTTGCAAAATTGAGGTACTTTTGTTGAATTAGGTTATACTTTTTTGGTTCATTTTCTTTTTTCTTTTCAATTTGTCATTTTTCATTTGTTTGTTTTTTTGTTGAAATATATATTGTTCATTTTTCTGTGGCACAAGTTGACAACAATTTCTGTAGTGGTCTAAGTGAAAAGTCTTCAATTTGTCAGTATGTGTGCATATAGATTGACTAGTGGGTGTTTTGAGGTATTTTGTGGTTATAAACTCCAAACTTTTTGATTTGGACTTTGGAGAGCCATTTGGATTTTTTTTTTTTTGGAAGCTACACTCTAAGAGAAGGGAATTTAAAAAGAATTAATTAAAAATCGTTAGCGTTTTATGCGTAACACAGTGAGTACAATATGTAAACGTTGTGCATGTGGCCCACTCTTAAAACACTCGGCAACTAAAATTTTCCTACACCAGTTTTTCTCTGCTATTTTGCTTTTCATACTAACAACTCTTAAAAGAAAGAGAATGATTTGTATTGATATCACCCACTGTAGCTAGAACTGGAGCCAAAAAAGTATAAACTGTTTGTTGTTTGTCATTATTGTTGCATTCTTGCCGTTGTCAAGCTTCTTGCCGTTATTGTTGCCGCGTTGCTGTTGTTGTTGTTGTTGTTTGCCGTTGCATTGTTATTCCCGTTCAATCTTGTTTGTCACGTTTGCTGTCGTTGTTGTTTCGTTGCCGCCGTTGTTTCGTTGTCATGTTGTTGTTGTTGTTGTTGTTGTTGTTGTTGTTGTTGCTGTTGTTGTTTCTAGGCATTTTATAGGTCTTATACATGATACATAAGACCTATAATAAATTTATAGGTCTTATACATATATTATAAGATTGTTTTTTTGGGTCCTTTACTTGGTTTATCCAATTCTTGTGCTATAATTGAATTGTCATATGACGTATATGCCTCCAAAGAAAAATTTATTACCGTGTCGTGGCTCTAACCCTAAAGGAAGAGGGTTGGAAAACCAACCGCCAAATGGGGTAAAGAGAGATTGATCATAATATGGAATAATTATGGTCAACCAGCTTGGTGGGGAAATGGCACAATTAGCTACTCGAGATAGGAATTTTTGCTAAAAATGGGGAACATTTCCCATTAACTAATGAGTGGTCTCGTATGAACCACGAGTGCATAAATAACGTATGGAATGACGTTCTGTAAGTTGTAATCCATATTTCTTACATAAATCTCTAGTACGTAGTCAAAAGTCTTATGATTCTCTAACAATTGTTTTTTTTCTTTGTTGAATTGTGTATATAGGAAAATACAAATGCTCCTCCTGAGTATTTCCCGGTTATGGCTCTTTCTCTCGCTAAAGCGTGGCGTGACTGGAAATACAATGTGAGACAAGCATATAATAAGTATTACTCGCTATGAATATTACTCATTATGACTTTGTTATGAATATTGACTCGCTTATGAATATTATTACTCGCTTGAAACAAAGATTATAAGATGTATGAATCGACCAAGACGCATTGGCTCACCCACCCCGTGGGTGCGTTGCGGATCAATGGGCTGCACTTGTTGCGATGTGGGGTACGCCCAAGGCTCGGGTATATTTCAAATTAATCTCAATCTATTATCGTGAATGTCTTATATAAGTAGTCAAATTAATACTAATATTATCTTCTTTTTTTTCCAGGAAATATCAGAAACAAATAAATTGAATCGAGAAAAACAATCGTGCCTGAATAGGACCGGAAAAACGTCCCATTCCAAAGTCATCAAAGAGGTTTGTCATCGTTCAATTTAGTTCTCAGTTGTCAATTCAATTAATGTTTCTTTTTATATCGTATATAAATATATTTTTTTTTGGTCAAATGATTCTATTATAAATTGTAGAGAGGTGACAAGGGTTTACCAATTGATCGCTTAAGCGTTTTCATACATACGCGCACGGGCAAAACACCCGCAGATCAAGAAACCACTCAAATGATTGTAAGTTAAAGTTTCAACCTTTTCTGTTTCAGTTTTGTTATTCTATAGAATACGTTTTTCATTTCTAACTTCATTTTCATAATATTAATTAAAGTTAAAACATTTATATTGAACATGTTGTTTTTGTTACAATAACGCTTAATGATGCGGTTGAGGAGCCGCGAGGAGCAACAAGACTCTCTGCGGCGCGTGAAAATATTTTTGTTGGTATGTTTGGCTCATGACCATGGGAGAGTTCGATGTATGGGAGGCGGTCCGAACAAAACTAAGGTGTTTGGTAAATCCCAACCATCTCGAGGCAGAATGTAGCGAGGCGATGGCGGGGGTCGAGCAGATTTTGAAAGACAACTTCAGGAGGAACGCCGACAAAATGAGGAGTGAACGCCTTAAGTTACAACAACAAATTGATGAATTGAAACGTTGTTGGATGGAAGGACGTGGAAATGACGGTAATAAATAGGTGTCAGGATTTTAGACATTGTGTATTTTGGATACATTCAACAACTAATAACTTTTTTGTATAATGGTTATTAGACATTGTGTATTTTGGATACATTAATTGTGTTAATATGTAGATTGTAAATATTGATTGGATTTGTGTATTTTTGGTTATATTGTGTGTGTACAGGTTGAATTTGGTTTTTGTGAACGTATTTTTGGGGAAAATGAATTATACAAGCCGGGAAAAAAAAAATAGGCTTATTTACGGCGGTGACTAAATCCAGCCGTATAAACCTAGGGATCGACTCGTGCCCAAAGGGGGACGAGGGAACCAGTAGGGGGTGTAAATGGGACGACTCGTGCCATGGTGGACGAGTCGTCCCTATTTAGTTATTTACGGCGGATATAGTAACCGCCGTATAAAATGGCCATGGACGACTCGTTTGGACGAGGGAACCTGGTGGGGGTGGAACTGGGACGACTCGTTACGGAGCGTACGACTCGTCTATTATTTACGGCGGTTACACATTCCGCCGTATAAAGATCACTCAAATACGCCATTTTATACGTATGTGTTCCATTTATATACGGCGGTGGTATATCCGCCGTATATAGTATATACGGCGGTTGTCCCGCCGTATATAGTATATACGGCGATGATTTATACGGGGGTCTATTTACGGCGGCTAGTCCGCCGTAAATACTATATACGGCGGGGCGCGTATTATTTACGGCGGATTTTAACCGCCGTAAATAAGCCTGTTTCTTGTAGTGCTACAGACTTGAAGCCTTCTTCTCTCACAGTCAAAGCTTACGACTCAACATCCCGAGCAGTCCTTGGAGTCGCCACTTTAGACCTCTGGTTTGGACAGAAATTGATACCTGTGGAATTCCAGGTTATCGACATCCTGATTACTTTCAATGCCCTGCTGGGAAGACCTTAGGCGCACCCGGAAGTCAAAGGGGTCGCCTCAAGCCTCCACCAAAGTGTGTGAAATTCGCCTCGAATGGGGATCCGACGACCATTTACGGAGATTTAGTCACTTTAGAGGGCACAGATACGGGCGGAATACCTATTCGAAATCAAACATGACGCAGGAAGGTCTCATGCTAACAGGCTTCACGGTCCGAGCCTCCCAAGGCCCAAGTGTGCAACATAGATCTGACGGTCACTCGGGATAAAATCCCACCGGTCTTGAAAATGATGAGAAAAATGAGCTATCTACCCGGCCTCTGGCCTGGGAAGCGCCAACAAGGAACTTTCAAACTCATCGAGGTGAAAGGACGTAATACTCGCCACGGCACGGGATATGAGGCCTCCTCGGTGGACACCGCAAAAGGAAAAAGATTTGAAGCCGCCACGGGAAAGGTCCCGGCCGACAACCCTAAATCCCTCCCCTTCGCCCTAATTTGGCCGACTACTTTGTAAAGGGTCCCACACAACCAGAAACATCACAGAGCCCACTCCTACGGCGGGATGGCTAAAGCTACAGGATAGCCTCAACAAGTTCGGAGGAACCAAGGCTAACCCGGTCCGTAGAATGTTCCCCGGACCTACCCAAGATACACAGGGCTACCACCGCCATGAAGAGTGAGTATACCTTCGTAGGCGTGCCTAACCTAGTGGAACAAGCCGAGAAGCTCACAACCACTATTCCTACGCCCAGGAAGATCCGAAACCACGAATTCGAACCGACAAAGTGCCAAAAGCTAAGGCCACGGAATTTCCTCGATGATTGGGATGGTCTCGGTTATGCAAAGAATTGTTCGAAGAAGAAGTCCAGTGCGTACCCGATTGATCTCGGCTCGGCCCAAGAGATGATAGCATCAATTGAGAAAGGAAAACAAAACAAAGACATCACAGTTCCCGAGTCATGAGGCCACCAACAGCGATGCCGCTAAAGAATTGGGAAAACCTCTCAGGCCCGTCCGCGACCAAGGAGGAAATGATCACCAAGCTTGGATTGGTCCCCCGTCCCTTTGTGTCAATCTAGGACAAGTCCTCCCAGTCTCTCTTTATTAAGATCGAGTTTCTAGGGTCGTCTGATGGCCTTACGCCTGAAGACTACGAGTCTGTAGCAAGCACTGTATTCCCTTTCGTTTTCAATGAAATGACGAACCTTTCTGGGTATCCCTCGATTGCCACTCTAACTAATGATGAATTAATTAATAAAAAAATTTTTAATAATAATTCATTAGATAAAGAAGCAGACACATTAAACAAAAAAAAAATCAAACAACAAAAAAAAAATCTTTAAGCAGGTTGTCCGGAAAGAGGAAAATCGAGCCCAAGCTGCCGAAGAGATTTTGACGAGTGTGAATTTGGGAACTGCAGAAGAGCCTAAAGAGACGCAGATTGGTGATTTCTTCGAAGGAATCGGAAAGGATGCTCTGCAAAGTCCTACAAAATCCTCAACTCAAGGAAAGTAGCCCTCTTCATCAAAGAAAACATCATGTGCGGATACGGGTTGCCACCAAATCATCTCGTATAATGGATCCCACTTCGAAGGGGAATGCGAAAACCGCCGGCGGAATTCCGAATAACCCGTCACAAGTCATCCCCCTACAGGCCCCAACCCAACGGAGCCGTCGAGGCAAAGAAACAAACTCGAAAATCCGGAAAATGGCTGTCCAAGGCGTAGATTGGCCCGAGAAGTTACACCCGGCACTCGGGGCTACGTAACATCGCTAGAACGGCAACCGGGGAAACACCGTTTGCCCTCACATACGGAATGGAAGCCGTACTCCCAATCGAGCTAGAGATCCCCTCGCTCCGTATACCGCCGGAAAGCCAGATCAACGAGATCGAATGGCTCCAGAGTCGCCATGACGAATTGACCCTACTAGATGAACGCCGATTGAAGGCCATGGAACACATCCGGGCCTACCAAGGAAGAATGGCCAGAGCCTTCGACAAGAAAGTAAAGCACCGGGAAATCCGAGAAGGGGATCTCGTTCTAAAAGAAAAGCCCCCAGTCCGTATCAACCCCTCGGCAAATGGGAGCCTGTATGGGTCGGGCCATATGTCGTCCGTAAAATCTTCTCCTGAGGAGCCATGCAACTTGCGCACTCGACGGGAATCCCTTTGTACACCCAGTGAATGGTGACAAGCTGCGCAGATACTACGCGTAAAAATAAAAAAAAAAATAAAAAAGAGTGCTAAAAGAGTAATACCCAACTAGGTTGAAAACCCGAGAAGGGCGGCCTAGGTAAAAAACAGGTTGCACCAAAAAAACAAAAAAAAAAAAAAAAAACAAAAACAAAAACAAAAACAAAAAAAAAATTCGGGTTGAACTACGAAGACCTCGAGCTCCTCAAAATGAGGGGAACGTAGAGCAACCGGAAACGGTTCGGTCTAAAGCACAAATAAAAGCCATACTTTGGCATCAATACAATTGATCGACCATGAAAGCGTCTCGAAAAACTCTAAAGCAATTCAAATATTCATTACAAGTTAAAAGCTCTTTGATGAGTCTAAGCCCGATTCATTCCTACAACCGGCAACCCGCTAAAAGAAAACTAAGATACATAATCAAATTAATGTGTCTCGCCATGACAAGAAAGGGATACTCGGAAACCTCAGAGTCACTCCAAGCCACTCGTACCGGCCTCTCCCCTCTTCTTCCCTTCGAGTCTTTTTTTCTTCTGAACCGGAAAAATGTCTGCATTCCTCCTACCAAGCTCTGGTATAGGAACAAAGATCTATCAAACCAGCCTCTCGCCAGGGCCTTAGTAGCCCTAGCGTCATCTCTCATCTCCTGTAGACTAGCCGATAGCATAGGAGCCCTCCTCTCCTGCTCTCTTGACGTAAGCCTCATAATCGCCGCGCCGTCTCCACTCCTGTCATGAGGGCTGGCCCTCGCCTCGGCCCTCCTCCTCTCGTAAACAGCCCCATTCCTCCGCACCCACAATGGCCTCACGCCGTCTCAAAATAGCCACCTGAGTCTCTCCTGCATGCCTCTCATACCAATCCGTGTACCAAGTGGTCAAGAACACCGGTCTCGGACGCCTGAGAATGACCCGAGGAGGAAAGGCATCATACCTCCATGCTCGGGAAAGAAATGGAAACACTGAGGGATCATCCATAGAAACAGAGCCACCACCCCGGTGGCTATATCATCAAAGCCCTCCAAAGGAACCCGCTCCAGCCAAACTGTCTCGTAACTAAAGCCGGAATATAGAAGCTAGACCGAGAAAGCCCGGAAGCATGACCACGGGAGACCCATCCTGAAGCACTCTTCGAGTCTCCACCCGCCAACGAGGCACCGACCACTCGATATCTTCGCCCGGGCGACCCGCCATCCAACGCTCCCACGAGCCCCGATCCTCAAAATCTACATCAACACCTCTCCCGGCAAAAGTCCAAGGCTCGATCATATCGAGGTTTCCCGAAGAACCCCCAAACGCTCCATCAGCCACAGAGTCAAGAGGAACGGGCCGCCCCCGTGCATATACCGCCTTCCGGTAGCTAATCCGAGAGCATGAAAAGTCTCCCCTTAATCAAAGGAACGACATCTACTGCCGTGCGACAGCTGAACGACAACATCCAAGAAAGACCGATGAGATCCCAAAGGAATAGACCATGAACAGGTGGTGCCAAACATACAAAGTGCAAAGGCATCCCAATAGGCATCATCCACCAAACCTAGGCCCCTAAATCTGTCTGGGAAGACCGGAAATATCGAAATGATCGGGACCACGGATCATACCTTGCGCTTCCTCCGGGAAAGATGAAGGAGGACGCACAATACTGTCAGCAAAGAAGCCCCTCCGGCAAAGGAACCGCTATCTCTTCCACCTCCGGGACCTCCAAGCAAGACCCGAAATTCTTCCACATTCGAACAATCTCGTTGAAGGAAAGGCAAAAGACATGCCTTCTAGTGTCCCAAAATGAGGAAGAAGCCCTCAAAAGCTCATAGTCCGGAATCAATTCTTTGAGAGACCATAAGCACCTCACCTTGTACCTTTCTTCAAAGAAGGACCTCCTCTCATGCATAATCTCCCGACCAATCCTTGAACTTGTTGAAGAATGACATTTGGGATTCTTTGGGACAATTTTAGATGGAGCTTTTCTAAAGTTTTCCATGGTTTTTCTCTCTTTCTCCCGAAAATGGCTGTTTAGGTTGAAGAGGATGAATTTGAATTTGAAATGGAAAGCAAGACCAGGTCGAACCGAAAATTAAAGGACGTTGTCGAGACTCTCCTATCCGCTCGGATGAGTTTGCTAAAAAATCTTTGCAAAGTTCAAAATGCTACACCAAAAGAGGAATATTCCATCCCGGTTGCTCGAAACCCGTGCAAAAAAAACCTCCACAAACCACCCATATACCAAACACCCTTGCCAAAAAACAAGGCTCATGCAACATTGCCGCATTCATACTTGCATTGCATTCATAAAAATAATAA
Source organism: Adenophora triphylla var. japonica (assembly GCA_022495995.1). NCBI lineage: Eukaryota > Viridiplantae > Streptophyta > Magnoliopsida > Asterales > Campanulaceae > Adenophora > Adenophora triphylla. The sequence continues at coordinate 212,395 of JAFEMH010003658.1, forward strand.
AATCCTAAATTATTACATTCCAAAAAAAAAAGAGTGTGCAAAAAAAAAAAAAAAACAAACAAACATAAATAAAATCCTAAATTATTACATCTAAAAAAAAAAAGAAAAAAATGTGCATAAGCGTTTGTACAAATCTAAATCTCAACCTCAAAAAAAAAAAATCAATCGGAGTCTCCCCGCCCGATGCCCGCCCGGCCCTCTTGCGGCTCGGGCCCGCCTCCTCGGAGCTCCCGAAAATCTCGGGCTCGGAATCGTCCTCGTCTCCGAAAGAGGCTCGTCAGACCAACCGGCACGCCCGATAGGGCAAGCCGAGATCTCGCGAAGAAATCGTATCCGAAGGTGAAGGCGTCGGGCTTCATGGACATGCGAAGACGACCCACCATGCCGCCATACGTGTCCCCGCCCGTGTGGATCCCCGAGAATGACGTGATCCGAAGGCGTACCTGCGGGGATCAAGGAGAGGAGACAAAGGAGTCTCTCAAGAAGTCTCGAGCGAATGGGGAAGCCTCCCGCTCGACACGCGCCGGCCGTGGTCGCCTCGCTCTAGCCCGAGGAGCCCCGCAAATAACCATCCTCTTGATAAACTTCTCTTGGCCCCGATCACTTGACTTCGTCGCCTTCTCGACGACCACCTCCGAAAACCGCACAAAAGCAAAAGCGTCGAAATAATTAAGGCGAAAAATGATGATGGAAAGAAAGGAAAAGACAGAAGCAAAAAAAAGAGAGAAGGAAAGGCCATACCTTCATACCCGACGAGGCCAGGAAAGCTCGTGGAAGTCGCCGGACAGGGGATCTCGCAACCTCAATCGGACCCCATCCCTGGACATACGAGAATCCGTCGATCGAGGGTACCGCGGATCCCAAGCCCCTCTCTATCTAGAACCCGAGGCATCCTCAACCTCCACAAGAGAATGTCGCGAGTATGACTCAATCGCCACGAAATGTCGAGAAATGCCGACCACCTCGATAATCATCCCAAGTCTCCGAGTTCTCACTCGGATGCATCATGTCCGGAGGAGGCTCCACCGGAGCCATCAGAGGCGAATTCACGCCATGCTGGCGCGTCACCCTCTCTCCCAGATAATACATGTCGCAGGTCAAGCCTCTCAGGATCCTCCGCTGCACGGTCCATATCTCAGCGCCCTTCAGCTGCTCTACAGCGAAACGATCCCAGGGATAGAATACCATCCTCTCGTCTGTCTCAGCTCTCACCAAAGGCAGGCAATCCGGGTACTTGAGGGTCGTGTGCCCCCTAGAACCTTTCTTCTCCCGGGCATACTTGGACCAGGAACGCATGGCCGGATACGCCCCGACGTACTCCGTCGGCTGCCGCCACATTGTGACGTGGAAAAACTCCAGAGCCCATACCTGCGAAAGGTAAAGATCAAATCAATTAAGTGCGAAAAGAATACGTGCTTAAAGAAAAGAGGGAAAGCAAAAAGAAAGCTTATACCTCCAGAGGAAACTCGAAGCAGTAGAAGGAGCTCACAGCCTTCCGGATGTATCTATCTAGAGCGAAGTAAAGCTCTGCCAGCCCGGCCTCCCCCCAGGAAACCTCTCCGGCTCTCTCCACGTCCTTCAGGGACCTCAGCAAGGCAAAAACAGCCGTCCCCTCGGCATGTCCAAATAGCGTGCTCAAAAAATCAAACCATAAGAAGGCCCTAGCAATCTGCGCAGCGCCTATCCTCTCATCCCCAGCCTCATAGCTCCTGATGCACTCCACAATCTTTCCCTCAACCACAGCATACTCCATCCCCATCCCCTTTTTGGGAATAGGGGAAAATCCCAGAAGGGCCTGCAGGTCCAAGTCGCTGTAACCATCCCGCCACTCAATGTTGCGTCCATTAAAGGACAGACCCGTGATCGCAGCATAGTCGGAAGGCGTAACCGTAGCCTCGCCCCAGAAGAAATGAAAAGTATGGGTCGCGTCCCACCAATGCTGGGCCAAAGCGAAGAACAGACCCTTACTCTTAGGGAACTTAACCAACCCCCTCAAGCTCTCAATAAACTCATACAACCCGGTCTCGATGACGATCTGTCTTGGGCTCATCATCGCCCCTCTACCCAAAATCGGAAGCCGGTCCCACAAGTAAATCACAGACTCCACCGATCCCCGAGTCTTCATCTTGCTCAGCTGCTTCGACACGAAGTTATCTCCGCCCTGCGATTTCAAATAAAAAAAAGAAGAGAAAGATGTCAAAAAAAAGGGGAGCCTGCATTTGCACAAAAAAAAAAAACATACACATGCATCATAAACATAAAGTTTTGAAGAAAATTTTGCAGCATAACGGCATGCAATGAACCTAGCCCCATTTTTCTCGCACAAAAAGAATACAGTTTTCAGCAAATCCCAACCAACATTCATTCATACATGAAGAAAAAAAATCCATACAAGGAGTCAACGGAAGTAAAAACTCCGTCCCATTTTCATAAAATAACATGCATACATTCATTCAACGGAAGCAAAAATCCGTCCCACAATTTCAAAAAAAAAATCCTATTCATATCATTCACCATTCATTGCAAAAAAAAAAAAAAACCTACGCATAGATGCATATCATTCATCATTTCATCATTTCAAAATAGCGAAATGCCCATGCTTTTCAAACAAAATGCATCTACTCATGCAAATTCCAATTTCAAATTCCAAAAAAAAAAAAACAACACACAATTTTCAAATTTTCATTCATAATTTTCGAAATTAAAAAAAAATAATAATAATGGCAAAAATGCCAATTCTTTTCCCAAGCAAAATGCACATTTGAGTTACCCATATACTGATTACAACATGCAAAGCTAAAATTCAAAGCCAAGAACATAATTTCCGGATTTTCATTCATAATTTTCGGATTTCAAAAAAAAAAAAGAAAAATCACCAAAAATCAATCTCAAACAAAAATCGACAAAGGAATCGAAAAGATTCGAAGTATACCGTTCGGAGACTCGGATCGGTGGCCCAATGTTGCCAAGCATCGGGGTATGGCTCCTCCGCAATCGATTGCGAAAGTGTGTAATGCCTCCTCATTCGAACGAGCTCTAATCGCCTCTCTGCGACCGGGCCACATCCTTGGCCTTGAAAAGCAACTCCCTCGTGTTCCATTGCTTGAAAAATCGAAGAAAATGGAAGAATTTTTAAGGTTTTTGGCCAAAAATGGCGGAAATCCGACTTTCTCTCTCTTCTCTCTCGTAAAACTGGGAAAATGGTGAAGGAGAAGGTGAAGGGCGTTGGCCCTCATTTAAACCCATCTGGGACTCGATCCCATCCGCGCGGACCAAATTGAAGGGTCAAAATGACCATTTTGCCCTTTAAAATTTCAAGAGTCTGCAGTTTAGTCCCAAACTTAACAAGCATAACCAAAGTCAACCAAAGTTAATCCCCTCTTCAAAAGAACCACACGGCAGTCAAACGTAAGTCCGATTTCTCCGAGAAAGCTAACGGAATCCCGTTCTTTCATCAAAATCCTCCCCGGCAGTCAAACGTAAGTCCGATTTCTCCGAGAAGGATAACGGAATCCCGTTTCTTTCATCAAAATCATCCACGGCAGTCAAACGTAAGTCCGATTTCTCCGAGAAAGCTAACGGAATCCCGTTTCTTTCATCAAAATCCTCCTCGGCAGTCAAACGTAAGTCCGATTTCTCCGAGAAGGATAACGGAATCCCGTTTCTTTCATCAAAATCATCCACGGCAGTCAAACGTAAGTCCGATTTCTCCGAGAAGGATAACGGAATCCCGTTTCTTTCATCAAAATCATCCACGACAGTCAAACGTAAGTCCGATTTCTCCGAGAAGGATAACGGAATCCCGTTTCTTTCATCAAAATCATCCACGGCAGTCAAATGTAAGTCCGATTTCTCCGAGAAGGATAACGGAATCCCGTTTCTTTCATCAAAATCATCCTCGACAGTCAAACGTAAGTCCGATTTCTCCGAGAAGGATAACGGAATCCCGTTTCTTTCATCAAAATCATCCCTGGCAGTAAAACGTAAGTCCGATTTCTCCGAGAAGGATAACGGAATCCCGTTTCTTTCATCAAAATCATCCTCGACAGTCAAACGTAAGTCCGATTCCTCCGAGAAAGATAACGGAATCCCGTTTCTTTCATCAAAATCATCAACGGCAGTAAAACGTAAGTCCGATTTTCTCCAACAGAAGTTAACGGAATCCCGTAAGACCGATTTCCCCGACGAATACGTCTGATTTTCCCAGCGAAGTTAACGAAATCCCAAAATCCAACGGAATCTTGAATAGATTTCGAACTACGACCGGCTTGATTCCCACTAGGGATACGTAGGTAGCCTACCATTAGGTCCAGCCACCCTACCAAAATGGTCATCCTCGGCAGCAAGCGTAAGACCGATCTCTTCAAATCAAGGTTCGAGGTACCTAAAATGCCATCTCCAAGGTTCGAGGCACCTAAGACGCCATCTCCAAGGTTCGAGGCACCTAAAACGCCATCTCCAAGGTTCGAGGCACCTAAGACGCCATCATCAAGGTTCGAGGCACCTAAAATGCCATCTCCAAGGTTTGAGGCACCTAAGACGCCATCATCAAGGTTCAAGGAACCTAAGACGCTATCACACACAACACTAGGAAAGCGATAACTCGCAATCATCCCCAGCAGAGCGGATCATACCAAAAATGGTCATTCTTTCCCCAGCAGAGCCAATGTACGACTCTAGCTATCAGACCAAGAATGGCCGTCTCCTATCCCCAGCCGAGTTTTCCTCCAGCGATCAATCGCAGAAACTCGTGCGCCAGGTTGACATCCTAAAACTGTCACTCTAGGGTCGATGTCTGAAGATAGTCGAAAGACCCGAACTACGGCCGGCTTGATTCCCACTCGGGATACGTAGGTAGCCTATCGCTAGGTTCAGCCACTCAGATCACTCAGATCACTCAGATCACTCGATCACTTGATCATCCTGTCAAATATGGAGCCTTACTCTTATCGACGACCCCGCTTCCTTCGAAAGCACCGTCGCCGAGGGGCTACTGTAAGTGCTCCAATTTGAGTTGGTAGCATTTTCGTTAGAAAATTAACGAAAGTCCTAACATTACTAACAATTCCTAACATTCCTAAGATTTCTAACCAAGCAAGGGTAGAATGGGAATTGCTATTTGAGGTTAAACAACTAAAAGAATCTCAAAAAAGGCCAAAATCCCGAATTTGCAACTGCAGTTAACAGGCAGTTTGCTTGTTGACAAAAAATATTCCTCCTGTCCAAAGCCTGGTGCAGCATTTAATGCACCAGGCACGCCTTCATTCTTGTCCGCGCGGACAGAACTGAAGTTTCCAGGGCCTATAAATAAAGCCCTCCAGTCTCAGAAAATGAGGAGACACAACCAATTCACAGCGAAACTCTGGCGAAATATAGAGAGAAAACAGTGAGAATTCCTTTGAATTGTCACCATTTTCTCTTGAATCTTTCCCAAACCACAAATCATCCAACACTTTCAAAATTCCAAAAATCAAACACAAACACAAAGAAGTTAGGGTACCACCATTGGTAAACCCCCCTCCTCTTTACTCTAAATCCTCATCATTCATGCATACATCTCATTTTTCAAAGATGTAACTTACTTGTTCTTGCTCTAGATCTAAGAAGATCTCCATGGAAGTTCATCTCCATGGATGATCTTCTACAAGATATCAACATTTTCCAATTTTGTTGTCTCTTTACTTGCATAAAATGCTTGTTATTTGATTTTCAACCTAAGGTATGGTCACCTTGAAGTTCATCTTCATGGATGATTACACCAAAAGGTTCACATTCTTACTTTTATGTCATTTAAACTTCATTTGACCTAAAATGAAGTCATCTTGGAACAACATTTCCATGGATGACCATTTCAAAAGGTCCAAATCATTTATTACTTTCTTGAAAGTGCTTCCAAAACCTAAGATCTTCACATTGGAACAAATTTCCATGGACGAACATCTTCAAGGTTCTTAAGTTACAAAAAGGGTGAAGTTGATACATTGAGTTAAAAGATCTCAAGGATTTAGTCATCACAATGACTACCTTAGATATCCACTCTAAAGTTGATACATCCTTAACTTAGAAGCATTTTCATACATTAAATCTTTGTTTCAAGTTAAATCCCCCATCCCAAGCAAATGAAGTGCTTCAAGTCCTAATGTACCCTAATGATGGCTTGGTATAGTAAGATCACCACTAAAACAAGTCTAGTGATCACTAACTAAGGCCTAAGGAAATGGGGACAAGCATGGATGCAAAACCCCCCTTAAAATCACATTTTTCTCAAGAACATCTTGCTGTCCAGTAGCATTTGTTCTGAGACCTCAGTCCACTCTATTATTTTTTGGACCCAGTAAAACATGGAGTTAGGTGTTGACTACAAAATACTTTTTGTATCTAACATCCAGAGATTTCCAGACATATTTTTATTTTATTTTTTGGGTGAGACTAAATGTCTTTTCCAAATTATCTTTTAAAAGTCAGTTCATCAGTCTCTGGAAATCCAGATTTCACATCTGAGATTTCCAGAAGGTTTTGGTCCCTCAAGTCAGCTCCAAAATGGAAAATTCTTTCACATAAATCTTATTTAAGGTTCCTGGAACGACTTTCATTCTCTGAGTTTCTCCATATTATGAAGTTTTAAGGCCCTTGAATCCATTTCAAAATCAAGTGTCCACTGCCTTTTTCATTCTGGCAGAATTGGTTTTCAACTTCAAAAAATCTTTTGAGTTCCAAAACTTATTCCAAAAATCACACAAAAAATCATGGGATCAGTTTAAAGTCTTAAAAAGAGTTCCCAATTTTTACTTTTCTCAGTTTTGATTTATTTTGGCCAAAGTAACACACTCACATACAAACAAATGGTTTTTAAGCTTGGAAGACTCGTTTTATGAGGCGTTCCGGGTGAACACTAACGTTCTTCCCGGCACGTAACGTGACCTCCGAACTCGAATCTCTTGATTCCGGGCATTTTTTCAAAGTTTTGGCCCTTAAAACAAAAATGGCGTGGCGACTCCGTTTGATTTTGATGGAGAAAAATTCCTCTTGTAATAAAAACCGAGCAAGTGTACTCACTACCGGTGTAGCAGTATGCAATTGCAGGGGTCGAATCCACAGAGACTCGTTGGTAAACAAGTAATGTGAAAGCAGTGAATTTTGTAACCAAATTTTATAGATTTGATTTAAAACTAAGAGCATAAAACTAAATAACAAAAACTAACTAAACGAGAAAATAGATTATGAGCAGAGATTCGTAGGTTGGATTTCACTTTACCATCATTCTATGCAAAATTTTACTTATAAAACATTAACTCAACTTCTAGGGTTCATTCACTTTAGCTAGGATCGACACGGTTAGGTGGTCGGATTACAATCCTAAATACTCTTTTTAATATTGTAGATTCTATTACGGTTCCACAATATGCCAAGAATACAATAAGAACACAAGAATTAAAGAACCTAACGTTAATCGATTTCTATTACGGCATCAATTGAAGTTATTCAATTAATAGTAGTCTATGTATCAAAATCCCAAATTAATGGCGAATTCGATACCCAATTATTCAAAGACGAGTTCGTATCTTAACATACGTCTCAAATCTAAGAATAAGAAATTAAAATCTATTAATGAACTAGAAGGAATTAAATAGAAAGAATTAAAATATTATTGCATAGAAATCCGGTGAAGATCAAAACAATCTACAAATCTAAGAAATTTAGCTACTCATAATTTACAAATAATAAAAACCTGGATTGAATTGTTCTTCTTCTTCAATTGAATTGTTCCAAAAGAAAAGCAAAATTATAAAAAAAAACTCTAATATCCGTATGTCTGTCTCCCCTATAATATGGCTGCAGAATACATATACATAGGGTAAAAAAAACCATGGGCCAAGTTTGAGAAATGTCATGAATGCCCTTCAGTAAGACGTGAACATCGTGGCTGATTTCGGCGGAGCGCGACCGCCCTACTTGGCAGTGAGTTTTGGCCGTAATTTGTTTCCTTAGCGCGGCCGCAGTGCTGTTGGAGCGGACGCCCTTCATTGCAGAGAGTTTGGCCGCCCAAGCTTGCTTCAATTTCCTTGCCTGGCCCAAAAACCCAACCTTGGCCGGCCCATTTGCTTCTCCTTGGCCCCATTTTGCCTTGGCCGTATCATTAAGTGGCCGGCCACCTTGGCTTGCCAAGGCCTTGATTTGTAATGAGTAATACTCATTTCGTCTCCGTAATTGCCAAGTCCACTTTGACCGCTATAATGACTTCTTTTGCACTTCGCTCTTTAGGATTTTATTTTTCATTTAATCCCATGAATTTTTATAAATCAAATTCGTCCAAAATTTTCATATTTCCAGTTTAGTCCTTGAATTTTCCCATATTTCCAATTTGGTCCTTGAACTTCATTTATTTCACTATTGTCCCAGATTTCAGCATTGTTGCGCTTCAGCCCCTGAACTATCAAAACACTAACAACCCATATCAAATATACATAAAACTCGGGAATCAAACACAAAGAAAGCCTAAAAGTGCATCATTTGGATGGGTAAATACACATCCATCAAACACCCACAAACTAATCTTTTGCTCGTCCCGAGTAAAACAAAGCTAAAAGAAGTAAAATAAAACTACTCTAAATACTACTAATAACATATTAAAACAAAATAATTATTTTTGGGATGTTCTATCACAGATGAATCATTGGCCATACAAGTCTCAGATTCTCACCAACACACTTAATCAACAAGTGCCACCACAGTAATGGGATTACAATCACATTGAAGCATAAAACTCACAATTTTCCACCGCGGCCTGAATGATGAATGAATTATGGGAGGTCACTGCCAACAACCTAAGATTGTTTATGGACTCACTAAGTGATGCTCTAAATCAATATGCCATAGACAGTACAACCCAAAGAGGACACTCATATGCATATTTACACGATTGTCAACCCGGTTACTCGATATTGAAAGAATAATATGGCTTAAAAGTTAAGTTGTGAAAGATCGCAGGGCTAGGTTCACGGTTACAAAAGAAGGTAAGGACATACGAAAATATGAAAGTGAAACTAGAAAGTCTTCTTTTAACAATACATCCTCCACTCACCCTTATTACTTTCCAATGTGCCAACCCACAAACTAAAACTTTTTCATACATCAACATGGGGTTGGGCACATTCCACTACTTCCTTTGGTCACCTTGAAACAAAATTTCCACTTTACATTAGAGAGGGCAAGGCTTTATTTTTTTTTTTGCTTTGCACAATTACATCACGAAAAATGTGCATTCAATATTTTTTTTATCAAGCCCCTCTTTTCATTACATAACATGACCCTTTTCTTTATTTTCGTGACCACTTTCCACTCGATCCTTTGATTAACAAAACATCCCCCAAAATATCCCCATTCTTTCCCTAGTTTCACTTTCTTGAAAAGGTGAGAAAATAGTGTATAAGTTAAAAGGGTAGGATAATGAAGGTACAAATGAAGGCGAATGGTGGTCTAAGATAACCTCCCACTTTGTGAGAGATTCCATTCTTTTTCAAGCTCAAAAGGGTTCTAGCGAAAAATTTTATATAAGAAGTGACGAGAAAGTTTAAGGCTCACAAAAAAGGGATTCAAAGAATAGCCATATATATCAAGTAACCTATTGACGTGTTATTGACAATCATGCAAACATGTTCTAAGGACCCCGAGAATACACAAAGTGATCCCATAAAAGGCACCTAAGTTGATGACAATGACCAAGAATATGATACGGAAGTGAGAGGTGGTGCAATCATAATTTAAATGTTCCAATGCAATCCCAATCACCACACTAATAATAGCACATGTGATTTTTAAAATTAAAGCACACTCTAATCATCACAGACTTTGGCCAACATCCCAACTATGAAAAGAACAAAAATTTTTAAATTTTTCTATTTTTTTAGAGGGTGACACTATATACACTCCCCTATAAACCCACAAACTCGGAGAGTTGCCCACCCCCAAACTCAAAACATGCTATGTCCTCATAGCAAAGAGAACAAAAGCGTGCATTGGGCTCAACGAAAGACATGACACGACTAAATTAACATAAAAATAAAACATACCTCATTGGGTTGCCACCCAAGCAGCGCATTTGGTTAAAGTCGTTAGCCCGACTATGGTCCCAAACTTACTTGGCCTTAGCTTTGCGGCCTTTGGACCATCTCTTTTCCTCACGGGCACAAACGCCCTTCTCTTTCCAAATCAGCTCTCCATTGTCAACAAGTAGGGGTAAAGCCACCTTTATTTTTGAAACTTTACGCTTGTGCTTACCCCTTTTTCTATTCTTTTTATTGGGGTTTCCACCCCCAAACTCAACCTTTTCTGCAACCTACAAAACACCATTCTCACAACCAAGATCAAGAGAGTTATCATGCACAAAAATATTTAAAAATATAGAATCAGATAAATCACTATAACTCTCCTCACTAACTCTCGATTTTGAAGGCCCTTGTGGTAGATGTGATGGATTCGACTCTTTATGGGAGTCGTGTGGGGAGTGATACGACCGGTTACTCCTAGAGTATTGGTCGGCCTTAATGTTACTAGCCACGGGACAAACGTCCGCATTATCCCCACTTTTCTCACATCCATTCACATCATCTTTAAAAATTGGAACATCAGTTATGGCTCCTACAAAACCATCTTTGGGGGGAAGGTTCTTGTCATTCTTAAACATATCAAACTTGCATTCTTCCCCCATGCCTCTCAAAGACACCACCCCTTGACACACATCAATGGTGGCCTTAGTGTCAAACATAAATGGCCTCCCAAGCAGAATGGGAGTTTTTAATTGTTCCTCACTTGATCCCTCCATACACATCACATAAAAGTCAATGGGGATAATAATTTTATCAATTTTAACCGACACCCCCTCAATAACCCCTAAAGGTCTTTTGATTGAGAGATCCGCCAATTGCAAGTCTCTCATGGGGGGTTTCAACTCACATACCCCCAATTCTCTAAAAACATGAAAGGGCATCACATTGAAACTTGTCCCAAGATCCAACAAACCTTTAAAATTTTGACCCCCTAAAGAAATTGGGATAGTGAAGCACCCGGGGTCTTTTTGAACATGATTAACTTTTTCATTCTCATTAACATCATTATTATTATCAAAACAATCAATATTATCAAGAGAAGACAGAAATATCTCCTCAATTTCCTCAATTTCGTCCCACACTGTTGTGATTGACTTTGCTTGCTCAGGTGGGTTCTTCTCTTTCATCAACTCTTGGGCAACCTTCACAAGTTGCTCTACTTGTGTGCCCATCTTTTCAAACGCAGCATCAGTATTTCTGTTGCTTTGCTGCATCTCCATCCTTAAGCTATTTGGTGCCAGCTCCCAAGGCTCTTTATCATGTTGTCCAGGTGGTGGCACATGAAGAGGTTTCACTTGCTGATTATGATGGCCACCCCATGGATTGTAGTTACCATATGGGTTGCCTTGGGGTGGTGGCCTTTGTCCATATCCATTGAAAGCATGTGCCTGTTCAGGATTATAATAGAAATTTGCTGCACTTGGACACATATTAGTCACATGAGATGATAAACCACAATTTGTACAATAATCAGTAATAACATTGGCACCAGCAGAAGTGCCACAAGCAGTCAATTTATCAAACTTACTACTTAAGACTGCAATTTGCTTGGAAAGATTATCAGTAGTAGTCAAATCCAATACCCCCCTTATTCTACCCCTCGAACTCTTTTGTTGAGAATTAGCACTCAACATCTCATATAAAGCTTTAGTCTCGTCCGGGGTCTTGGCTCCTATCGAGCCTCCAGCCGCATTGTCAACCATTGATTGACCATTGTCATTCAAGCCATCATAAAAGGCTTGGTTCTGTGAGGGTAGTGTGAAATTGTGTTGGGGACATTGTATTAACATTGTATTGAATCTTTCCCATGCCTCATGAAAGGGCTCCCCCACATCTTGGGAAAATGTCATCAATTTCTGTCTAAACCCAGCCAAAAGATGATGTGGGTAATATCTTTTAAGGAACACATCTTGCAATTCTCCCCAAGTACTAATGCTGCTCGGTGCACGCATCATCAACCATGTTTTAGCCACTCCCTTAAGAGTGTAAGGAAAACACTTCAGTCTAATTTGCTCCTCAGTCACTCCCTGTCTTAACAAAAATTGAGCAACAACAATAATATATTCTTTAAGAAACGTAAGTGCATCCTCACCAGGCAATCCTTGAAATCTTGGCAACATGGCAAAGTATTGTCCTTTGACCTCTAGATTTTTGGCTGCATCGGACAGCACTATGCAAGAGGTAGATGTGTCTACCCTAGGTCTAAGGAAATCATTCATAGTCTGCGCCGGTGGTTCTGCCATCTCGGCTTTCTCTTCCTCTACCTCGGTGGTGGAGGGTTCTGATTCGATGTCCGAATCTGAGAAAAGGGGATTAAAGAGGGGATCGCCCTCAAATGCTTCCTCAAGTCTATTTATGTTGTCGTCCAATGGCACCAATGTAGGCTTCAAAGAACGACGACCTTGCATTCACTACTTAACCTACTTGTTTACTTGCAACAAGTCCCCGGCAACAGCGCCAAAAACTTGATGGAGAAAAATTCCTCTTGTAATAAAAACCGAGCAAGTGTACTCACTACCGGTGTAGCAGTATGCAATTGCAGGGGTAGAATCCACAGAGACTCGTTGGTAAACAAGTAAAGTGAAAGCAGTGAATTTTGTAACCAAATTTTATAGATTTGATTTAAAACTAAGAGCATAAAACTAAATAACAAAAACTAACTAAACGAGAAAATAGATTATGAGCAGAGATTCGTAGGTTGGATTTCACTTTACCATCATTCTATGCAAAATTTTACTTATAAAATATTAACTCAACTTCTAGGGTTCATTCACTTTAGCTAGGATCGACACGGTTAGGTGGCCGGATTACAATCCTAAATACTCTTTTTAATATTGTAGATTCTATTACGGTTCCACAATATGCCAAGAATACAATAAGAACACAAGAATTAAAGAACCTAACGTTAATCGATTTCTATTACGGCATCAATTGAAGTTATTCAATTAATAGTAGTCTATGTATCAAAATCCCAAATTAATGGCGAATTCGATACCCAATTATTCAAAGACGAGTTCGTATCTTAACATACGTCTCAAATCTAAGAATAAGAAATTAAAATCTATTAATGAACTAGAAGGAATTAAATAGAAAGAATTAAAATATTATTGCATAGAAATCCGGTGAAGATCAAAACAATCTACAAATCTAAGAAATTTAGCTACTCATAATTTACAAATAATAAAAACCTGGATTGAATTGTTCTTCTTCTTCAATTGAATTGTTCCAAAAGAAAAGCAAAATTATAAAAAAAAACCTCTAATATCCGTATGTCTGTCTCCCCTGTAATATGGCTGCAGAATACATATACATAGGGTAAAAAAAACCATGGGCCAAGTTTGAGAAATGTCATGAATGCCCTTCAGTAAGACGTGAACATCGTGGCTGATTTCGGCGGAGCGCGGCTTCCCTACTTGGCAGTGAGTTTTGGCCGTAATTTGTTTCCTTAGCGCGGCCGCAGTGCTGTTGGAGCGGACGCCCCTCTTTGCAGAGAGTTTGGCCGCCCAAGCTTGCTTCAATTTCCTTGCCTGGCCCAAAAACCCAACCTTGGCCGGCCCATTTGCTTCTCCTTGGCCCCATTTTGCCTTGGCCGTATCATTAAGTGGCCGGCCACCTTGGCTTGCCATGGCCTTGATTTGTAATGAGTAATACTCGTTTCGTCTCCGTAATTGCCAAGTCCACTTTGACCGCTATAATGACTTCTTTTGCACTTCGCTCTTTAGGATTTTATTTTTCATTTAATCCCATGAATTTTTATAAATCAAATTCATCCAAAATTTTCATATTTCCAGTTTAGTCCTTGAATTTTCCCATATTTCCAATTTGGTCCTTGAACTTCGTTTATTTCACTATTGTCCCAGATTTCAGCATTGTTGCGCTTCAGCCCCTGAACTATCAAAACACTAACAAACCATATCAAATATACATAAAACTCGGGAATCAAACACAAAGAAAGCCTAAAAGTGCATCACTTGGATGGGTAAATACACATCCATCAGATTTCAAAAATCGGGCGACATCATCACACATATATGCAACATTCACGTGTTGCCATAGAAACCTCTCCCATGATAACACCTTCTTCTTGTCCTCCCATTATGACCATTGTTGCCACGCCTGCCCCTGTTTCTTCTATGGCTCAAGATGTTTCAAAGGTCACTCTCATTCCGACTGAAACCAAAGAAAAGAGAAAGAGGAAAGCTCCCTCTGCTCAATTAACATCTCAAGTTGCAAAAGGGAGGTCATCCAACAGAATTAGATCAATCAGGTCCAAGGCCACCTCCAATACCTCCTCAGATCCTATGGACTTGTTAGAAATCTCCTTGGAATTGTCATTTGCTCATGTTAGTGATGAAAACTTTGATGCCCACAAGGAGAAAGAGCAGTATGAAGACTCTTTTGACTCTTGGGTTAATGCTGAGGAAGAAGAAACATTGGCTGAATTTCAAAAGAAAAAGGCTAAGGGCAAAGGGTTAGCAAGTGTTACCAAGAGTGCTACCAAGGGAAAGATATCATCTGAGGTAACACATGCCCCTTCTAATTCTCCTTCTAAGTCTTTTAAGAGTATTCCTAGTGATGATGATATCGCTGATGATGAGTTTATCCAGAATGAGGATGATAGCGTATTTCCCAAACCATTTCTTACTTTAGAGTTTTACAAAAAGGAAAATATGGAATTTTGGCTAAGTAACTTGGGTAAGAAATTGTTGAAAGAAAAGCACATAGATGAGGAAGAACTGAAAAAAGAAGGGATTGTCCAGTTTCTTGAGGATAGGAAATTTTGAGGGCCAATAATCATTCCTCGATTTTTGTAGAAAGTGTGGTTAGGAATTTCTTTTCCAACTTTCATGCTCATCTAGACAATGAGGGGTGTGATAAATATGGTAAAGTGTTTGTGAGGGGTAGGGTTTACTCATTTACTCCTGCCATCATCAACAAAACCTTAGGACTTCCCAATTTAGATGATGAGAGCATCCGTGTGATCCGAGATGATATGGTTAAATTCCTCACCCACAACAAAATCCAAGCTTGGCCTTCAAAAGAAAAACTTCATGCTTCTAGGCTTACCTCTCTATTTTTTGTTTTACACAAGCTTTTCATATTCAACTGGCTCCCCACTACCAATGAATCAATTGTTACTTCGAAGCATGCAAATGTGTTATACAGATTGGGGAAGAACCATAGGATTAATTTTGGAAGGCTAGTGTTCAAACATTTGGCCTCTTGAGGTAGGAAGAAAGATATTTCCTTCTTCCCTTATCCTTCCTTAATTTTCAAAGTTTTGGTTTTCTAATCCTTGCCTATTGAAGCCTCTGATTCCTCATCCGAGCTCTCCATTGCTGCGAAGATCTTGTTCATTGCTTCAAGCCATCTCTCTGCAGTCAACGGATCTGGACTCCATTAAAACTGGGCAGAGCCATCTTGACAAATTTCTCTAATCCATGCCCTTGTCTACCTTGCTGTTGCTGTTGAGCTCTACCTTGAGTCGCCATATTTTGTAAAAACACCCGAAACATGTCCATCATTTCAGCATTCGGATTGCCATTTCCCCCGTCATTGCCAACATTACCCTATGCCCATTGCGGATCATCATCATTCCCAGCCATTAGAACAAACTCCTGCATCAAACACTCGGCGTCAGTTATCACACACTCCCCCTTAAGCTAGACATCTACCCTTGACCTCTAAACGAGGCTCTGATACCAACTGTGGGCAACCCAACCCGAAACCTAACACGTGTCCCGAGCTGGTGAGGCCCAAACTAAGAAAGACCACCTGGAAATTTAAAAACTTTTGACTTAACTTAGAAAAGAACACAACTTTAACCTTAACATTCAAATACTAACTTGAGTCATCTCCACTTGGAGGAAAATGTAAAACAAACTTTGAAAACCAAACTTACTTTAGTTACATATTACAAAAGTTCTCAAATATAAGTTTGAAACAGAGTTTTTATATATACAAACTCCATCAAGGAGCTAAATCAAAATACAACTACACATCCCATCTAGGACAACAACATACCCAACAACCCAAAAGACGCGTACAAACTCCTCCCCGTCCTCACTGGCCGGGTCCTCCTGTCTCAGGCCGATCTAAAACATTAAAGGGAGAAGGGTGAGAATAAATCTCAATAAGTTATTATGAATGCAACAATATGCCAATTAAGATGCAACACATAACAAGGTGCATATAACACATTGGAAAAGCCATAAACACCTTACATTATCTTGGTTTACCTTTTCCCGACTGAACAATAAGTCGTACAACATTGGGAGATAAAACTCCACTCATTTGTGAACTGCTTAGGCATATTCACATCTTATAAGACCCATTTTTCAGGGGAACCATATAAGATACTAGCAACTCTGTAAGGCTTTTGGCTCAATACAGATGCTATAACCCCAATATGTGGCCACAGAAGGGGACAGTCACAGGTATAACGTAATCCGATTACATTAGGTCACACTTTCCATAATTGATCGTATTTTGTTATACCCCTAAACATCAGCTGATTAACACAAGTTCAAGCACATAATAGTTACTTGAAATGAAATCCACCAAAGGGATAAGAAATATAACAACATGGTAAATCATACTCATGTGTAAATCAATACCGTAGTGTAACATACATTTCATACACTATTTATATCATAACCCATGGATATGAACTCAAGTAAGGCCACAATGCATCATAAACCAGCCCTACATGATTGTTGTGGGTAAAATTCAGGATTGCTACGTCTTGAGTTTTTATCAGCGTGTCAACATCTTCACTCTCGAAGGCAAGGTAAAAATTATTTACTTAAATTAATTAATTATTTCTGCTATATTTTTAATACAGGGATAAAAAGTACGTGGGAAAAACGTGTCCAACAGACTCCTTTCAACGGCTTGGAAGACTAGGTCAAGATGAAGATAACTCACCGAAATTATAGGGAGTTTGTTAGGATTTTATCTTTTTGTTATTTTATTTCTTATTTATAAGCTTACGGCTGGAGACGAAAAAACACAACACAAGAACACACGCACTACACTCACACAACTCAATTATACTTTGTAATCCGCCATAGCTTTCTGTTTTGTAATCCATTATTAATACAATTGTTTGGGAAGGTAGGTGCTCATAATCACCTCTCGAGGTTTTATGCCGGCGAGATAGTTATCTCAAGGGTTTTCCTCGTTACATGATCGAGCCATCTTGATTATATTGTTGTACCAATTATATTCCATTGCACCCTCCTTAGCTTCATTTCAATTCCTATCATTGTTGACTGTTTTCAGCCAAAACAGTTTGGCGCCCACCGTGGGGCCATTGGTTTTTTAATTGGTTCCAAATTCTTACGTTTCTACCATGTCTACCCAACCTTTGACTTAAGTCGTCACCAAAACCCTTCCTAGCAGTGTGAATCCTCAAACCAGTAACCGGTCGACAGTCGGAGGCCAAGAAACATTGCCTCCTCCTCCTCCTGTGAATTCCGGCAAAAAGCAGATGTCGCCATCTCCTGATCTTGAGATAATGAGCATGTTGATGCAGATGAAGAATCAACTGGACCGTCAACAGAATAGCACCTCCTTATAGCCGAAAGCTTGATCAAGGTGCAAGAAGAGCAGGAGTTACTCTCCAAAAGAATGGATAATGTCTCTCCTTACCGTCCTAGAGTCCTTGATTTCAACATTGGGGACAGCTCTCAAACTTTCAATGAATTCCTTCCAATGGCTTCATCTGTCAGGATGTCGACATCTTCTCCTCCCATTACGACCTGTGTGGCGATGTCGACACCCTTAGCCAGCAGTGCCTTCAGGATGACTTTTCCAGAAGGGCCTATCTTCACTAATATCACCATTCTGACATCCTCTACAGATAATGTTAATCCTTTCATTAATTTCAATACTAGTTCTGCTTTAGATAATACTGCTCGTACCACTAACCCTTTTGCAGGAACCTACATTGCAAATCAGCTTCAGGAATTGAGAGATATGATCATGAATGTTCCTGGTGTCACCCCGCCTATCCAACAAGTCTCCCCAACATGTTACAATCAATCTCGCTTTACTCCAACAATTGCACATGTTGACATCCCGAAAGGATTCAGCGTTCCTGCCATGAAATTGTATGATGGAAGTTCTGATCCTGAGGAGCATGTCGCCCACTACCAAGAAAAAATGGAGATTATTCGCATCCCGCTCCAGTTTCGGGAGGCCTGTTTGTGTCGAGTGTTCTGTTCGACGTTGGTAGGACCGGCATTGAAGTGGCTGATCCGTCAACCTCCTGGTTCTATTGGATCGTTTGCTCAGCTTGTCAACCTCTTCAACAATCAATTTTCTTGCAGCCGGCAATTTGAAAAGCTAACCAGCGATCTTTATCGTATCACTCAGCAACCCAATAAAGCATTAAAAGATTTTGTTAATAGGTTTAATAAAGAAGTCTTGGAGATCCCCAACCTAGACATGGCAACAGCTGCAGAAGCTTTCAAAATGGACTTGAAGAAGGATTCCCCTTACTATGACGATCTGGTGATGAACCCGTGCAAGAAAATGGAAGATATCCGAAATTGGGCCCTAAGATTTATCAGGCTAGAAGAGGACAAGATGCAGCAATCCAAGAATCCTAACAAAGCTTCAACATATGACCATCCTGACAGGAAGATAGATTCATCTCATCAAAAGCAGAGTAGATCTAGACCATACCACAGAAATGACCAACAAAGTCAATTATGTTGAAGATGATGGAGATGATGATGATATTGAATCTCCTAAAATTTCTGATTATTGTTTTTCTGTTGATGTTTTAGGTATTTTGTGTGCAATGAGCAATCTCAGAGATAAAGCAAGGTGGCCTCGAAAGACTAACAAGTCATCCGGCTGGAAGGACAAATCCAAATGGTGCGCCTATCATGAAGATTTTAGACATCTTACCGAAGATTGCATCGCCTTGAGGAGAGAGATTAGTTACCTATTGTCTAAGGGACATCTTAAAGAGCTCCTTGGGAACCGCAAGACCAAGATGGAGAATAAAGAACCCGTTGCAACCAGACCACCATCTCCTCCACCGGTAACAAAGGTAATTAATGTTATTAGTGGTGGTTCTGATATTTGTGGTACTTCTTATTCTGCAGCTAAGAGATTCGCTAAGCAAGCTAAGGATGAGAAACCCGAGAGATCCTCCAAGATGTCGCAGATCACATCTCAAGATGTCATCTCCTTCGAAGAAAGTGACCGGGACAATGTTATGGATCCACATCATGACCCCTTGGTCGTTGCACTTCAGATAGCCAACTGCAATGTCAGACGTATCCTAATAGATGGGGGCAGCTCTGTGAATCTCATCATGCTGGATGCTCTGAAGGAAATGAAGATCCCTGAAGACAGCATTGTAAAAAGGACCTCGGTGCTCGTGGGTTTCAGTGGAGAAACCAAAAGTACAATGGGTGAGATTACACTTCCAGTCTACGTCAAGGGTATCAATTCCATGGAGAAATTATGTGTAATTGATAGTGAAACTTGTTATAATGTAATCCTGGGAAGACCGTGGATCCATGGGATGAAGGCTGTACCATCCACCTATCACCAATGTGTCAAGATGCCGACATCTTGGGGTGTTGTCAAGGTTTACAGTGATCAACAGTCAGCTAAAGAATGTTACATGACTTCCATGAAGGCGTCAACAACCCCTAAGATGGCATAGCAATTACAGAGAAAGGCCCGTGAGGTTCTGGAGGCGAAGGAACATGATTTGAAAGAGATACTCTTGGACCCCTCAAACCCAGATCTCAAAGTGCTGGCTGGCCAAGATGTTCCAGCAGAAATAGAAGAAGACCTTATTAACTTCTTGCAGAGCAGGATTAGAAGCTTCGCATGGAAACATGAAGATATGACAGGCATCAGTAAGGATGTAATCACCCACAAACTCAACATCGATCCATCTTTCAGAACGATCCACCAAAAGAGAAGAAAGTTTGCACAGGAAAGGAATATTATCATTCAAGAAGTGGATAGACTACTCAAAGCTAAGATGATTAGAGAGGTCGAATATCGAAGATGGCTAGCAAATGTGGTGGTAGTAGAAAAGAAGAACGGAAAATGGAGAGTTTGCGTTGACTTCATAGACTTAAACAAAGCTTGTCCCAAAGATCCTTTTCCCTTGCCACACATTGATACTTTGGTGGATGCCACTTCTGGGCATGAAGTGTTGACTTTCCTGGACGCATCTTCAGGATTCCAGCAAATCCAGATGGAGCCATCCGATCAAGAAGATACCGCCTTCATCACCCCAACAGGTATTTATTGTTACATTGCAATGCCTTTTGGACTAAGAAATGTAGGTGCTACATACCAGAGGCTAGTCAACATGATGTTCAAGGAGCATATTGGGGACACTATGGAGGTATACATCGACGATATGGTGATAAAGTCAAAGAAAGCTAAAAATCATGTTCGAGATCTTGCTCAAGCATTCGACATCCTAGACAAGTTCAACATGAAGCTGAACCCAGCAAAGTGCAATTTTGGCATGAAGTTCGGGAAATTCTTGGGCTACATGGTGGCACAAAGAGGGATAGAGGCAAGTCCAGAACAAATAAAAGCCATCATCAATCTAACATCACCCAAATCCATAAAAGATGTTTAAAGATTGACAGGGAAGGTGGCAGCATTGAATCGATTCATCTCAAAATCCTCAGATAGATGCAAGTCGTTCTATGACATCTTAAAGAAGAATTCTAGGTTCGAATGGACTGATAAGCATGAACAAGTCTTTCAAGATTTGAAGTTGTACCTATCCACACCTCCCCTTCTTTCAAAGCCTCAAGAAGGTGAGCCATTGTTTGTCTACTTAGCTGTCTCCGAAACTGCAGTTAGTGCCGTCCGGGTCCGTGATCAAGATGGCATCAAGTAGCCAATATACTATGTAAGTAAAACATTGCTCGATGCGTAAACCAGGTATTCACACCTTGAAAAATTAATATTAGCTTTAATTTCTGCTTCAATTAAGTTAAGGCATTATTTTGAAACTCATGTTATTGTCATTCGTACTAACTATCCAATAAAAAGTGTCATGAGAAAACGAGAAATGTCAGGAAGGATGGCCAAGTGGTCCATTCAGTTAAGCACTTATGACATCAAATATGAGCCTAGAACAGCAATAAAATCACAAGCACTTGCAGATTTTGTGGCAGACTTTAGTCCAAGTATGCAACCATAAGTAGAACTTGAGGTCCAGCAACTCCAAGATGGGGACATCCTGAGGATGTGGACTTTATTCACCGATGGTGCTTCTAATATGAGGGGAACAGGGCTAGGTGTTGTCCTAAAGTCACCACAAGGGGGCATCATACCCCAGGCCCTTAGTTGTGATTTTAAAGCCACCAATAATGAGGCAGAGTACGAAGCCTTAATCGTGGGCCTATCCGTGGCTCTAGACATGAACATCAAAGCAATACAGGTATATAGTGATTCATTATTACTTGTAAATCATTTTAACGGCTCTTATGCAGCAAAAAATGCCAAGATGGCTGCTTATTTGGGCATTGTAAAAATTTTGGCAAGCAAATTTCAAATATTCTCTTTCGAACAAATACCCCGAGAAGATAACTCTCAAGCAGATGCATTGGCTAATCTTGGATCAGCTTTCAAAAGCTTATCTCAGACTAATATCCCAATCATACATGTTGACATCCCTGCTGTGGAAAGGTTAGAACTATTTTACATAGATGACGACATTCCAGACAATCAGATGGAGATATCTTGGACGAAGCCAATAATCAAATATATTCAAGATGGTACTATCCCTGATGAGGAAAAGAATGCTAGAGCATTCAGGGTAAGGATTTCAAGATTTATATTAATAGATAATATGTTATTTAAGAAATCATTTGCAGGCCCGTATTTGAGATGTCTCAAAGCTGACCAAGCCAAAGAAGTCCTAAGAGAGTTACATGAAGGATCATGTGGTAACCATTCTCAGGGCGTGTTTATATACAAAGGCTCTAAGAATGGGTTATTACTGGCCAACAATGTGCCAAGATGCTGCCATCTTTGCCAAGAAATGTGACTCCTGCCAGAGGCATAGCGACATCTTGCACCAGCCCGCAGAATTGCTTCATCCAATCCTCTCTCCTTGGCCGTTCATGAGGTGGGGAATGGATATAGTAGGAAAATTTCCTAAAGCCCCTGGAGGAAAAGTATTTTTACTTGCTATGACTGATTATTTCTCTAAATGGGTTGAGGTTGAGTCCTATGTGCAAGTTCGTGATAAGGAAGTCATATCCTTTATTAAGAGAAATATATTTAGTAGGTTTGGCATCCCCTCTGAGATAATATGTGACAATGGTTCTCAATTTATCAGCAAGAAGACGCAAGATTTCCTTGCTAGGTGGGGAGTAAAGATGTTGACATCCTCACCTGTGCATCCTCAGGCTAATGGCCAGGAAGAATCAAGCAACAAAATAATCATCAATAACCTAAAGAAAAGGTTAGATCAAAAGAAAGGAAGATGGGCAGAGGAGCTTCCCTTTGTCCTTTGGGCAGATAGAACCACACCAAAGAACGCGACAGGTCAAACCCCCTATTCTTTAGTGTTTGGAGCAGAAGCGGTCATCCCGGCAGAAGTTGTCGTCCCCACTGCCAGATTCAAGATGATGACACCCAAGCAAAATGATACCAACCTGAGTCATGATCTGGACACCGTTGACGAACTGAGGGACCTTGCTAAAATCAGAATAGCAACATATCAACAAAAGATTGCAAGATCCTACAATAAGAATGTTAGGTTGCGAAAATTCCAAGTTGGTGATCTAGTCCTACGAAAGGTATTTCAGAATACAAGAGAACCCAATGCTGGAAAGATGGCTCCCAAATGGGAAGGGCCATACCTAGTGGATACTGAAGCAGGCAAAGGTTCCTATTGGCTATCGACTCTAGAAGGAGCAAGGATTCCCAGAAGCTGGAACGCGATACATCTCAAAACCTACTTTATGTAAGTTTACATTATTATTTTACAATGCAAATAAAAACAAGGTACGATCTTTACCATCCTAAGCTTAATAAAAGTACTTGCTTCCATTTTTATTCAATTTTTGGAATAATTACTGACTTAAGCATCGGAGGGGCGTTAGCTAAGCTAACGCCCACCCCTAACATGTTTCTGTTTTGCAAGGAAACAAGAAGCATTAGAATAAAACTCATTGGTCAACTAAGATGTAAGCATCTTCCCAAGAATTTAACGTCTTATATATGGTACGGACTATCTCTCAATCTTTGTTTTAAAAAATGTTTTTATTCTTTTATTTTCTTTTAATAAAATGTGACATCAGAAAAAATGTCGAAGTCTTTCATTAACTTGTTATTTTGCAAGAAGTTGGCACCTTAAACTGGAAATCTCCAAATTCGGTCCAAATCCTCGTGAAAACAACCGTTTTGAGACTGGCCATCTCACTTCCGTTTAAGGTACTTAATCCCTTCAAAGGTTTAAAGAAATTTCTTTCTTTCATCGCATTAAGGTTTAAACACCTCGCCTGGAGTGCACGATGTCAACCTTGATTGAGGTGTGTGGTGGGCCCGTATGTTTAATATATACGAATTACCCATCACCACTCAATCAATGTGTTAGACCCTAAGATCTTTACAATTGGTTATGACACTTACGTGTCATCTAAGTACAAACGGTTATTGACATTTACATATCAATCTAAGTAATTAAAAAGGATTTCTACATTCACTCGCAAGCTGTTACCATCTACGAAGAGGTTAACATATCAACCTCCTAAAAACATTTTCATAAAGATACTTGGGGAAAGTTTTTCCAAAACCCAAGCAAAAGTTTATCCTACAGAAAGCATAAACAGTGTTGGACCAACCCAACACTTGAAAAAACAAATTGTCTTGGCCCTTATGGGTCGATTACAAACCAAAATATTGTCTTCGGGACGCTGCCCATTTCAAACCAATATTTGTAAACCAAATTTTTTTCAAAACCAAAAGTTTTTACCATGTTACCTTCTTCCTTCATGGGGTGGCTACTGCCGCTGATGTTGTTGCTGCTCCTTCATCCAAGATATCATCACCTTTGGCTGTAGAGGATCCTTCTCCTACCTCCTCTCCCTTAGCTTCCAAAGTCTTCAAGAGGGAACGTTGTTGCTCAACATTCCACTCTGTATGATTCCCGGCATGAAACTCCTCCATCATTTGAATCTTGATTGCAACCATGCTCTGGGCAGCAGAAGCCATCATGCTTTTCTTTAAATCCTCAATCTCATGCAGATGTGTGTCTTGAAGGGAAGACATCCCTGTCATCAAGCTTTCCACCTCCTTCTGTAATTCTTCATTTTTCTTAGCCCCAGCTTCCCTCTGTTTCTTGACTTAAATAAGTTCCAGCACCAGCTTCCTATTCCTTTCCTCAAGAGTGTTCATTCTTATCTTAGCAGCATCAACACCCTGCAAAAGGCCAGAAGGTAGGTCAAAACCATGGATACACTATTTCCATTGAGACTCTGTTTTTTCATAAAAAAAACTTACCACTGCTGCTCTAGCCAGCGCCTCTTCCACATCCCCTAAGCTTGTTTCATCCACATTTATCACCTCCTTGGAACTGCTCTTCCTCTTTTTCACCCTGGCTCCTACAGATGGTGCCTCCATCTCCCTTTTGGGCTCCAACATCTGATTACTTGCCTGAGTTTGCCCCACGAAATCTTGAAGATCCTTAAGAGAAAAGGCAGTGGTAGACTTTGAAACTGTCAGAAGAAGTGCATTGTCAGAAGAATTCAGAATCCAAAAACACCAAGATAATGTGCACAAAGATTAAAAAGAAAACTTACCAGTAGACATTTCGGTGGAGGGTGGTATCCCTTTGTCCTCAGAGATTGCTATATCTTCGTAAGGCTGGAAAGATCTTTCCCCTCTAAAACTCCAATAACCTGTTCACCTTCCCAATTGTTTCAGCAGATGGAGGGAAAAGCTTAGCCCAATCGATAGCTGCAAAAACAAACAAAGAAATTACAAAAGGTAAGTGCGGGAAATAAGGAAAAATTGAAGTTTGAAAGAGGAATACCTTCCCTATTCCATTCAGTTGCCAAGAAATCTCCTTCCTCCAAGGAATCCTTCTCAACAAAGAAATATTTTGATTTCCAACCCCTATCACTCACAGTTACTTTCAAGAACAAGGGTTTCATCCCAGTCCTAGTCTTAAGAAGGTATCTGGTAGACCCAAAAGTTTGAAGCTCATGCATAAAAGCCAACACCTTCAAACCTATATCTAAACCGAATTCACGGTTCACCCTCAAGACACAAGAAAAGATCCTCCAAACCATGGGCATCACTTGTACAATAGCAAGGTTAGTCTTTCTAAAAAACTCGTTTATCATTGCAGGGAAAGGATAAGAAAAACCCAAAGTAAAGGGATACTCGTAAAGACAAACCCATTTCGGAGATACGAAATCGGACCTAAGAAGAACATTGAATGACCTAAAGATAGTAGAATCCGGGAAGCAGTGTCAATCCTTGAGGGATTCGATCAGTTCATTGTTAAAAACACAGATTTCTTCATCTGGTTTCTTCAACAAACCTTCACACGAGAAACCCTCATCCTCATATAAACTCAGAGGATTTTTCGTGGTTTTTACTTTTTTCGATTTCACCATTTTTTGAAAAGGCAACAGGAAGAAAAAGAGAGGGAAAGATTTTAGCTTCAAGAAAGATTCACCGCCGTGAAGAAGAACGGATGAAAGTGATGAGAAAAGGTGAAGGAGAAAGTGAAAAAGGTTTCCAATTAAGAACCCTAGATCTTGGGGTGGTTACGATAATTAAATGGAGATTAACTCCTCAACCGCCATGTAACTTCTCAAAAACTTAACCGCAGAGCTTCTAGAAAGACGTGGAAAAAACCAACCTTTTTAAATTCATCTAAAAGATAGTTTTTTGGGAACAATTGTTGTGGGTAAAATTCAGGATTGCTACGTCTTGAGTTTTTATCAATGTGTCAACATCTTCACTCTCGAAGGCAAGGTAAAAATTATTTACTTAAATTAATTAATTATTTCTGCTATATTTTAAATACAGGGATAAAAAGTACGTGGGAAAAACGTGTCCAACAGACTCCTTTCAACGGCTTGGAAGACTAGTTCAAGATGAAGATAACTCACCGAAATTATAGGGAGTTTGTTAGGATTTTATCTTTTTGTTATTTTATTTCTTATTTATAAGCTTATGGCTAGAGACGAAAAAACACAACACAAGAACACACGCACTACACTCACACAGCTCAATTATACTTTGTAATCCGCCATAGCTTTCTGCTTTGTAATCCATTATTAATACAATTGTTTGGGAAGGTAGGTGCTCATAGTCACCTCCCGAGGTTTTGTGCCGGCGAGATAGTTATCTCAAGGGTTTTCCTCGTTACATGATCGACCCATCTTGATTACATTGTTGCACCAATTATATTCCATTGCACCCTCCTTAGCTTCATTTCAATTCCTATCATTGTTGACTGTTTTTAGCCAAAACAATGATCATTGTGCAACAATACATAACCTCTATAAAGGTCCAAGATCAATTTACCAAGTTTGATTCACTTTGGTTAAGTTACAATTCAAGGTTGTCAACCATTTTCCGAACAATATTTAAACCCCTTCCACAATTCCATTATATTGTGTAGCTAAAGTGTTCTACTTTAATCTTAGTTAAAGAGGGTCCATTTATATCCTAGATATAATAGGTTTCTAGGCCTTGGAAAAAGCTTCAGAGGTTGCAGGATAGGGCACGACTCGTGCCCAATGATACCCCCTCCAGAATCAGTCGTCCCTAATAGGGCACGACTAGTCCAACCCAAGGGACGACTCGTGCCACAGAGCACGAGTCGTGCCCTCTGTCTTGAAACCAGAATTCTGCTGCCAAACATCAGCAACCAAATCCCAAGTGACAAAACCAAATTACTCTGTTTTTAGAGACATAAAATGGGTACTACACATGACCCAAAACTGAACCCAAACCATCCCATACTCAATTCCACCCAAGTACAACATACCAAGATCACTTTCCAACATTTCAATTCAAGCAAAGTGGTTGAACTCTCCATGCATATATATTTATCAATTACTTCACCCTTCATTTTCAACTTACACTAACCTTTCAACTTATACCACTCTACTATTGCCAAACCTAGCTTCAAATAATTCATCACCCTTCCAATTCAATTAAAAGTTTTTCAAAAATAACAAAACTCATTGATAAAGCATCAACAACCATCATAATCATGGAATGATCAATAAAATGAAGAAAATCATAAAAACTTACCGAAATAGTGCGAAATGAAATAATTATTTGACCGGCTCTACGCGTTCCCCTCATCACCACGAACAAGAATCTCCGAACGGATTTAAAAACGGAAAGGTAATGAACGTGCTAGAATTTTTAGAAGGAAACTTAGGGTTTGGTTTTTCTATGGCTTTTTGAAGAAGAAGAATACTGAGGAAATAAGAATGAGCTTCTTTTGTTAAATCCATGGATATATATCACATTTTACACTAAAGCTCCTCTAAGGTCCAAGGTAAAAGCAACTAACACCTTAACTACTATTCTTTACAACTAAGCACCTCACAACTTTATAAACATAATACTTTAAAATTTCAAATATTATAATTTCACTACACACTTTACTTTTATTCTATTTTGACCCTTTATTATTAACATCAATTCATTTTCATCCTAACTTCACATAATTCAACAAAAACATAATTAAACACATATAAATTACCAAGAAGCATAAATGGCATAAAATGAGATACTACCAACCCAACCCCATGTGCTCAATGTGTGCTAAAATAGTGCCTAATATTAGGGTCGTGACAATATAAGTGCCCTCAAGCAAGTCATTATGTTCACCCAATTAAATATAACATCAAAGGTTGATTCCTTGATAGATCAATGTCTCATTCCCTTTGTCCACGATGTCATATTGAATATGAGTCATGGTCCATGTCAACTCATCTTGTTAAATGCTTTCTCGATTTCGAATATGTTGATAATCCAAGAGCATTTGATCTCTATCAAATCTCTTGAGGGTGGCCACACATTTCATCAACACTATTCATCGGCCACACATTTCATCAACACTATTCATCGAAGGGTCCAAGCAAACATCTCTCTCAACGAGAGGGACAAATCCCATCTTGACTTATCATTCTTCCCTACTAGAATCCAATCGTGCCAACATAGCCCTTATTTCTATTCTATTAAAGATAGTGTTAGACTACATCAAATACAATGTTCATCATGTGAAAGACGATGATAATCTCAGGTATAAAGGATCAAATGACACGACTATCATGAGATTTAATCATGACATATATGACTATAGACCATGTCATAAATCTCATTGGTAGGTCATATCCAGTACTTGTTCTATAGCAAGTACTCATAAGTGTAATGTACATCTTATGCATATAATCATCTCCATGATTATCCATTACCAACTTATACTAGTCATTCAAAATAACTAGGGACGCTGGTTATTATAATAAACATGTAAACATATAATAAACCAAATAAACAATTTCTATAATAAATGATAAAGACGATTACGTAGCAGTTTAAGTTATAAGTCAAATATAACTAAATGCCTTGGGCATTACACCAACAGATACTACCGACACATTTCATCTTCATTTCGGGGAAGCTACCACGACCCCGACTGACTTTCTGGCCATTACCGGGTTGGAGTTTACCGGTGCTGCTCTTCCGATGACTGGGGGTTTCAAACCGATGAGTCTAGCCTAGTGGAGACGGTTGATTGTGTCTCTAATAAGGTTAAGGGATTTGCTGTTGAGCTCTCTCCTCTTTGTTACCAGATTGGGGTCAATGCTGACAAGGCCAATGCGGTCACAGATCGAGTGGTGAGGTGTGCTCTCTGGTACATCCTATCAGAGACCATCTTTGCCAATCATTCCTCCACGATTTGCATTGCTCTTTTGGGGATCTTGGAGGATGTTGACCTGGTGAGTACTGTAAGTACCCAAATCCGGATCGTCCAAATCCGTCAGAAAGTTAACCGAAATCCGTTAACTGGCCCGCTCCAGGTTAACCGGAACTCGTTAAACTCCCCGTTGCTGTGCCAACGAGACGTCCCGGGACTGCCCCGTGCATCCCGACGTCAAACCGTACTTAACACGTGTCATCACACGTAAAAGCACGGCTTTCCCTGAAAAACGCATTTTCCGGCACTTTCCGGGGGCGTTTCGGACATTTCCCGGACTGTTATTTTAAAAAACGGACAAAACCGGGACCGGGGAACAAATTCCCATGAAGCTGGTGACTCAGAGGGGCACGTGGCAGCCATGCCACCTCCCTCTAGTCACCCTTCAATCAAATTCAAAGGGAAAAGACCAAAATGCCCCTGGTTTGCAAGACAAGTCCGGCCGGACTCACTGTGCACATTTTCTGAAATTGCCAGCAAGTCCTTCAAATTCCCAAAATACCACAAAACCCCCTGGATTCAGGCCAAGTCCGTCCGGACTCCTACTGCAAATTTCACCTATAAATAGAAATGGCTGTCAAAGCCAAAAGAGAAGAAAATTTACACCAAAAATCACCACCCCCCACGGTCCAAACTGGTTTTCACCCCTCCCGAGCTCCCGTTCTGTCTCGATTCACGTGAAACCTTTGTATTTCGATCAAATACGCACCTTACAACTTCAAAACAACCTTTCGAATCACTTTCCGTGTCCCGTACACACCTCCCGAGCCAAAGGAGTCGACCCTAGCCATAGGTATAACTCCCTCTCTCTAAATCTCCCGTTCCGTCTCGGTTTACGCGCCAGTCGCTATAACCGTTTCGAACGTCGTTATCGAAATGTAGACGCCTCCGTCTAACGGGGTCCGATACGTTTTAGCCCCTCGATCCTCTTCTCTTTCCGTAAGAGAAGTAATCACGGGTTAAAACGGCGTTCCGACCCCGTTCCGTTTACTTTTATGTCATTTACAATTCCGAGCCGTTTGGCCTCGTTGATCGTCATTTACAATTCCGAGCCGTTTGGCCTCGTTGATCGTCATTTACAATTCCGAGCCGTTTGGCCTCGTCGATCGTCATTTACGAATCCGGATCGTTTGATTCCGTTGACACTGCTTTAAATACTGTCATTTACAAAGTCCGACCCGTTTGGATCGTGATAGTATTTACTTTTCAAAGTCCGAGTCGCAACCCGATTCGTTGATCGCATATCATTTAATACGCATTTTTCCCGTAAAAATCGTTAACAATGTAATGCCCGGTTCAAAACCGGAGTTCGTCCGTCGAACTCTCTTTCAAAACGCGCGAAATGACGTTCGGCCTCCGAACGCTCATCTTCAAACTCAAAGCCGCCATTTGACACTCAAAATCATTTAATACGCATTTTTCCCGTAAAAATCGTTAACAATGACTCGCACAACTCAAAATCGACGTTTGCCACGCAAACGCTCATTTCAAACTCAAACCGACGTTTGTCATTCAAACGCTCGTCTTTTCAAAAGTCACCTAATCAACGTTTGACATTCAAACCAAGATTACGCTTGTCATTCAAGCCCCCATTTCAAAAAGACACACACACACACACACACACACACACGATTTCGAGAAAGGTAGAAAGACTCGTCATGCGAGGCGTTTCGGGCGATCTCGTCATACTCTACCCGAAACGTAACCTGACCTCCGAACCTAACAATCTCTGGTACTAAAAAAAAAACTTTTTACTCGTTTTTGCTGCCAATAAAAATGATCCCTGTTTTCAAAAGCCTTTTCCTAAGTTTTTGCTACCAATAAAAACGACACCATTTTCAATAGCCGTTTCTCAACGTTTGGGCTCAAAATACAAAAACCGCGTGGCGACTCCTCATTTTGTTCCTTCCCATAAAGCGAGGTCTCAGACACCAACCCCCCGCGAAAGACAACCGCCTTTTCCGCGCCCCCCGCGCGCGAAAAGACCGGGTAATTTCAGTTGGCGACTCATTTGGGGATAAGATACTTTTTCAAAGCTACGTCGTGTTTCTAAAAAGCCTTAAAAAGTAGGTCAAACTTTCGTTTACCCTTCCTCGTTTTCGTGTGTGTGTGTTCCTTTAAACCTCGAACGGTTTTTTCAAAGGCATTACATTGTCAACTTTTCAAAATCTTACCATGTTTGTGCATCCCCATTCATGTTTGATTTTCATGCTGTCTTTTGAACTGTGCATCATAAATTCTTTAAGACACATTCTGAAAAATCTCTGTTTTTACTCAGAAAAAGAATTTTAGTGACCGCACACTACGCGCACTTGTTGCCTCGGAACACCGCACTTCGCGTGCACTTACCGCCTCGGTACCTTTGCCACCTTCTGACCTAACACGGGATGGCCTTATCGGTTGCACTCCGTTGCTTTGCACCGGAAGTGCCTTCAGGGCGCACGGGGTCGTCCCAAACATCCCATCCTAGCCCGTGTAAGCCATGCACTCTTTGTGTCACACTTTGTCCAAGACCCGGTTGGTTTTGGCTTAGCTCGTGTCATAAAGCCTAAGTGTATGTTTTTCACGCCGGGCCCGCTCAGGTCAAGCTCGAGAGTTTGAGACCAAAGGTCGTTCCCGACCCGAAGTTTTGAGCTTTTCAGCCTTGACTTTGACGCGGAGCTCTGCCGAAAAATATACGCGAAGGTTCAATGTGACGCCGTGTCACCAAACCTCGTCGTATGTATCGTACCAGCCACAACTCGGCCAACGCTAAAAGGCTAAGGTCTCTCTCACAAGCGAGTCAGGAGAGGTCATGCCCAAATTTTGGCACGATTCCCGCCTTAACTTAAGGACGTTGACTTCGATCGTGGCCCGTACGTCACACACGTTGAAAGTTTGCGTGATCAGCTAGCCTTAAGTTCACTTTTTCCTTTGTCGGTGGAACTCGCTTGCCTTATCAGACTTCGCTCGGGATAGTCCGTCCTGAGAAAGATGATCTACAATGAAAACGAGGGGCTTATAAGCGTAGTGACGAGATCCACTGATTAGAGCTCTAGGATTAGTTGCGAAAAAGAAGACACGCTCTTTTCCAACCAATTAGGACTCTGAGAAAACGAGCTTTAAGTAAACTTTAATCGGTAACTGCACATTGCACAAGCCCGAAAACCTTGAGCCAAATACCCTTTTCCGAAGCCTAAACCCTTCCATTCGTTCCTGCGGCGAGCGAGAAAGTGGTTCAGATTTCGGGTCAGCGCCTTGCCGGGATCACGGTAGCAGCGGCGTCGGACGGTTCTTCGGTTCCCTCAGTTCCCTCAGCCAGAATTTCCGACATGTCTAGCTCACCGAGAAATCATGATGGGGAAGGACCCCTGCCACCGGTAACAGATATGACATTGGAAGAAGCCATCCGGGCTTGTGAGGTTCACAAGAGGCAGAAAGAAGATCAGTAGAATTTTGTGGTACGGCTTACGAATGAGCGTGGTATAAGGGGGCCTATCCCCCGGTCGGGACGGTACTTTTGTCACAGTCGAGGATGACGATTCCCGAAACCGTTCACC
The DNA here is from genome assembly GCA_022495995.1 of Adenophora triphylla var. japonica. NCBI lineage: Eukaryota > Viridiplantae > Streptophyta > Magnoliopsida > Asterales > Campanulaceae > Adenophora > Adenophora triphylla. Next base: position 245,007 of record JAFEMH010003658.1, read on the forward strand.
AAACCTTCAATCGGGTTCCTCCCCCGCCAACTTACGGGATGCCTTCCAACCAAGGGAAACAGCCGACCTAGGCTCCATGTTGCCACCTCTCGGGGCAACCACTGTCCAATTTTGGTCGGCCCGGTGCTACGCCCATCACTCAAATATCACCGGCGCACATTTGGACCATCTCGGGATGCCAATATCCACTCAATACCCTCCGGGTTCGTCCCGTTGCCTATACACGAATCCTAAACAGGGGACAAACCCCGATACGGTTCGTAAAAGGCTCCCGTATATTCTCATATACCAAGCCTTCCACCTCCAATCACTACCGCTCACGTGGTAGCACCCGGCGCCGAGCCTCACGGTCCCACCACCGGACCCAACCTTAGCCTCGGATGGTCGAGCGGATGAAAGACACAGAAAGCCACCATGAGCGGCTCAAAGCGGGAAACGCTCAAATCCGCGAGATCAGGGAATGGTCACGCCTCTCCACTGCCAAGTTCGAGAATGCCGGAGATGGACCGATTCGATGGAACCGAATGCCCTCAAACGCACGTCGACACATACGTTCTCGGCATGAGAGCAAAAGGAGCAACCCTCCGGCCAAATGGCCGAGCCACTTCCGGCATACGCTCAAAAGTTCGGCGTTACGATGGTTTCGAGGGTCAAGCCTGCGGATCGCCACACACAGGAGACAGATCGGTAACATCTTCCCCGGGAGCGGTACGAGATCCAACTTAGAGTGGGAAACAAGTCGCGAGGACTTAATCACCACCGAGCGTAAAGCGGATGAAAGTGTTGGGGGAATTCTACAAGAGATGGAGGCGGAAACTCTCCACGCGAGATCATGGAGCCACTCTCCAAAGACGAACGGATGCGGATCTTCAAGTCTGCTTAAGACCGTCCATCGGAGACTCTCATCGGTCACAATTTCTTCCCGAGATCTCCGGGCCATGGTCAATGCCGGCTCCACAGTTCGAGAAGGATCTCAAGGAAAAGTTGGCTACTTTGCCACGGCCATACAGATACCGCTCAACAGGTTGCATACAATCCCGCACCCGCCCCGGCAAAGGGAAAGATACGTCGCGTCAACTACGTCCATCGGGGACAACGGTCGGGTAACGAAACCCCGAGTCCCACAAAGCAACAATTCTACTCGAAGCGACTGTAGTACACTTCGACAAGTTGGACATGCCACCGAGCAAGATCTTTGGAAGGGTTAATCAAGGAGGGTCTCCTTAAGCCGTTGCCAATTACAAACCCAAAATTCCCGTAGCCAATGCGGACAAGAGCAAATACTGCGCCTTCCATCGGTATCACGGCCATACCAGCTGACAATTGTTTGGGGTTACGATACGAAATCCCGAACTTGATAGAAGAAGGCAAGTTAGAGCGCCCCAGTGGGCCCAACGGATCGGGAATCCCTTTCCAGAACAATAACGGTGAATTCCATTGAGTGGGTGCCCAAGAAGAGTGCCACGGGAACCGGTTTCTGCCTCTTTCAGCTGGATCCTCCTCTAATGTCCACATCAGCTACGATGTTTGCGGCGCTCACGCTGCTGTAGTACGAGTCTCGAGCGTCAGGAGCAATCCTCCGAGAAAACGAGAAGAAGAAATCCTCTCAACGACAGGCGAGAGAAAGATACGAGAAGCTGGAGATACCGGTGTAGGTACACTTGGAGAACCCTCGGGAGGTTCGACTACTACGTGCTTGTACTCCGGCCGAGTCCTCTTTGCCTCCCGAGGCCATGCGGCTTTAGAGCGAGACGGGGGTGGGAAAGCCGAAAAGTCCCGGCTGAAACCGAGTCGGACCACAGGACACCGGAATACCTCGGATCTTGGTAATCTTACGCCGGTCGAAGCTAACCCTCCGCGGGATCGGCCAAGATTCAATTTGTCCGGCTTAGAGCTCGAACCGCTAACGGAAGATCAAGGTCGGCTTGGCAATCGCACTCGATCAATGTGCTAACCAAGGGCGGCAACGCCACGGGCGGCCTCAACACACTCACGAGGTTCCACCGAAGGCTTTACCTCGCAAGAGGAAGACGGAAACGGATGGGTGGATGACTCTCCTTCTACGGATAGAGACGAGATCTACGACTCCCGTCTGTATGGCAGCATGATCACGTTCTGTGACGAAGACTTATCGAGAGACACCTTGGGGCATAACGAAGCTCTGTACATCACTCTCAAACTCAACACCATATCACTCCCCGGAGTATTGGTAGATAACGGGTCAGCCGTTAATGTTCTCCCTCTCAGCATGATGCGAGCTCTCCGCATCCATGAAAGCTTCCCGATTCAGTCGGCTCGGACTATCGAGGCTACGACAACTCGTCTCGTCCCATCACAGGGACGGTGACTCTGGAACTACGGTTCGAAACCCAAATGGTGCCGGCAAAATTCCACGTGATGGACATTCCATCCGAATTCACAGCTCTTTTGGGACGCCCTTGGCTACACCACATGAAAGCCATAGCTTCCACTCTCCATCGGTGTGTTAAATTCATTAACCGGCGGGAGATCTTGAAGTCATCAGGGGATAGTTTCCTCATAGGAAACGAGGCCGAGACAGTAGCAGCGTGTCCGCACTCGGGCACGGGGTTACCTCCTTCGAATCAACGAAGGGACTACGGGGCAAATCTCATCGGAATCCTCGAGTCCGGAGATGCCAACTATGTAAACGCGTACTCGAAGCAAAGGGCGAGACTCACGTAGTCCGATACATCAAGTTCAACTGTCGTTTCCAACATTTGGAGGCAGATTGGAAGGAAACGCTGAACATTGCCATGATGCGGGCACGTAAACCCCTAGTCTCCAATCGGAGATTCGTCAGCATTCTCCAAACCAACTCTCTGGCCCCGCCAGGTGAAGAGGTTTTTGTGATAAAGGTCAACAAGCACCGTCATTCTCGTGATGAATGCATGGAAGTTGTATGGGATGTCCTCCACGAGGAACTATCCGCTGCACCCCTCTTCTCCAACGAAGAGCATGATGTTTTCTAGCTCCGGCTCAACGCGGCTGACCGGACGCAATACGTCCCTACACTGGATTGAGCGATCGGATGACGATGAATATGGACTCTCAGGAGTCGAAGACGCGCGGACCCATGCAGCGAACCTCTGCATTCACATGCTCGGTTTGAGGACGGAACTCCTTCCGATCGGGTCACCTACGACCAAGGTTCCAATACCATGGAAATTGTCAAGCTCAACGTCCGGTGCAGGCGGCTATCAGATAATTGGAAGCACGTGATTCACGCAACGAGGAGTCCCTACGATCAAGTGAAGGGCGACGACTTCGTCAATATCATCTATTCGAGATATCTGATGAAGCCAAGGATCCCGTCCTTGTTATCGGATTACATAACACCAAGGTCACCCTCGATGACGCCCTTGCCTGCATGGTAAACGAGGCCATTTGGCGAAGCGAGCTGAGCTCAAATCATGCTTCCAGTACCCCGGCCCAGTGATGCAACCGGCCCGTGCCGTCGGTCAAGCTTATACCCTCAAGCGCCGCGAGGCCAAGGGAGCAGCGAAGGAGACCAAGCTCCTCACCTGCTACAAGTCGAGATCAACCTCGGGAACGCTTAGGCGGCCACCCCGAAAACATACGTGAAAGTCTTCCCCATGAGCGAGTCGGCTCCAGACATAGGAAATGACCACCTCGGCATCAACATGCTCCGGTTCGATTCTACTCCCCGGCCGTCACGGCCCGGATTCGAGACATCACCGCCGATCATTTGCTAGCTTTGATAGACTTGGCGATCGAGCGAGATCACGAAACCGTCAAACATTGCGAATTCAATACTCAGTGGGGTCAATCAGCGAGATATGGGCAAACTTCTTGGTGATCGAGATTAAGGAAGGCCACATGGAATGTCCCGATCAGACTTCCTTCGTCAATGTAATCCAAGTGTTCCCGCCATTCGGCGATTTGAATGTAATCACGGTTACGGACACTAGCCGGACGATGCGCGCCTACGGAGGCGCCTAGGTCTCGCAAGAAAAGCTCTCATGGAACTAGCCGCTCAAGAAAGTCGTCTTTGGGACGAAGACCAAGCTCGAAAGACCTACGGGGACCGAGCCCTTAAAGTGTCACGGGCGGCTTCGGACGAGAAAGCTAGAGGCCACTCTAGACCGGTTCGACCTCAAGAGTTTTGCTCATGGCAACTTCCACGACTACCGGGTACTGTTCTCATTCAACCCCTGCTTTGCCGAGGCGAGGTGGTCAACGGTCCCAAATGACCTAGGAGATGGAACGACACAGCATAATGAGTCCCAGCGCTTACCTTCCCGGGGAAAGCAAGTTCTCTGTGAAAGCGACGATGAAGACGATGAAACCATTCTCTTCCAAGCCGGGCATGAAGTCAACAAAACCGGACTCCCAAGGGTCACAGGAGGATGGGAACGGATCATTGCCGCACTCAAATTGAAAGGCCAACTCGGGGAGGAAGGTCTATTTAAAAACGGGAGGAGGATGGAAATTCGTCTCGAGCAACTACTCGGGGAAATTCCACGGTCTACGGCCTTCGTTTACGAAACGATCAACCAGGGACGGCAACCCGAGTCCGCATGGGCCGATGTTCGGGAAGCCGTGTACTCACCTTCCGACATACCCGCCACTCGAGATAAAGCGAGAGGAGAAAACTCTCCCCGATGGAGGTTTACACTAGGCTGCCGCACGCGGTTCAAAAGCAGCTATTCTCACATGGGAAGAAACGCGAGGCACTCACTCTCGGCGCGAGGCTCACATTTGCAGAAGGTTGATGCAGGCCCCGAGCGGAGGAAAACTAGCAAATCACGAGTATCGCCGGACCCGACTCCAGAATGCCACGAGTATGCTCGGCAAGAAGGAAAGGAACGCGATATACGGTGAAGAGATCAAGGAGACCGTTCGCTTGAGCCGAGAACTCTCCAACCTCCCCCGGAGGGTCGGCACACAGTTCGGTTCGAGCGGCCATTGTTGTGCCCGACATTCGAACAAGCTGCGTCAAGCGCAGGCTACCTCCCGCGAGAGGCATCAGCCGGTATCACAGGGACGAGAATCCGTCAAGCTGCCCGAAGCTCCAGGAATTCATCCACAATCAATGAGTTGAGGAAGACATATGGCCCTATGCCACGAAGAATCCTCCTCTAACTATGGCTCAGCTCAGGCGGCTGTTCGAAGGGACCAAACCTGATGTCGGCGTTCTAACCCGATCGGGTCAAATCCATGCATTACCACCTAAGGCCACCAAAAGCCGACGGAGCTGAGTATTGCAATCCGGCCGGCCCGAAGACGCAAATTCCTTGAAGAGGACTCGATCCTCACTCGGCTCAAGCGAGACTCGGGCGAACATTTCCCTTTGGTCTCTGCTCACCTCCTCTTATCCTCACAAGCTCAAGCTAGAGGAAAGCTGGCCCGTACCATGGTCCCCGTGGGCGCAACCCCGGATGAAGTCATTCGGATGATCGGCAACATCCACTATGGCAACATAATCACCTTCACAGATTTGGACCTTCCAAAATTTGGGGCTGATCACAATGAGCCGCTCTACATCACAGTCCAGCTGGACGAGTGTCACCTTGCCAGCGTGTTGGTAGACGGAGGTTCCGGAATGAATGTCTTGCCCGCCAAGATGATGGACACTGCTTGACATCAAGCCCACGAGATCTTAAGCCTTCGATCCACCTTTGTCAAGGCCTATGACTCTACTTCCCGTACGGTTCTCGGGGTTGCTACTCTCAACATACGGTTGTGACGGTTGATCCCAGCTTGAATTCCAAGTGTTGGACATTCCAATCACTTTCACGGCCATCTGGGCGTCCCTGGCTGCATCAAATCAATGGCGTGGCATCCACTCTTCATCGAGTGCCTTAAGTTCATGCAAGGCAACGAGCTAACCACGAGTCTACGGCGACAGTGTCACCACAGGGGACCGGCACCAACGACATTCCGGTATTGGAAATCAAGCATAATGATGACATGCCATTAAGCTTGGATTCACTCTGGAAACCTCCAGATCCAAATATGCAACGTGGACCTTCCCTTTGTCTCACGATCAGATTCCTCCCGCCGTGAGGATGATGAAACTTCATGAACTTCATCCCGGGGCGGGGCTCGGCAAAAGGCTGCAAGGCCCGACACCAAGTTATTGAAGTCGAGGACCACACCACGGTCCGGGGGCTTGGCTACGTGCCAACACCGGCGACATCAAGGAAGACAAAGAGCTCGCCGCGCACCAAGCGGCGGCCGCAAGGGGAACCTCCCGGCAGCACCCAACCTCCGACCTTACGGCTTTGACCTCGCTCATTACTTCACCGCAAGGGAACCGACGCAGCGAAGCCCGAGGGACCAAGCAAGGGAACCGGCAGCGGGCGGAGGGGACCGACGGAACCCAGGCAAACAGCCGAGGGGCGACGGTGGAAGCTGATGAAGATGAGAAAGAAGCGGGAATAGTCGGCACCAAGACTACGGGAAGAATGGAACGGCTAGCACGGGACCTCAAGCGTTTCGAGAGGACTCAAAGCTAATCCGATAAGGAGCGTTCCTCGACATCACGGCTCTACCTGGACCAGCTGCCACCACTGATCCGGCATGAGTACACATTCAAAGGAATCCCGAGACTTGGAGGAGCAACTCAAGGTACTCTTCGTGGGAAACAAGTTGTTCGGATCAGCCGCAGAGGCCACATTCGAGACGGTAAGTCAAAGCGAAGGAACCGGGGAATTCATAGAAGACGCTCTCGGTGGACCGGCTCTGAGTCTGTTTGAAGAAGTCATGGAGTTGCCCAACTTGATCGGCGGGGCTCAGGCAACGGCATGATCGCCATGATAGGGACAGCGAGCCAAGCCTCTCGATCCCCGCACCCTCATCAAGCATCCAGCCAATGCCTTTGAAGAATTGGGTAACTTTCACCGGACGAGGGCAAGCCGGGCGGGAATTGGAAGACAAGGCGGGCCCGCCCCGCGTCTCCTAAACCCGGTCTCAAACCCTGCTGAGTCGGTCCTTGTCGAGTCCGATCCTGCGAGTCATCCAACGGCCTTACGCCAGGAGGACTATAATGTTGTAGCCAATCATGTATTCCCGTTCTTGTTTAATGAAAAAATTCGACCTTTCGGAGTATCCTCTCATTGCCACTTTAACAAGCGATAAGTTAACAAACAACTTAAAAGACGTTAATAATTCAATTGATAAAGAAGCGAGACACATTAAACGAACAATACATTAAAGAAGTTCTCGGCGTGTAGTTGACCAAGAGGACAGCCGGGCCCAGCTGCCGAAGAGGTTATGACCAAAGTGAACACAGGAGTCGGTGCACGAGAGCCTAAAGAGACACAAGTGGGCGGTTTCTTTGCCGATGCGAAAAAGAAGCCACTGATAAGCCTCCTCAGGGAGTATGTTGACGTGTTCGCTGGTCATACAGGACATGCCGGGGACTCGATCCCTCAATCGTGGAGCACGAGAATTCCCCTGGATCCCGAATCCAAGCTTTGTCGAAACAAGGCTGCGCAAGATCAAGCAGAGTGGTCCTTGCAAGTTAAAGAAGAAATTGAGAAAATGCTCCGAGTTGGTTTCATCGAGTGATTGAGTACCCGACTTGGCTCTCCAACATCGTGACGGTCACCAAGGCCAACGGAAAGGTCGGAATCTTTGCGTAGATTTCGGGATCTCAACAAGGCCAGCCCTAAAGATGATTTCCCAGTGCCTAACATCGACATCTTTGGTCGACACCACGGCAAATTTTGAAGTAAAGTCCTTCGTGGACGGGTTCGCTGGATACTGACCGGATCAAGATGTCCGAGGGAGGATCGAGGCCAAGGCGCCTTCACCGCTCCATGGGGGACATGCTGTTACACGGTCATGCCGTTCGGTCTGAACGGCGGGACTACTTACCGGCGTGGCTGCAACGACCCTCTTCCATGACATGATTCACAAAGAAATCAAAGTATATGTCGACGACATGATCATCCACTCGAGGATCGAGACATGCGGCACATGACGGATACGAGGAAGTTCTTCAACGAGACTCGAAAGCACTCCATGAGGCTAAACCCGGCAAAGTGCACCTTCGGCGTCAAGCGCGGCAAGGTGCTTGGGGTACATGGTTACGAGAAAGAGGTATCGAAGCCGATCCCGGAAAAATCAAGGCCATCATCGACATGAAGCCGCCTCAAACCACGACAGTAAGTAAAGAGCTTCATGGGGAAGACTTGATACATCGGTCGCTTCATCAACCGGTTGACATCTCTCTGCGAGCCCATGTTCAAGCGATGAAAAAGAATGCCGACATCAAATGGGACTCCGAGTGCCAAACGGCTTTCGAAAAAATCAAGACCTACTTGGTTAATC
>JAFEMH010003659.1:0-253276 GCA_022495995.1 Adenophora triphylla var. japonica
AACCCCAAGGTACGAACGCCTTGCCAACAACCGTCATCTCCCAGGCAACAGCAATAAGCCCGAACCCCAAGGTACGAACGCTTGCAAAACCGTCATCTCCGCAACAGCTGTGCTGGCATTGCCAATGGTCATCTCCGGCAACAGCTGCAATAAGCCCGAACCCCAAGGTACGAACGCCTTGCAAATGGTCATCACCGGCAACAAGCAATAAGCCCGAACCCCAAGGTACGAACGCCTCGCAAACAAGCCATCTCCGGCAAACAAGCAACAAGCCCGAACCCCAAGAAAAGTACGAACGCCTTGCAAATGGTCACATCTCCGGCAACAGCAATAAGCCCGAACCCCAAGGTACGAACGCCTTGCAAACAGTCATCTCTCCTGGCAGGAAAGCAATAAGCCCGAACCCCAAGGTACGATACGCCTTGCAAACAAATATCACCTGGGCAACAGGGCAATAAGCCCGAACCCCAAGGTACGAACGCCTTGCAAATGGTCATCACCGGCAACAAGAATAAGCCCGAACCCCAAGAAGTACGAACGCCTTGCAAATGGTCATGTTCCGCGCAAGATCCAAAGAATAAGCCCTGAACTCCAAGAGCACGAACGCCTTGCAACAATCCCTCTTCGGCCCATCCAGTAGGCCCGTAACCGCTGCATCCCCAAGACAGGATAAAACGCTTGCGGCAATGCAATAAGCCCAAAGACCCAAGGCACGAGCACCTTGCCAGTCGGCAAGACGCAATCCTATTTGAGGCGCCACACGCCCTCTCGAGAAGGTTTCGTAAGCCCTGTGTTCGTACGCCTCCTAACAAGCCTCATCCAGTGACAGTGTACCTCCGCGAAGATGGTCTCATTCCGGAGTTTAGACGCCTCCTAACAAGGTCTCGCTCGGAGTCAAGGGTCCCCATGCGCGGCCCTTGCCCCTTTTCGAACTACGATCGGCTTGATTCCCGCCGGATACGTAGGAATCCTTTTCGCTAAGCGGTCCAACACCGACCGCCTGTGTCTCTTTCAAAGTAAGGCATCCCGATTTGGATCCTTATCTTTTCGACGACCCCACTTCCTTCGAAAGTGACGTCGCCGAGGGGCTAATTGTAAGTACCTAAATCCCGACGTCCAAATTCGTCGAAAGTTAACCGAAATCCATTAACCGGCCCGCTCCAGTTAACCGAACTCGTTAAACTCCCCTGCTGTGCCAACGAGACGTCTCGACCGGGGCCCCGCGCATCCCGACGTCGAACCATACTTAACACGTGACATCTCACGTAAAAGTATGGCTTTCCCGAAAAACGCATTTTCCGGCACTTTCCGGGGCGTTTCTGACATTTCTGACCGTTATTTTAAAACGGACAAAACCGGGACCGGGAACGAACTCCCACACTTGGTGAGTCACATGGGACACGTGTCCCGCATGCCACCTCCCTCTAGTCACTCGTCAATCACAAATCAAGGCCAAAAGACCAAAATACCCTGGTTTGCAAGCCAAGTCCGGCCGGACTCACCGTGCAATTTTCACCGAAATTGCCAAAGAAGTCCCCCTGATTTCCAAAATTCCCAAAACCCCGAAATTCACCCAAGTCCGGCACTGACTCCTACTGCAATTTTCACCCTATAAATAGAAGTTGCTGTCAAAGGCAAAAGAAGAGGATTTTGATACCAAAAATCACATACCCCACGGTCCAAACTGGTTTCCACCCCTCCCGAGCTCCCATTTTGTCTCGATTCGCGTGAAACCTTCGTATTTCGATCAAATACGCACCACTACAACTTCGAAACAACCTTTCGAATAACTTTCCGTGTCCCGTGCACACCTCCCGAGCCAAAGGAGTCGACCCTAGCCATAGGTATAACTCCTCTCTCTCGAATCTTCCGTTCTGGTCTCGCTTACGCGCCACAAGCTATAATCGGCTGTTTCGAACGTCATTGTCAAAATGTAGTACGCCTTCTCGTCTAATCGGGGTCCGGCATCAAACGTTTTAGCCCTCGATCCTCTTCTCTTTCCGTAAGAGAAGTAATCACGGGTTAAAACGGCGTTCCGACCCCGTTCCGTTTACTTTCACGTCATTTACAATTCCGAGCCGTTTGGCCTCGTTGATCGTCATTTACAATTCCGAGCCGTTTGGCCTCGTTGATCGTCATTTACACTTCCGAGCCGTTTGGCCTCGTTGATCGTCATTTACAATTCCGGATCGTTTGATTCCGTTGACACCGCTTTAAATACTGTCATTTACAAGTCCGATCCGTTTGGATTGTGATAGTATTTACTTTTCAAAAGTCCGAGTCGCAACCCGATTCGTTGATCGCATATCATTTAATACGCATTTTTCCCGTAAAAATCGTTAACAATGTAATGCCCGGTTCAAAACCGGAGTTCGTCCGTCGAACTCTCTTTCAAAAAACGCGCGACATGACGTTCGGCCACGCAAACGCTCATTTCAACTCAAAGTCGACGTTTGCCACGCAAACGCTCATTTCAACTCAAAGTCGACGTTTGCCACGCAAACGCTCATTTCAAACTCAAAACCGACGTTTGTCATTCAAACGCTCGTCTTTTCAAACAAAGTCACCTAATCAACGTTTGTCACTCAAACCAAGATTAAGCTTGTCATTCAAGCCCCCATTTCAAAAGACACACACACACACACACACGATTTCGAGAAAGGTAGAAAGACTCGCCATGCGAGGCGTTTCTGCGATCTCGTAATACTCTACCCGAAACGTAACGTGACCTCCCAACCTAACAATCTCCGGTACTCAAAAGCTTTTTACTCGTTTTGCCGCCAATAAAATGATCCCCGTTTTCAAAGCCTTTTCCTAAGTTTTTGCTACCAATAAAAACGACACCATTTTTAAAAGCCGTTTCTCAACGTTTGGGCTCAAAATACAAAACCGCGCGGCGACTCCTCATTATCGCTCCTTCCCGTGAAGCGAGGTCTCGACACCAACCCCCGCGAAGATAACCGCCTTTTCCGCCGCCCGCGCGAAAAAAAGATCGGGTAATTTCAAATTATATATGGATATTTAATATTAATAATTATATATGTATATAAATATAATTACACCTACCTTGAACTTGAAGGCTCATTATATACCAAGGCGAAGGCCATTTTTGATTCGTTTTCTTTCGATGTGGGAAATCTGCCTTGCCTTGACCTTGCCTCTACGGGCCTTTGTCTTGGCCTTGCCTTGCCTCGGTCCTCGCCTTCCCTTGACCGGCCTGCCTTACCTTGGCCTTGGCCTTTATCCCACATGGAAAAAAATCAAAGTAAGCCGACTTGACTTGGTTATATAATGAGGATGAAGCTTAACCAAGCATGCATGATTCGTTCGTGGCATTATCAATGGTCGGCTTAAGCATTGGCCGCCGTGGCCTCGCAGCACCGACTTTTATATTTTTCCAAAAAATAGGTCAAATCGAATACTCGAATCGAATAATTCGAATATCAATTTTGAATCGTATACGTATCAATTTTTATATTCGAATACGAATCTAATACGAATAAAAATCAAATTTTATATTCGAATACAAATCGAATACTAATCGAATATGATGATATTCGATTCGATTACGCCCCTAATTGTGATGAATGTGGGGTTTGATCTATTTAATAAGTGAGATGGGGTAATATGATTATTGAGTTTATTTTAGTTCGATACATCAAACAATTATTTAATTTTTTTATAAAAAACTATTTGAAGCATAGTAAATAAAGTATTATTAAATTTGTCGATTTTTCTAATCGTTTCAAAATATTGATTATTTATAAAGACAAATAACGGGAAAAATGGCCATCATTTTTAAAATTTTGATTGAACTGTATGTCAATATTATAAGAAATAAAAATAGTATAAATTGATATTTTAAAAAGGGAGATGAAGAAGTGGGTTGGGTTTGATGAGGAAGTGGGGGGTTTGGGGAATTTTTTTTTCATTTAACGAAATTGTTAGTAGTTTTATTTTTCTTCTAAAAATTAAATAAGTTTAATGAAAATAAATATCATAATTATGTTCATAATGAGTTAATGTAAATAATTATGACATTATTTTTTAGATATATGAGCATGAGTTAATTGAAAGTTTCCATTTGAAAAAGAATGATATTAATTTTTATTAGATAACTGTATTATCCTTTTGGTATGATCAAAGCTTTTGTTTTTATTTAAAAAATTCTCTTTATCAGAAAGAAATAAAATATTACCTTTCTTTTAACTAGATTTTCAATCTTCATCTTTTTTTTTAACTGATTTCAATAACTTATTTCGTATTTGATAAACATGTTCATGTGTTTTATTTAATTTTTTAAAATGATAAAATACTACAGAATTGTATATAGAGAAATGCATATTCCTTATAATTTTTTTTCTATTTTATTGTTTTCTAATTTTTATGTACTGACAATGTAGTCTTTATATAAGAAAATATTCCATAATGTATAAACGAATTGAGTTCTTGGTTTATTTAAGTTCAATTTTTGTTTTTTGAATATATAGTAACGCCCCGTGCATCGCACGGGAGTCAATCTAGTATAAAAAATACTAGCTTATTGGCTCATATCCCGTGTTTTAAGAACAAAAGAAAAGAAAAGTCTGAATTAAACTATACGCGCATTGTAAACATTTTAGAGTAAGTTTTAGGGAAAACATGTTTCTCTATAAGTTATAAAAAGCCCACTTTCATCCTTAAAAATATCAAGTTTAGACCTTAAAACATTGAGTTTAGGCCTTAAAATACCTAGAAAATAAAATAGTGAGTTTAGGCGTTAAAACAGTGAGTTTAAGCTAGAAAATAAAACAGTGAGTTTAGGCTTTAAAACACCAAGTCGATATATTTTAAAATAGAATTTTTTATAACTTATGTAGGAAAACAGTGCTCCCACCAAAATTTTCTGAACATTTTATCCCAAATTATGTGTACTATGTAAGCAAATTTACTGCCACTGATTAAATAAAATGCGAAGCCACTTGAAGCTAATTGGATTTGATTCTCTTAATTTTGGTTATATGTCATTTTATTACTGTTAAATTAAGAAAAATAACATTTTAAATTTTCAACTTAAACAATAATTTTGGCAATTTTAACCCGTTAAAATAAAATAATATCATATTTTAATTCTCTTTTAATAAATTTCTGGCTTGACCCAATACCGGAATCATTGAGAAGAAAATGGTATATCTTAACTTACTGATTTCATTATGATTAAGATGGTACAGTTTAATATTCTAATTAAGCATCCAGATTTATATTTGTATAAAGTATATCATATGAAGTCCCTAATAAGACATATTAATAATTATTCTTATATTAATTTGTTTCTAAGGCTATGCCCTTCGGCCTCCGGAGCCACTCTCTCTCTGGCAGTTGAAATAAACTGCAGCCACCGGAGATCCAAGGTTGTACACCTGTGCAAAATCTCTAGTGTTGAAATTTTGACGCCACCCCGGTGGATCCACCGTCTGCCGCCCTAACTGCCGGAACAACACGAACACGAAACGATGAATGCCCATTGTCGGCCTTGGACTTTCGTAGCACACCACTTCGTTACCTAAGATTAAGCAAAAGTAATTGAAAACAAATTAGAATCTTGTATATCATTTTCCCTAATATCCAAAAAAGATTGCCTTTTTTTTTAATTGAAAGTCAACCTAAGATAAAATCAAATAAACACTTGCATGTATATATACTTACCAAAACGTGCACTAGTGGTACCCGGGATATCAGTCACCAACCTATATATATATAGTTCCACAAAGAATAATAGTGTTAGTAATAATATTAATAATTAAGTATAACATTAAAGTTTTGATTAATTCTCCATCAAAATAAAAAAGATAATATATTTTCGGGATGGAGTATATTGAAAGTGGAAATGTTTTGATTAATTCTCCATCAAAACGTGGTTGTCTTTTTCAATCAATAGAAAAGGAAAAGGAAAATGAAATGGGAAAAAAAAAAAAAAACCTTAACAGCTGATGGACAATCTCTTGGATATAAGGTAAGCCTGGCCTACCACCCAAAACAAGAATATAAAAAAGAAAGTTCAAAGCTAAAAGGCCCTAAAAGTGATTTGAAAAATAAAGGGAAAAAGAGTTGAATATAAAAGTGCGAAAAAGATGACATATTCTATAGTTTTTATATATATATATATATATATATATATATATATATATTCTTAAATAATTTATTAAGATATGGAAAGAGCATGTTGGTAATATATATAAGGATTAATGAATTCTCCAATTCATCTAATCTAATACTCCCTCCGTCCCTAAAAGGTTGTTTTGTTGTACATTTTGCAATTATTAAGGAAAAACTTCACCTTCTTGTATCTTAGTAGATTTGCACTAACATTCATGCTTAAATTTAGAAATGAGATATATTTTTTTGGGACAAGTCAAAATGGCAAATGAGTCAATCTTTCAAGTTTCAAGGGACGGAGGGAGTATAAAATAAAACAATTGTCAACTCAACTGTGTTTAATTATGACCTAAATTTAGAACTTTCTTTTGTAGCTCTACCATACATTTTAAAAATAAATTCAGCTATGTTCAATCCTGTTAATTAGCATTAACCAATTTTGCATTTATAATTGAAATGTAAATATATAGTATGACACATACATTATACATTTTTATAATAATACATAGGGGGTGTAATAATATACCCATTTGTCCAAAAATAAATAATCAATATTTTTTCAAAATTTGCACTTAATTAATTAATCAAGAACAGATTTAAAATATATTTTTGTTCATTCATTTTGAAATAAAAAACAAGTATTTTTATTCATTTATTTTGAGACAAAGACAACACTAATATACTTCTTTCGTCCCGTATAATATTTCAATTTTGCTATTTTGACATCTCATATATCTCATATATATATAAGATTTCACTTTTCTAAAATAATAAAGAATCTTTATTATTTTTTCACTCATTCTCTCTCCTGTTTTTCCTTTATACTCACAATATCAATTAACTTACTATTTTCTATCCCACTTTCTCTTTCATACCCCACTTTCCATATTTACAACACTTATACCACTTACAAATTTTCTTAATGTAAAACTCATTTGTAAAATCTTGAGGGTAGGGAGTACCGGAAAATATCAAACTTGTACTCCCTCCGTGGTAGAAAGATATCTACACTATATTTATTGATTTATTTAATTGAATTTTGACTAAAAATTTGGTAATAACTAACTTCAAATGAAATGTCAACACTTTTTACTTAGACCTTCTATAATGGTTTCAATACCCAAACAACATTTAACACCCACTTTAACACTCTACAGCAGTTTCTCTCTCTTTCACATAATAATTCAACACCCCATTCAATTTTTAACCTTACAATGGTTTTGATTAATAAAATTCAACACCCTTCCAACTCATCATCCTATGTCCCACAATTTTTATTTTATTTTATATTCTTTATTTTTATAATTAGTAAAATAATAATAATAATAATTATTATTATCATTTATAATTAAAAAAATACTTCATACTTAATTTATTTTTTTAATTGCAATTAAATAAATACAAAAAATGACGATAATTTTTATTAAAAAAATACTTCATACTTAATTAAAAGTAATACATCATTGAAAAATACATGAAATTATTTTCCAATTGTTCGACACCTAACGTTTCAAAAAGTTGTCTGCTTTGATCATCAAGATGCTCCTTCTCACTTAACTTCAGCCACATTTTCATCTTTTTACATTTGTTTGCCTCCTCTTGTTGGGATCCATTTCACTAAAAAGAGAGTTTTTTTTTTTGTGTGGAAAATGAAGGATAATTGAGAATGTTTTTTTGAAAAAGAGTATTTTTTTCTGTGTTCAAATCAAATGAAAGAGGACTCTATTTATAGAGAAAAAACAATTATGATTTTTGGTGTAAAAAAATTAATTTTTTTGATATAAGATAATTGCCTTTAAAAAATTTGGATGAATTTAATCAAAAAAAAATTTCAGTGACCAATCATGTTGTGCCAAGTGGCTAAATCAGAAAAAAATAAAAAATCAGCGCCAGTAGCGCCCTAGACGGGCGGTATATGTCACGCGCCAAAACGACCCACTCCAGTCGCGCCATGCGGCAAGGAACCGGCCCACCTCTTTTTTCAACACCTATTGAATTTATTAAACAATTTTTTTTTCAACTATTGAAAATCAACTTCAATACCCTTGCAATGGTTTCAACTATTGAATTTTTTTTCAATAGGCCATTGTAAATGGTACATTATTATAAAAAAATTAATAAATTATTTTTATAAAAAAATATTAAAAAATTAAAATAAACCCATACTCCCTCCGTCTTGCTCGAAGGAGCACAAATTTTCTTTTTGAGCGTCCCATTTGAAGGGGCATAACCAAAAAATGAAAAGTTTTTATTACTTCATTATTTATGGGATCCATTTGTTATACTCACAATAAATATTCACTAACTATTCTCTACAATACTTTTTCTTTTCTACATCACTTTTCACTCATAATATTTATTTCACTATACACTTTTTCTCTTTCTTACTTATTTTTTTTAATTTTCATTTTCATGCAAGGGAAAAACTTTGCTCTTTCGAACGGAATGAGACGGGGCGGAGAGAGTAAAACAATTTAGACAGACAGTAGTCGAATCAATAAGGAAAGCTTGGAGCTTTCCGCTAGTTGAGAATATGATGACAGCTTTATAGCATTGTTTTCATTATTTACTTACTATCCATCACATTCAATTCAAATCAAATCAACAGTTCTCTTTATATTTTCATTGTTAATAAAATTCTTTGAAGAACATTTAATCAAACATTAACTACGTCCTCAGTTCCAAAAAAAAAATCTTAATGATCAATACACATATAAATTTTGATTAAATATTAAGGTTAATATAAATATTTTACTAGCAAAATTCTAAAACTTGTAATTAATAAATCATTAAGTAATTAAATAATTAAATTGATATTAATGTTTGATCAAAATTAAAATTTATTGATTATAAAAATCAAATGAGACTATATTTCTGAAGCGGAGAAGGAAGTATATTTTTGATAAGACATAATTAAAATTACATGCAAAACCAAAAATCCACATGCACAAATATATAGAGAAGTGTGATAGAGTGAAAATATACATACCAGTGCAAGTATTCTCTCAAGGTAGGTTCACTTGGACTAGGTGCATCTGGGTCTACCATGACCTATATTATATAATAAAACTTTTTTCAATTATAACTTATTAATTAAAAATCAAATAGTAAATGAGATCAGATACTGTACTAATATCTTAAAAGCAAGTTTTTGAAGATAAGTAATGAGAGAAAGGATGGTAGTCATTGCTACTGGCAAACATTAATTAGATATCACTCAAAAAAGGGTCCATTGCATGAGACAAAGAAAACAATGTCCATGCAACCGACTAATGCAAAGAAAGCAAATATACGAAGAAGACGATGATGATGAAGAAAAAGAAGAACTCACAAGAGAATAAAAAGTCCGAAGATCACGACCACCGATATCAACCCTAGGTTGGTTACCAACATGAGAGGGTCGAAGCTCACACCCGTTGTTAACTTCCCTGTTGGGGTAAATCACAGTTAAATTAACAGATTTCATGAAATTGTCCAACACATCTCCAATAACACGCCCAACCACCAACGGGTCTCTTTCTCTTGGCATTCTTGACAACTAGTTCTTGATCAAAATTGTAGCTCCGATATCGTACTTATGTGCGCATTTCTGTGTGTGTTTGTGTGTGACATTTCGATGGAACTAGGTTCTCTATTTATAGAGTATTGGGAGTGGAATGGGTTAATTATGAATGCTCGGAATAAACTTTTTATTTCTATGTCGTTTCCAGAAGTTAAAAGGCATTCTCGTACTAATGCACATACCACCATAAGGTTGAGGTTTTAAGTTCAATAGTGGACCATATTTTCTGTCAGCTTTTCATATATTCTGGTATGGTTTGAGCCGGATTTCGTCATCCCACGTTAAGGTCTGATTCTGCACTTTCTGCTGCAAGTTCTAAATTATCTTCGGAAATAAAGCAATCATAAAAGGAACAAACCTTTTCAGATCAACATAAACTCCTAATGAAAAAAAATACAATTTGTAACTAAAATAATATTGATTTGAGTTATCCATTAAAATTAAAATGAGATATTATTTTGAAACGGGGCAAGAGTATACTCTCTCCTTCCCATTTAGATTATCATTTGGTTTAGACACACAAATTAAAGAAAGGATGAAAAAAATGGTGTGTTGCGAGAGTAGATGGTTGGGTAGGAGAGAGAAGATGTAGTAAATGAGTTATTATTGTGAGTATTACGAGTGAGACACATTTCCATTTTAGGAACAGGAAATCGATATATCAAAAACGTTCGAATCAGATCAAAACAAGTGGCAGGTTGTATCCTATACGTTTAAATAGCCTGAAAAACATAAACAAACACGTAAACAAAGACGGGGCTTCACCGGCGCGAGAGTAAGTATTTGTGTGATATAGATAGAAATTAATTGACAAAATTTGAGAGTAAAAAAATACGTTACCAAAATATGTGAATTATGGCTTGTATTTATAGGTGGAGGGATGTAGAGTTTATCTTTAATTAGGAAGTTATGTGAAAGAATGTTATAATCCTAGTTGAATTATAACTACCCACAATCTGTATTTGAGTAGGATTAGGTAATAGCATTCTGCACGTGTGCATAGGAGGCACGCTCCTCGGCATGTGATGCTTGGTCGGCCTAAGTTGATGCCGAGGAAGAGGAGAGCAAGGGTAGAGTCGTTCATTTCCTTGGCATTGTTTATGACCGAGGAGGCGCTTCTCTTCTTTTGATGAGGCCCAGGTTGGCCTTGATAGATGTCTTTCTCGGCATATGAGAATGTGCCTTTTCGGCATACAATAATTATGTGCCTTAGTCATTATACGCTCTGCTATGTCTAGGTCGATATAGTGGAAAATGACGAGTAGGTATGACAAGCATAGGTAGGGAAGCCCACTCACTATGTCGTATTTGAGAATTGTAAGGATTATATTTTGGGCCCAATCCATTGGGACTTGCCCGGTTATAATTCACGTTCGTACCTCGTTTTATATCATTCAGTGGCCCCTGACTTCCTAGCTCGGCTATGCCGAGGAGGAAGTGGTGCTCTACCTCGACTTAAACGAATACGAACGGGTTTTTACGAATTACGAGGCGTAATCATTATATCCGCCAGTTATTACATGTTGGGGAATGCGCCCATTATTGACGAGACATTCCCCTATGGAACCTGCTAGAATATTAATGGTGATGAAGGAGACGACGCCCTTTACCCGGATTTTGACCCGAACCCGTTCTAGATCTGGGTATAAAAGCTAAAACCAATTTCATTTCTACTCTTTTATCACCGTTGGCTTTTGAGATAGAAACATTGAGCTTCAAACCATAAGTGTGTGTTCTTGATTTTATTGTTCATTTTTGTCATTTGAGCTTGATTTGTTCGTGCTTCCATCCATCGTCCATCGATTCAGGTATAAGCTCTTACTAATCTCTTTATTTCTTGTGTATTGGTTTGATTTTCTGGGTTTCGTAGACATTGTTCTTGGTGGGTTTAGAAAACCGTCATTGTTGCATCTTGAAGCTTTTCTTGAACCAATCTTGTACATTCCTCGTTCTTAGAGATGGCAAGAATATGGAGGAGCAATCCCAAAGCTTTGTACTGTTACCATACCTAAAATCTTAGGATTTATCAACGTATTGATGGGCAATGGATGATGTTGAGCTTGAATGAGATAGGGGAAATTCTGACAAGGTATCGAAGCCCTAGGACCGACGTCGGTTATCCTAGTCGATTTAGGATAGACCGAGTTAGTGTTGATTCTCCATACATTGTGCTGTTCAATGGTTGGTCAGAAATTATTGTCCATATCAGTCTTTACTATCTGAAGTTCAGCCATTTGGAGTGTCCGTTGTTAGATAAGAATCCCTGCTCGACTTTAGTAAATAGGAAGGGGAGGGATTCCCTTCCTCGTCCCTCATTTTCCATTTTTTACTTAGATAAAACTGATCTTTACTTCTTTATTTCTGCAGCTTTGACGGGAAGGGGAAATAATGTCGCCCGTCCTTCGACTTGTCCTTCTACCTCGGGTAGAATCGTGAATGCCTTCGCCGAGGGGGCCCAAGATGGTAACTGGGGACGGGAACGTGGAAGGTCCAACCGTAGTAGGTATGTCACCCCTAGGCCTAGATCTGCCAGGGCCGGGGAACCAATGATTGAGGAAATTCACTCCAAGTATGGAGTGTCGAGGGAGGAATACCGTCTTACATACCTCCGCGGTGAACCTGCCCAAACCGAGGAAGCCTTAGATGATTTTTTTACATTTTGAATTATGTCCACTTCTTTTACAAACAATTCTAGCTCGGCCTTCGTCTCCCCCTCGATCCTTTCATTTGTAAATTTTTAGAGGATATGTAAGCCGTCCTGGCTATGTTAGGTGCCAATGCCGTGAGATTCCTCATTGGCTTCATCGTCTTATGCTGTAGCTTATGTTTTGAACCTTGTCAGTCTGCGTTTCATCATTTTTTCACCGTCAGCTACAAGGAGGATACTAGGATCCTAGTGGTGAGGAGTGATCCCAACCAGCGTAATCTTATTTACCCAATGTCTAGCAAGGTCTCAGGGTGAAATAACCACGTCATAAGGGAGGAAAGCCGACAAAGCTGGGAATTCGCTGCTCCCTCGTCGCTCCATGTGTGCCCGAGCAATTTCGGAGGCCGGAGTGGAGTAATCGCCTCGTCGACAGGCTGAAACAATTTGCCTCCGTCGGCACATTGTGTTGGTCAAGTCTGGAGACCGACTAACGATATTATGTTCAGGCCGGTATTATGTCAGGCCCCTTTGACGGGCTGGTGCCCATGGTCCCAGTGTCTAGGGGAAATAGGTACCCCGATTGGAGGGTACATCTCGACCTAGTTTTTCATGTTAAGTCTGATATCTACAAGCTTTACAATGATAAATGTCTTGCTGAGGAAGGTGTTCCCGGCTGTAATTTTTCTTCCTTCCTGTCTTTCCATACTTGTGTTATATTTCAATCATTCCTCCTCGTTTTTGCTAATGATTTGCCTTTCTCGACTTTACAGTTTTGACCGAGGAACGATAGAAGAAGATAGAGGAGGAAATATTTGACCCTGAAGTGTTGATGAAGCTGAAAAGGAGGACATCTCGGTCCTCAACAAAAAATAAAGGCGGGATAACGCCATCACCCGTCAGGCCATTCTAGCCACCAAGGAGGTTGGAGCCTTGCCTCTGAAACCCATGGGGGGAGCTGGAGCCTCCATCGATGAGGAGACCGAAGGGAAAGGGGCCCGAGCTGAGGAGAGGCTGAGTTCCCAGGAGATGATCATTCTTCCAGATGAGGAGGCTTTGAGACAAGTCGGCCTCGAGGAGACCGAGGAGGTGAACTCCGGGGGGAGGACCCCGACTCAGAAAAGGCCGAGGACTGAGGCCATGGAGGAGGGTCCTTCAAAGAGGCAAAGTATTGAGTCCTCTTCTTCCGTACTTAATACTCGGCATATAAAGACTTATGTCGAGGCCGAGAAGTTCGTAAGTGTTGCTCGTCAAGTCCCTGTACTTAAGGGCATGAACCTTGCTGCCCGTAAGGGTCCCCAACTGAGGGTGGGCCGAGCTGTTCTTCATTGGTCCTTAAATGATGATCTTTTGGACCAGTTTGTTGATTCAAAACCGACGATGGGAAATTTGGTCAATAGAAAGGACCTTTTGTTGAGCAAGGTAAGCTTTCTCGGTTTTTTCCCTTCTCTTTCCTCGGTTTCTTGTATAGTTGTGTTTTTTCTAATCATTTTTCTTTCTTATGTACAACTTGCCACGGTCACGGTGTATGAGGCCATTATATTCAAGACAGTTGAAGTCCATGGGCAAAAATTGCAGAAACAGGCCGAGAAGGACAAGGTTGACCTAAAAAAGACCGTGTAGCTCTTGAAGTCCCTGAAGGGAGATATGGATGCAAATAAGGCTGCCAAACTCACGGCTGAGGGAGATGAGAGGACGGCCAAGGAGGCATTGGCCAAGGCCGAGGAAGCTGCCCGACTCAGGGAAGTAGAGCAGGAAAAATAAAGGGTTGAGGCCCTGAAGTAAGCCGAGGAAGCAACTTCCCGGCTAAAAGACTTGGAGGCAAGCATCCCCTCTAGGGAGGCAAGTGCCATTTCTCTTTATAAATCCAGTTCGTCTTTTAGGCAAGCAGTGGCTGAGAAGACGGCCACGATATACTCTGATGGGTACCTTCACTTGGCCAGAAGGGCTATGGTGGATCCGTCTCTCAACCTCGACCTAGAGGTGATTGCTCGGCTTATATGACAGGATTCATACGACGAAGCTGCTCAGTCCATGCATTCCTTGGTGCCGTTTTCTGGCAATGCCTTGAGGGTTATCACCTCTCAAGATGCTCAAGCTGGCCGTCCCACTTGGGTTCCTCCTGCACTTGATCCACAAAATATTCATACACTTATTGAGAAGATCGAGGACGAGGGCCTGAGTTCAGAAGATGAGGAGGCAGATGCTATGGTGGAGCCCATTGAGCAAGCTCAAGCTGATAAAGCCCAGTCTGACCAAGTCATCGTTCCCCCCTCTGCTGCTGAACAAGATGACCTCTTCAGGGGGTGACCAGTCTTAGGGACTTTTGTTGTAGTTTTTGCTGATGTAATAGGGCCCCCTCTGTACTTCAATGCTTTTATCAATATAAAGTTTTTCTTCATCATTTCGTCTTAGTTACTTTACTGAATCTTTAAACTGCTTGTTTTATGTTGAATATTTATCTAAGTGCCATAATTTCTTGAGAAACTGAGGAGGGTTTCCTCGTCCTTTGTAATTAATTCGTAAACCGAGGAGGCTCGTTCGGTTTAATCTCTAAGCTTTGTTATTTAACCATTAAGTCGAGGAAGATCATTCGGCCTAACACTTAGGTTATTTTTACGGACTTGTCTCTTTATGCCGAGGGGGCTATTCGACATAAGTCTTGGACAATTTTTAGGTTGTCTTTATATGCCAAGTAAGATCATTCGACATAGGTCTTGGATAGTTTTTAATGTTTTACTTCTCCATGCCGAGGAAAGTCATTCGGTCATAACTTTTGGATAATTTTTTATGTTTTACCTCTTTATCCCGAGGAAGGTCGTTCGGTTATAGGTTTTAGGTGGTTTTTGATGTTTCACCTCTCTATGCCGAGAAAGGTCGTTCGGTCATAGATCTTAGACAATTTTTAGTTTTTATCTCTCTATGCCGAGGAAGGTCATTCAGCCATAGGTATTAGATAAAGTGTGGGATCTTATCCCTTTGATGCCGAGTAGGGAGCTCCTTGCCTCTTTGTCTTACTAGTCATTTGCCTTGATGAAAATTGAATCTTTATTAACTGAAACTGATTACATCAAACTGCAATCCTATTTTACTTGAAAATAACTGAAAATACTAACAACGACTAATTTATTACATAAAAAATAGACTATAACTGGTGATAATACTTCCGTAGATGATCAAAATGCCACAGATGTTTCAGCTCTTGTCATCTGGGGTCTTCATTCTTTAGGTCATTCTCTGATAACTTGAGTGATGATGTAGGGGCCTTCTTAGTTTATGGAGAGCTTGTTTTGTTCTTCCTTTCTCCCAGTAGCTTCTATTTTTCTAAGTACCTAGTCTACGACTTGGAATACTCTCTTGTTGACCCTTGTGTCATGATAGGCTTTGGTCCTTTGCTTGTAGTTTACCATCCTCATTTGAGCAGTTAGTCTTCTTTCAACTACTAGGTCTAGGTCTAGCAGCCTATTAACCTTGTTGACTTGTTCATAGTAGTTAGAATTTCTTGTCGTAGGGATAGCCATCTCAGCTGGTGCCATGGCCTCAATTTCAAAGGTTAGTGCGAATGGGGTTTCCCCGGTTGGCCCCCAGATGGTTGTGCGAACTGCCCACAAGGCTAAGGGAAGTTAGTCTAACCATCTACCATCACTCCCTTCTAGGTTCTTAGTTAGGGCTGTAAGCACCAACTTGTTGGCCGCTTCCGCTTGTCCGTTGCATTGAGGTCTACTCACAAATGACTTGATGAGTATGACTCCTAGTCTGTTTCGCTCTGCTGTAAATGCCTTAGAGAATTGTAGACCATGATCTAAAATGATAGTGTGTGGAACCCCAAAGTGACACTAAATGAAGTCGTGGATGAAGTTGATTGCATTATCCTCTATTATTTTTGCTAAGGCCTTTGCTTCAATCCATTTGGAGAAGTAATCTACTGCCACGATCACATACTTACAATTACCTCGGGCGGGGGGGGGGAAGAAGGGTTTGATGATGTCAATTCCCCACATATCAAATGGCCACGTAGGTATTATGAGAGTCTGTTCCACTGCTGGTAGTCTAGGAATGTCATCATATCTCTTGCACTTGTCACACTTTCTTACATAGGCTTGCGCATCATCTCTCAGGTTAGGCCAGTAGTAATCTAGCGTGATGATTTTGTCAGCTAAGGTTCTGGCCCCCGGGTGACCACCGCAGATGCCTTCATGGACTTCTTCCAAGAGACTTTCTGTTTCCTTGGGATAGACGCACCTTAGAAGGGGCTTTGTGAATGATCTTCTATAGAGAATTTCGTTTATCAATGTGAACCTAACTAACTTTTTCTTGATATGTCTAGCACGCGCTTCATCCTCTGGGAGTTGTTTTTTTTTTTTAATGAAGTCCAGGTAATCATCTATCCAACACCTCTCCTCCCTATCTATGAGCATTATTAGTAGTCTTTCGTAGGCAGGTTTTTTGGCAAAGACTATGAGTGGGTTAGAGTCAGGATCTGCCATGTCAATAGTTGCCAGTTTAGATAGAACATCTGCTACTTGATTATCCCTCGTCCTATTTGATTTATTTCAAAAAATTCCAGCTTTTTTGTCATATCTAGTACGAGGTCTTTATACTTTGTAAGTTTGGGTGTTGAGTGTTGTACTCCCCTTTTTATTTTTTGACTACGAGCTAGGAGTCACAGAAGGCAACGATTTTGGTTGCTCCATATTATGTCTTGGATGGTGTGTTCTCCTTCGGGACTTGCTAGTATAATTTCAGCTCCACTTCTTTCCTTAGTGGCTGAACCATTTGTGCATATGACCCAGCTGTTGGATGGGAGCTCGATGGTTGGTTCTTCCCCCGCAGGTTTTTCGCGCTTACATGAGGTATGATCGTGCTCACCTATGAAGGTGGCTTCAACCATGAATTCAATGAGAGGTTGTGCTAGGAGTGTCTTCCTTGGTTGGTACCTGATATCAAACTCAGTGAGCTTGATAGACCAATTAAGGAGACGTCCTGAGCAGTCCAACTTATGCAAGATTTTCTTAAGGGGTGCATTGGTATACACAGTTATGGGATGTGCAGAAAATATGCTCGTAGCTTTTTTGCCGCTATGACTAGTGCGTAGGCTATCTTTTCTGCATTGAAGTATCTGTTCTCCACATCTGACAATGACTTGGAGACATAATAGATTGGTTTTTGAGTGGTTCCTTCACTCCGGACTAGTATCGCAACTATAGCGTGGTCCGTGGCTGCAAGGAAGACATACATCATCTCTCCAATAACTGGGCTGCTCAATAAAGGAGGGGATCCCAAGTACTCCTTTAACTTTTTGAATGAATCAGAGTATTCAAATGTACAGGAGAAGCTCTTTGTCCCCTTCAATACTTTGAAGAAAGACAGTGATTTTTCAGCAGACTTTGTAATAAATCTCCCAAGGGAAGCTATTCTTCCATTCAGCCTTTGAATCTCCTTGATGCTGGTACGTTATTTCATGTCAATCAAGGCTTTGATTTTATCCAGAGTTGCCTCGATTCCTCTTTGTGATACCATAAAGCCTAGGAACTTTTCGGCCGTCACCCCGAACACACATTTACTTGGATTCAGTTATGTGCTGTTAGCTCGTAAGTTGTCAAAAGTTTCATCCAAGTCTGGGGCATGACTGCCACTCCTAGTCTTGATGACCATGTCATCTATGTAGGCTTCCATGTTACGGCCTATCTGCTCCCCAAATACTTTTTTGACCATGCGCTGGTAGGTTGCGCCCGCATTTTAAAGCCCGAAGGGCATCATAGTCTAACAATAAATTCCTCCAGTTGCCTGGAAGGGTGTTTTCCTAATATCTTCCTTTTCCATTTTATCTGGTGATAACCAGAGTAGGCGTCTAGGAAGCTGAGGGTTCTATTTCCCGCAATGAAGTCTACCAGCTTGTCAATTATGTGGAGAGGGTAGATGTCTTTGGGGCAGGCTTTGTTGAGATCTTTAAAGTCTACACATATTCACCATTTTCCATTATGTTTCTTGACCATCACGACATTGGCTAACAAAACGGGGTAGATTGTTTCCCTGATTATTCCAGTACTTAGTAATTTCTGCACTTCTTCCTTGATTGCATTATCCTTATCGTTTGCAAAAATTCTCTATGCTTGCTTGATAGCTTTATCAGACGGGTCGACTTCTAGCTTGTGGACAGCTACCTCTTCCTTTATCCATCTCATATCCTCGACGTTCCAGGCAAAGACATCTAGAATATTTTTTAGAAGAGTGATGATCTCTTCCTTTTCTTTCAGGGAGAGTTGGCCCCCGATTTTTATTTTCTGCTCTGGATAGTCGGGATTGATTATAATTTCCTCTAATTTGTCTACGTGTTCCATTTCTGGACCATCTCGAAATTGCAAAGTTTCAATGATTTTCTCTCTAAGCCTTCTACCTTCCTCACCATATATGTCTAGGTTTTCCATCTCAACTAGTTTGTCTACGTCCGATGGCTCTCCTTGTCTCATGTTAGGGTTGGCCCTCGAGTTCTGGCCGCTGACGAGATGAGGGGCTATACCCGGGACGGACAGAACTGTGTCATTATTTTCGTGGATATCTAGTATCATGTGTTCCTCCTTCTCTGCTTCAAAAATTAGATTCAGCCTAAAGCTGTTGCTGGTAGTCTTTAAAGACATAGATATTTTCAGATTTTACTCTAGCGTGTCTACCTCCACCTTTCTAGATGTTTTTCTGCTCCTCATTACATGCTACAAGAAGTCCCTGGGGGCCGCCCTCATGTATCCGATTCTAGACTGAGAGGGAAATTTAACACGCTGGTGAGGGAGGCAGGCGACCAACCCAAGTTTGCCTTGACTCGGAATGCATATGATGGCATGGTAGTCACTTGTCAGGTATATGACCATGAATGTTATTTTGGCCTCGGATCGGAAGGTATGTTCCCCTACTTCCAACAATAAGTCATTTGTCCCTATTGCGCTAACTTTGAGGTTGGTAAAGCCTTCTAGTCTTTCAGAGTATGGCTGTAGCATGATTTCTTTAAGTTTCAACTTCTGGAAGGTGAAATAATATAGAATGTCCCTGGAGGCCCCCGAGTCTATGAGGATCCTTCCGAATTCAGAGTTATCAATTCTTCCTTTAATCACCACAGGTTGTTCACGTGCCGCGCGACCTCTAGCTAGCTCATTAGGGGAGAAGCTGATGACCTCCTCTTCCTTATAGATCCAGGCAGGGATGTGGTAGACCTTACTTAGTTCGTGTATCAGGTCTTTCATTTTCTTGTTGGAGACAATCTTATTCCTTTATAACATGGAGTTTATCCCTAGGAGGCCTGTCCTCCCTTTCGTCATATTTGTCATCGTCGTCGTCATCCTTTCTTTTTCGCTTGTTATCCTTTCTCATGACGTAGCGGTCAAGTTTTCCATCGTCTACACATCTCTGAATCATTCTATTGAGGGAGATGCAATTTTCCGTGTCGTGTCCATGATCCTTGTGAAAGGCACAATACTTGGAGCTATCACGGGTGTAATTTGTTCTTTCATCGAGCGATCGAGGACTTGGTAGATTCACCAAATGCATGATCTCCGTTATAGGTTTGGCAAGGGGGATAAAAACCTTGACTTTTTCAGTAGCCCGAGTTCTATTCTTCCCCTTATAGCTACTTCCATTCGAAGCCTAGTTGATTCTAGCTGCGTCTGTCTCTTGTTATACAGACCTCTTTTTACTTTTCTCTTCTACCATATCTATGGCGTAAGCCACATTGTACAGATCATACTTTGACTTAGGCTATCCGATAGAAAGTTCATAGATTAGTTGCCCGAATCTTAGTCCGGAATTGAAGCAAACGATCACTTCCCAGTCAGTTAGTCTTTCCTATACCTGGTTAGCCATATCTCTAATTCGATTGTAATAACTCAGATTTGTCTCATTTTTCCCTTGCTTGATGTTTGTAAGGTCTGTTAGTCTTTTCTTTCTCTTTACGGCTGTATCAAAGTGATCCAGGAACCTCCTCCTCATGATCTAACTATCGATGCTTCCCTTCTTTTGCTCAAGGATTCAGGACAAAGCTGTTCCGGAGAAGGTACTTGCAAAAGCCTTGTAGAGAATATCATATGACTTGGTGGGGAGGGACATAGTGGATTCAAAACATTGTATATGGTCCTGTGCATCTGTGGTTCTGTAAGTACTCCAATCCGGACCGCTCTCCATCCGAGCATATGGGAAACACCGAGGACTCACGCATTCGTGATCCTGAGGACCCGTAATATCCAAAAGGTCCAAACCACCATCCAAACCAAGGGAAGAACTTTCAGGGATAAAAGGGAACTCAAGGACTTTGCAGGAATAACAAAATATGGTCCGTATACATAATGGTCCGTACGGACCACTTTGGAAAGTAAGAATGGTCTATACGGACACTTACTTTAACACGCCAAAATGATGAAAAAATCCCCACAAAGTCCACAATATTTCCTGAAATCCAGGAAAAAAAATTGTAATTACACAATGGTCCGTACTGACCACTTTGCAATTTTTTGGGGCCTATAAATAGAAGGCTCCCCCTCCCATTTCATTCACACCTCAACTCTCTCCTCTCTTCCCCCAGCCTTCAGGCAACTCCCCAAGGCGTCCCGACCTCTTCTGGTCCTTCCCGAGGCCTCCCAAGTCTTCCCGAGGTGCTCCAAAGCCCTCCCGAGGCGCTCCAAAGTCCTCCTGAAGCGATTCCGGTCGAACCTGATCTTCCCTAGGTGATCTCGGTCTGTCCCGAGGCATCCCGAGCCATCCCGAGGCATCCCAAGCCATCGCGAGGCAATCCCGGCCTCTTTCGGTCCTTCTCGAGGCCTCCCGAGCCCTCTCGAGGTACTCCAAAGCCCTCCCGAGGTGCTACGAAGTCCTCCCAAAGCGACTCTGGTCGATCCCGGTCATTCCCGGTCCGTCCTAATCGACCCCTGATGTCCAAAAACCCTATTCACACTCAAACACACTCCCCCGCGGAAGATAGACACAAACCATCATTGGTACGATCTCCTTCTGAATCTCACTTTACTGCTTTAATTTAAATATCTATGTTTAAATATAAGCATCATTTGCAATGTAGACATCATATACAAATGCATTTTTAAAAGCACACACACACACAACATTTAAAGAAAGAAGGGTATCGAAAGACTCGTGTATACGGGACGACTCGGGTGAGCTCAAATATCTCTTCCCGAGGCGTAACCTAACCTCCGAACTCAAAAATCTCATCACACAACAAAATAAAACTAAAACAAAGCCTTTTCTCAAAGTTTTGGGCACAATCAAAATGGCGTGGCGACTCTAAACGAAAGACAGCACGACCGCACAACGCGAGATGTCGTCCGGCCACGGATCGGGTAATTTCAGGTTCCCGCATATTTTTCAAAACTTGTGATCTTAATAGCTGGATTGGGAGGTAGGTCATTAATCCGCTGGGAGAAAGGACGAGTGGCACTGGTATCATCATCATCTACTTCATTCTTCCCCATTTCCATTTTATCTAGTCTCTTTTTAAAGAGAAGAATATCTCTTGCATCGATCCCTGAGCTAAAATGATAACTATGGTGGGTCATTTCTTTATTTTTGTGCCCATTCACTCTAATGTGTTCTTCATGTTCCTGATGATTGTTCCCATGTCTAGATGGTGCTCTATCCCTTCTAGGTGCTATTTATGTATGGAGAGGAGACTTGTGACGGGGAGGGATTATAGGCCGAGGAGGGCTCCTAGGCCGAGGAGGGCTCCTATACCGATAGGGCTATTATGCTGAGGAGATGGTATATGATGAGGAGGAGATATTTGCCTTGCCTGACTAAGCCTTACTCTCAAGTCAACATAATTAATCTCCTGGTGCCTGTGATGGTTCAGGTGATTTCTCAAATTCTCATTGTTTCGTGTGTTTACATGTCCAGGAGCCTTATGACGAGGAGGTACATCTTGGAGAGGTTTCTGCATGGGTCTACCAGCAGGGTCATGATGAGGGGGATGTTGGTCAGGAGGAAGATTTTCTCTATTCCCCCGACTATCACGCCTGTCAACATGACTTTTTCCTACAAGGGAATTTTCAGTCCTTGTACGCCTCATGAATTCAGTAGGGAGTGATCATGATCCAATTGTAATAAGGCATTTTGTGTTTCATAAATGCGTTGCAGAGTTTCCATCTGCTCATGAAAGAGAGTTCTGCGATCAACTTGGGGGGGGGGGGGAAGCCCCAGTGCCCCCTTGGGCGGCATTCCTCCCCATATGGCTGCCAGCAGGTCTTCCTCGGCGTCGAAGATGAGTAGGGTTTGGCAGCACTACCTCACTTGCTGGTTGTTCCCTAGAATGCAGATTCATTTCTAGGGGTGGCATCCCATCAATAAACGGTGGAGGCAGTGATAATTCCCCATTGGCAAGAGAAAAAGCAATTCTAGTGCTGCCATGAGTGTCCTCCACAAGAATATTATAAGTCTCCTCCACAAGAATATTATCTCTATCAAAAGTAATACTCTCGGTGTAGTCGTCTTCCATTAGGATTAGGAAAGTGAAGCAAAATTTTTCAAGCTATTCAACTGATAATACGAATCGTTTCTCGGCAATGGAACCAAACTGATGATGCCAAAAACGTTCGGATCAGCCCAAATCCAGCGACAGTTTGTATCCTGTATGTTTGAATAGCCTGAAAAAGATGAACAAACATGTAAACTAAGCCGGGGCTTCACCGGCGAATGCCATTTGGCATAAGGCTAAGTATTTGTGTGATATAGATAGAAATCAATTGACAAGAGTTGAGAGTCAAAAAGATGTGTTAACAAAATATGTGAATTATGACTTGTATTTATAGGTGTAGGGATGTAGAGTCCATCTTTGATTAGGAATTGTGTGAGAGGAGGTTATAATCCTAGTTGGATTATAACTACCCACAATCCCTGTTTGAGTAGGATAAGGTAATAGCATTTTGCACGTGTTCCTAGGAGGCATGCTCCTCGACTTATAACACTTGGTCGGCCTAAGTTGATGTCGAGGAAGGGGAGAGAAATGTTAGAGACATTCATTTCCTTGCCATTGTTTACTACCGAGGAGGCGATCGTCGTCTTTTGATGAGGCCCAGGTCGGCCTTGATACAGGCCTTTCTTGGCATATGAGAATGTGCCTTGTCGGAATACAAGAATTCTTTTCATTAGTCATTATACGCTCTACTATATATAGGTCGACATAGTGGGATAGTGGGAAATGACGAGGAGATATGACGAGAATAGTTAGGGAAGCCCAATCCCTATTTCGTATTTGAGACTGGTAAGTATTATATTTTGGGCCCAATTCATTGGTCCTTACCTGGCAGGGGCGAATCTTACCGTGCCTGATGGTCCACCTGCACCACCAATTTTTTT
Organism: Adenophora triphylla var. japonica; assembly: GCA_022495995.1. NCBI lineage: Eukaryota > Viridiplantae > Streptophyta > Magnoliopsida > Asterales > Campanulaceae > Adenophora > Adenophora triphylla. The sequence goes on from JAFEMH010003659.1 coordinate 23,691, forward strand.
TTTTTTACAAAACGACGTCGTTTTTGCTTAGAAAAAAATAAAATTAATAGATAATTCGGAACGCGGATTGTGGACGGACTCAAAATACATACCTAATAGTTGACCGCGGTCAGCTGACTTTTCTTCTGTTAGTACCCGATCCTAAAAAAGGTATTTTAAATATCCTGGCCCGGTCTAATTAACAAACCCTAAATTAATCTTTTTATTCTGTTCCCTCCGCCGTCAGCCGTACGCGTGGAAAGTACGCCAGAAGATAGTGCCGATCGACCATTATTTTTAGTGCCGATCGACCATTATGTTTGGTGCCGATCGACCCTTGCCTTTTTGTGCCGATCGACCCTTATTATTAGGGCCGATCGACCCTTTCCTTGGTCCAGCCCAATTCCCGAAGCACTATAAATACGTGCACTCGGTACCCACTCAGGACACAGTTTTTTCCCCACATCTCCCCACACACGTTCTCTCGGTATACAAAATCAAGACTACACTTGATTTGTTCCATCACACACAATTTTCAAGAGGGAAGTCAAGACTATACTTGAATTTCCTTTCCATACACCATCACACAACATATTTTCCCACGGAGAAGTCAAGACTATACTTGATTCTCCTTTCCATACATCTCTCAACATTCTTCGAATCGCCCTAGATTCGATCCCAAAGTCTTGCTACAATTGGTAAGCCTTTTATTAATATTTCGTTCCCTATTATTATTATTGCTATATTAGAATAATTTACTTGCATGCTTAATATATATTTAATTGTGCCTTTATGCTAGATTTAGGACTATTTCAATATATTTAAATATGCATAGCCGAGGATGATCTAAGGTTTCGTCCAAGAAACTCGATGGATCTAGGAACTATTTCTTACCTTCCACTTTAGTAATAATTATCCCATGATCAACAATTCCCCAAGGATGAACGTTGATTAGTGCACCTTCCGAGGGCCTAACTCAAAGGTTCTAGGGTGTGATCATCAATTAATTCTTTCTCTCCCCTCCTCCTTATGCATGATCCCGTTTCTTCTATCTATTCCTGTAAACACCGCACTTTAACCAACACCCCACATGCTAGAAAGACCGATCCGTCGGGCAATAGGAGTGATAGCATTTCTTCCTGTAAACACCGCACTTTAAATCGAGTGTCACTAAATGAATATCCCATTTCGATCCGACATTATATGATTATTTATTTCAAACTTCCGAATGCGCGTTGCATCGGGACGAGGTATTCACAGTGGCGACTCCGCTGGGGACTGTTTTGAAACTCTTTCAAACTTAGTGGGTCAGACTTTCGTTTTCCTTTGTGGTGTTGTATGTTGCTTTCTTTTTATTTTCTTTATTCTTAACTGTTGCATTGCATGCATGCATCCCCTATAATAAAATCTTTCTCTTTTTTCTCTTAAAAAGAATTAGACTTTTTTTTTACCTCACACTACCACTAAAGTCCGTGTCACACTGCACAGACACCCTTAACCCATCGGAGAAGCCAAAGTGCGGGAAGTGTGGTGATCATGTCGCCTCCCTTCTGAGTCTCACTTGGCCATCCACTCATCAGTGCGCTTCGGCTGCACGGTGGGAGCCTGAAATCTAACCCTTGTGTCACCCACCTTGCTAGGAATACACTCCATGTGACCGGTTGGTTTGACTAGTTTTTTCATATAGACAATTAATAAGGTCTTTATGATAGGTCACTACGAATCAGTGATAAGTCAAGAAAAAAAAAAGCACTAAAAAATTTGATTTCCTTTTAAAGGACGTGCCATGAAAGTTTGAGTGCTTGTTAAAAGATCTTGTCCTGTCATAGGTCTGTAGTACTTTCCATAAATATCATATTAAATGTCTATATGAGACGGTTAGTCGTTAGGATCCACCACTTTAGGACCTTTAGTTAGTTGCGAAAAAGGGGTATCCCTTCCAACCAAGAGTAGGTTCTATAAAAATAGAGGGCTCTTTTAAATAAAATGCTTAACTATCCTTCAATCTAGGACCCTTCAAAGTTCTACCTCCCATCTCTTGAACCTTCCATAGTCTGCTCCCTTAGCCTTAAAACCATCCATAGTTTAGATTCTTATCTCTAGCACCTTTCAGCCAAAAATCCACCTAGGGCAAACCTCTCTCGACCAAACCACCATCTAGGGCCTACCAAAGCCAACTTACCAACCAAGGCCAATCCTCCTCCAAGTCCAATTAGCTCACCCTCATTTGACCAAGGATCGAGTCATCTTCCTCTTCCTCTTTTACGTTCATCCTCTCTCTTCCCCTAAACTTAAACCTGGTTGTATCACCAATCAGCCCCCCCTCGAACTACGGTGACCTGAGACTCGTATCTTAAATGGTAAGGGTTACGTAGGCAACTTCAGCCCGGTCAAACTCTCAAATTTTGGAGATCAACTATTTTCTCAAAGATGCCTTAAGATTAATTATGAGTCTAATTCAACTCATTGATTTGACTCTGCCATATGTTCTTACAGAATTCTACATCATGTCTATGGATAAAAGCATTGAAGCCCTTAAAGAAGTCTCAGACATGAGGTTGGGAGTGATCAACCTCCTCAAAGACATGCATGAAATTGAGTAGTGCCATTTGTCTTACATTCAAGAATACTTGAGAAGAGTTCCTCCTCCTGTTCAATTCCAGAGTCCCTACCATCCACATGCCTGTGGTCCCACTTATGGTTCAACACATCAAAATTTCTCATTCAGGATGCCTACTATGGCCACCAACCAACGAAGGGCACCAATACCCGAGTCACCCCCAAATTCAATCCAAGGGAAGAAGATCGACAAGGAGCAGTTTGATGACTTAGGAATGCCCGTGGGTGAGTTCTTCGACATTTTGGTGGGAAAGAGTTTGATCAAGCCGCTCGAGAACTACAAGCCTGTTAACAAGAGAGCTAACTTGGATGAATCCAAGTTTTGCAGATACCACAAGTACGCCGGGCATACCACTGACAAATGTGTGCAACTGAAGCATTTAATTCAAAGATTGATCAACCAAGGGAAAATCCAAGGCCTCATTGATGAAGGAACCCTCGCCCTCCAAGGGAAGATTTAGATTCATTCATTTAGTAGGTTCTAGTGTGTCTTTCTTACGTTCACTTTGGGCATTGATATGTAATGTCCACTTTAGATCAGTTACTTCAATAATAAAAGAGTCTTTCTTTCTTTTCTCTCTAGACTTAGACATAATCTCGCATTACTTTCAAGAAGATTGTCTTATTTATAATTATCACTTGATTGCTAATCTCACTGATAAACTCACCGGCTAATAAAGTAAACAATGAATGAATGCTTTGATTGGAGTAAACAACTCACGGTCCCTTCCTCATATACACCATCTCTATACACTCTCTCCATACTCCACCATATACTTTTCGTACACTATCTCCAGACCCTCTCCTTGTACACACCCTCTATGCTCCCTCGAGCATACACTCCCCCAAATACACTCTCCCCCACTTGACCTCCTTTCCATATGGTCAAGACAAGCACAAAGGCCGTTGTTGCTCGTCATCAGAGAATAGATGCTCACGCCACTACCATTCAAAGAAAGCGCAAGGGGCTGTTCTTATCCTTCACAAGTGCTACATGAATATCAACTTGGGGCTCACCAACCCCCCAATCTCGCGTCTCCTCTATTTTTCCATTTGATCGTTAAGCTCACATATCTTTCTCATGGTCTGAATATATTTTGCCTTACTTAATAAGTCGGTTAAATGAGTTTTGCATTTATTTTAAGTACTCTTTTGAGAATGCTATCCAGTAGCGATTGAAGCTTAAACCTCTCACCATAGGAAGCCATAACCTTACCCTCACTAAATAATACCCTTTCATTTCAAGATCGACAAGTTTTGAAACCCCAAGGAAGAAGCCCATACAAGGGGCTCCCTTGGCTCACGAAAGAAGCAATCACCTCCAAGCCCAAGAGGGAAAAGACAAACGCCTCCTAAAGCATACGCTAGGGGCTATCGCGAGCAAACAAATCCGAAGGCTTTTCTCGATAAGAGGGTGTTAAAAAAAAAAAGAAAAACCCTCCATCACCCCGAAGTGAACCTCCCATCTCAAAGGTTGTGAAAATGAGACATCGAGTGAAGGTCCTATCGTGATCAAGTTACCTGCTGAAATCACAACAAACTCGCGAGAAGAAGCAACAAAAATTCCCTCTTGGACAAATCCCGTAAACCAATTCCAAGTCCATCACCACCCTTGACCTTATCAAAATCAAAGTTAACCTCACTCTTAGAGGTTCTGAAGAAGCAACAACAAGAAAATCCCTTCACCTTAGAGATCCCAAACACATCCCTCAAACCAACCTCTCAGTAAAAAGCCCAGCCGACCTCTCACTTTAAGAGGCCATATTAAGCATCACCTAACGATCGATCGCAACCCAAAGCCCAGCTACAACCGCTACCGGACGGTATTCTCATCTTGAGTCACTTGTTATCCCACGTGAGCATATTACGTACTCTCGCCAAGTTTGGGAACTCGTCCTATTCTTGAAATTCGTTCATTCGACTCCTCAAACACTGTCTGCAAAAGTCTCACTGGGGCTTCGCATCCGTGCCTCTCAGCGGCACTCCGATATAAGCAAGGAGACGCGCGCCAGGGACTACTCCCCTCGGCTTGCGAGAACAAAGGAAGATAAATATTAACTTGAAAGATAGAAAAATAGAAGGGGCTATAATCAGTCAAAATCCCAATTTTTCTTCCACTCCAATCTTTTCCTTTTTCTCCCTCCAATCTTTTTTCTATTTTTCATTCTTTCCCATAAAGATGATCAATGTAGCGGCAGCCCGCACCACAATGACCACCGAACAGCCCAGAGCAGCGAGCAACAACGGAGCATCCTTCTCCTTCTAAAGTCAAGCCAGATTTCACCATCAATCGATTCTTTTTTTCCTCTCTCATTCCAACTTCAAGTCAACATTCATTTGTTTACTTATATAATTGGAATTTGATAAACCAATTAGTGAGGTCCATTCACGAGCAATCAAGATATAATTCTGAATAAAACAATTCTTCAAATGTCTCGACAAGTCTTCTTTTTCTACATCATAGGAAAATAGAGCCAAACACTTGTCTTTACGTACTGCAGGGGCTTCCATACACTTTTCCACACCTTGTGATGCTTATACTCTCCCAAAAGAGTCAAACCCAAAAGCGAGAGTGTCATACACAAATTCGGGATCCATTCCCACATTCGAAAAATGTGCCCCTGCACATATACATTTCCGAGTCTTGTCTAGCGACTGATTGACTGTTATGCGAAACGATGGGTCGCCTCCATGGCCACAAGATGACTCTGTCTGCAATAGGGATACATTGAATTTCTCCAAGCTGGGGCTTTTGTTAAGCTGTTCTCTCAGATTCCCTTCGGGTTTGCTTTGCATCATCGACTGGGGCTTCGCCAAGGTCACTTCATCAAACATTTGAAGCCCCCCCTCAACGAAAATGGGTCGACTATGTGGTTCTTCAGAAAAGGCCAGGGGCTCTAACAAGAATCAGAGCTCCAATGAAGTCATATCTAGCAAGAAGGGCATCCCTTGTCATCAAGATCAGCATATGGCAAACTCTTTTGAGTTAGTTAGAAATGTAATTAATCATAAGGCCTCCTTATCAAATAAACATGCTTTCAAAATGCTTACAAAATCACTCTTTGGTCTCCACAAATTTTCAAACTCTTCAAGTCTATCAAAGATGCCTCTCTCTCAAGATGACTCGGTCCTACCCCTTATCTCTGGACATCAAACTTCATCCAATCCCATCTTCTATCATAGACACCTACTCAGCCTCGCCTTGATTAAACCATAACCTTTTTGCTCAAATTGCCTTGTTCAGACTTACCACAAATGTAAACCCTAGCCTTAAGCCTAGATGACAAATATCTCTCTAAACACTAGCCTTAAGCCTAGGTGACAAATACCTCTCTAAACCCTAGCCTTAAGCCTAGGTGACAAATACCTCTCAAAACCCTAGCCTTAAGCCTAGGTGACAAATACCTCTCAAAACCCTAGCCTCAAGCCTAGGTGACAAATACCTTTCTAAACCCTAGCCTCAAGCCTAGGTGACAAATGCCTTTCTAAACCCTAGCCTCAAGCCTAGGTGACAAATGCCTCCCAAAACCCTAGCATCGAGCCTAAAAGACAAAACTCCTCTCTAAACCATAGGGTGACGTCCTGACACGTCGATTTCTAGGATAACTTCTCATTGCAGTGTACAAAAATAGAAAATGTCCATAAATAGAAAATACTAACATTCAAATTAACTCATTAAACTTGTACATAAAGCATTTGCATTACATCAGTGAGTCAGCATCAAAATAGAGTCTGCATGTTTCTTTCCTACTTTTTCCCTACAGGAATTACAAAATAAAAAGCCCTAATGACCCCGACGGGAGGTCGAAGCGCGACCACGAGAAAATCTAGAGGTCGAACTACCTTCATCATTGGATCGCTGTCTCCGCTGCACTGGATCTACGTCCACCGACCTCCGAGATTGGCAAGAAAGTGTCTGCACTGCACTCCTCAGCAGACGGCTCAGTATATTAGTCTGCCTCACAGCCCGCACGTAAGAATCCCGGGTAACCTGCAAAATCAGGTGCGAGAGTCACACCATGGCTAAGACATAATAATCGATGCATAAAAGGGGAAAGTAAGAGGTATACCCCGCCGACACTATCTGGAGGAAGCTGAGCAGCCTCGACCTCGTCAGCCTCTGTGGGCGTCAAATCTACCCTCACCTGCCCGTCGCCCATCTGCACAAAGAAATGGTCGGGAAACGGAGGCATGTCTACAATCTCGGGATGTCCAGCACCCATCAGCTCGGGGATAACTAAGCCCTGCTCCCCTATACCGGCAGCCTCAGCAGCCCGCCTCACCACCTGCGGTGACCTCAGAAAATGCTCCACAAAAGTCATATAATCCATATCAAGCCGGAACTCAGAAGCAGGGATCCCCTGCAGATACTCCGCCCTCCTCGCCAAGCGGTTGGGATACCACATATTCCTGGGAGGATGCTGGGGCGCATAAAGCGGAGCCCACGCATAATGCTGTCTCGCCACCCGCTCACCCAAGTACATCTCATCAGCAAGCAAACCAACCAACAATCTACGGGAAGCAGTCACATCCCGGACATCTCCAACTGTCTCTGAGGCCTCAGGAGTCCAAGGGTAAAGCAAGAACTCGATCCTACAGGGACCATCGAGAACAGCCCTCAGCTCAGACTCGCGGACCGTCTTCTGGGCCCCCTCAATCCGGTTCTCCTTCCTCCAATAGCGCAAGACAGGCACATCCCGAGTCTGGTCACGCAAAGTAAACGGCGCGACGCTGAAAATCTCATAGACCCATGCCTGCAAAAGACACGGAAAGCAGATATTCATAAGGACAGAAAGACAAGTAATAAGTAAGAGGACAATAAAAATGACAAAAGTTGGCATACCTCCAGAACAAACTGAAAAGCGTCAAAGGAAGAGGTATTAGACCTCGAGACAGTATCAAGGGCCCGATACAGTTTGGCCAAGCTGGCTCCTCCCCAGGAGATATCCCGCACCAGATCCAAATCCACTAAAGCACCCAATAAAGAAAACCGACATATTGGGCCTGAGTTGGGGAAGAGGGCCACTGAGAATCCATACCAGAGAAATCCTCGAACAAGCGCATCAAGCCCGTACTGGCCAACCCTATACTGATCAATAGCAGTCATAACAAGCCTATACAGCTTCCCCGCATCAACACCGAAATTCCTACTCGAGCCCAAGCTAGCACCAAACAACTGGACCTGACGAGCCGAATCGGCATAAAGGGTATCATCGTAAGGAAGTGCTATGTCCGTGAATCTCAAGCCGGTAAGAACAGCAAAGTCTGTGGGAGTAATCGTGGCCTCACCCCAACTCAAATGGAAGGTATGTGTCGTGTCCCACCAGAACTCCCGACATGCCTTCACCACAGCAGTGCACTTCCTGGTCTGGCCCATCTGTAGGACCATGTCAAAAAAGGGAGCCAGCCCCAAGCTCTGTACCCTCTCACGAGGACCACCTTCACCGGCCGGCAAGGACGCCCACAACTCTCCTACCGCCTTAAGAGAGCTACGTCCCTTCATCTTCTTCCCCTGCAGGTAAACACAGCACAGGTATGTGTCATTACTCGCATTTAAAATAATAAACACTTTGTACATGCATGAATTATTTTGTTGTTAAATAAAGAATTCTTGTACCTTCATCCCAACACGGGAGCGAAGTCCCGTAGAACCATGACACTCCTGACCCGCATAAAAATCAGACTGGTTCCGCAACGGAAAAAACAATCTCGAAGAGCGGTAATTACGAGAAGCCCGTCGCCTCCTCGCATCAGCTTCCCCACCGGCATCACTCCTGTCACTCTCCCCGGCATCATGGTCACCACCCTCGTCATCGTCACTACCACCATTGCCGCCGCCATTACCACCGTGACCGCCGCCACTACCGCCGTGACCACCGCCACTGCCGCCGTGACTGCCGCCATGGCTGCCGTCAAAGCCACCACCATAACCACCATAGCCACCATTAAAACCACCACCTATATTTCCATAACCACTCCCAAAACTGCCAAAACCTCCACTAACGCCAGCACCGCCGTCGCCATAACCGCCGGCATGACCAAAAAGACCCCCAATGTCGTCGGAGTACGAGCCCAAGGATTGAAAATCTGGGCAATTTATCATGGAAATTACATCGTTGACCCAATCTGGAGGATCCATGGCAAATCTTACACGAATTTAGCACAAAAACAAGGAAATCACTCGAATTTCCTCGGCAAGATCTTGAAAGTTTGGTAACAATGGCGGAAGAAGAAGAAGAATGGCGGAAGAAGAAGAAGAATGGAGGAAGAAGAAGGAGTCGTTCGTAATAAAGGCCGATCGAAAAGAATTCTGACCAATCCAAGAAAAGGCCGATCGACCCTTTTATTAAGGGCCGATCGAACCTTTATTTTGTGTTTCTTCGTGATGGATGAGCGGTGAGGATTTCATCTAGACCTCGCCGATCCTCGTCAAAACGCCTCCGGCCAATTAGGAGAAAGGGCCGATCGGCCCTTCCTTTTCCCCACCTCGGTAACATCATCTCGGTCAATGTCCTTAACTAGACAATTAAAATGCCAACCGACCCTTTACTTAAAAATCATTTTTTTCCAATTTTACCCTTTTCCTAATATCAGTTAATTCCCTACTTATAATTTATCTTTTTATTATTTTTCGGGATGACTCCCACACAGTCAAATTCTTATTTTCTCGGGTGACTCCCACATAGTCATACTCTCACAAATCTTTGGGTGACTCCCCGTACAGTCAAATCTTTGGGTGACTCCCCGTACAGTCAAATCTTTGGGTGACTCCCACAAATCAAATCTTTGGGTGACTCCCGTAGATCAAATCTTTGGGTGACTCCCCGTACAGTCAAATCTTTGGGTAACTCCCCGTACAGTCAAATCTTTGGGTGACTCCCCGTCTGATCAAATCTTTGGGTGACTCCCGTACTGATCAAATCTTTGGGTGACTCCCGTACCGTCAAATCTTTGGGTGACTCCCGTACACTTAAATCTTTGGGTGACTCCCGTACCATCAAATCTTTGGGTGACTCCCGTGCAGTCAAATCTTTGGGTGACTCCCCGTCTGATCAAATCTTTGGGTGACTCCCCGTACAGTCAAATCTTTGGGTGACTCCCCGTACAGTCAAATCTTTGGGTGACTCCCCGTACCGTCAAATCTTTGGGTGACTCCCCGTACAGTCAAATCTTTGGGTGACTCCCCGTACCGTCAAATCTTTGGGTGACTCCCCGTACAGTCAAATCTTTGGGTGACTCCCCATACAGTCAAATCTTTGGGTAACTCCCCGTACCGTCAAATCTTTGGGTGACTCCCCGTACCGTCAAATCTTTGGGTGACTCCCCGTACAGTCGAATCTTTGGGTGACTCCCCGTACAGTCGAATCTTTGGGTGACTCCCGTGCAGTCACGTATCCTTGACACCACGCATCTTCCATTCTTCAGAGTACTAATGTCCATTCATTTCTATCCCCGGCAGTTTTCCGAACTACGACTTGGCTTGATTCCTCTTGGGATACGTAGGTAGCCCGACGTGGGTTCAGCCACTCGACCTACCTGGTCATCTTTCATTTGCGACTCAGCTCGAGTCCAAACCTCACATCCGCAAGATCATCGTTTCACCTCCTGAAATCCCTTTTTTCAGGACGGATCCTATTTTTATCGTCGACCCCACTTGTCTTACAAGAAGCGTCACCGAGGGGCTACTGTTAGTACCCGGTCCTAAAAAAGGTATTTTAAATATCCTGGCCCGGTCTAATTAACAAACCCTAAATTAATCTTTTTATTCTGTTCCCTCCGCCGTCAGCCGTACGCGTGGAAAGTACGCCAGAAGATAGTGCCGATCGACCATTATTTTTAGTGCCGATCGACCATTATGTTTGGTGCCGATCGACCCTTATTATTAGGGCCGATCGACCCTTTCCTTGGTCCAGCCCAATTCCCGAAGCACTATAAATACGTGCACTCGGTACCCACTCAGGACACAGTTTTTTCCCCACATCTCCCCACACACGTTCTCTCGATATACGAAATCAAGACTACACTTGATTTGTTCCATCACACACAATTTTCAAGAGGGAAGTCAAGACTATACTTGAATTTCCTTTCCATACACCATCACACAACATATTTTCCCACGGAGAAGTCAAGACTATACTTGATTCTCCTTTCCATACATCTCTCAACATTCTTCGAATTGCCCTAGATTCGATCCCAAAGTCTTGCTACAATTGGTAAGCCTTTTATTAATATTTCGTTCCCTATTATTATTATTGCTATATTAGAATAATTTACTTGCATGCTTAATATATATTTAATTGTGCCTTTATGCTAGATTTAGGACTATTTCAATATATTTAAATATGCATAGCCGAGGATGATCTAAGGTTTCGTCCAAGAAACCCGATGGATCTAGGAACTATTTCTTACCTTCCACTTTAGTAATAATTATCCCATGATCAACAATTTCCCAAGGATGAACGTTGATTAGTGCACCTTCCGAGGGCCTAACTCAAAGGTTCTAGGGTGTGATCATCAATTAATTCTTTCTCTCCCCTCCTCCTTATGCATGATCCCGTTTCTTCTATCTATTCCTGTAAACACCGCACACAACCAACACCCCACATGCTAGAAAGACCGATCCGTCGGGCAATAGGAGTGATAGCGTTTCTTCTTCTATTGTAACTTGACCCCCGAACCCAATTAAATGCTTAGCCTTTTTTCAAAGCTTTGGGCTATATCAAAGTGGCGTGGCGACTCTCAAAATTAAACTAATATTTTAATATGGTTTAAATCGAGTGTCACTAAATGAATATCCCATTTCGATCCGACATTATATGATTATTTATTTCAAACTTCCGAATGCGCGTTGCATCGGGACGGGGTATTCACATCTTCAAGATTTACATATTGTTCGTTTCAAACCTAACTGTTCTTTTTAAATACCGCAAGTACACATACTATAATAGTATAGCTAATGCAAGTACGGGTCGATCCCACAGAGACAGGGTTTACTTTGTATGATACTTGTCTTTATATAAATATATAGATAAAATGATTGGGGGAGATATGAATTGGTGCGATAAAATACTAGAAACATACATAAACTACTCTAACATATAATAAAAGTATTCTCGGGATTGAGATTCGAACAACATATATTCATCAAGTGATCAAGCTTTAAATAAAAGTTTTCATCAAAATAACAAGGATGGTACATTCAGCCTATACTACTTCTCACGATCAAGCAAGTAGCGTTTGTATCCTTCACCAATTATGCCCTATCTCTCGATGGCCCATAATTAGTAAGGATCCATTAATGTTCGGAAATCCATGTACTTTCCATTCAAGGAACATCCCTAGGCCATTGAACTACTCTCGTGATCAATGAAACCCAGTTTACTTCATATGGTTCGGCTAACCGAGATTCACAGCTACGTCATTCTCTCGATTAACTAGGGTTTATACAAATATGAACGTCTTTATATTTGTAATCATTTAAGAATGATATGAAGAAATTGTTTTAAGATGAAAATGTCAGAAATCAAGGATGATACGCTAAGTTGTGCTAACTACTCATGGGTGAAGGCCTAGCACATGTATTTTAAGACTAACATGGCCTATCTCTTAAGGTTCCGTTAATGGTATTCCCGCCTGTCACGAGCGGGCAACCCGGCTTACCTCTCGAGGGTTCCATATAAGCCAAAATCCGTTAAGTTCGAGTTATTCTCACGTATTCTCCACTAAAGAATCATCCATAGGTCATTAAACTACACTTTGTGATTAATGAAGCCTAGTTCAATTCATAGAATTCCGCTAATCAAGATTCGCTTGATTAACTAAGATTATACAACCAAGGACGTCTCCCTATTGTAAGCATTAAGATTGATATGAAGAGAATTGATTCGACATGGAGAAGAAGCATGAATTATAAAGGTGAATACATAATAACCGAGTTTCCAACCCCAAGAAATGGAGGATTACTCACTAGCCATTCATCATAGTAAAATAAGAAATAAGCATAGAGATATAAGTAAGAAAGAGATACTTATTCTTATAATTGTAGAAGAGACGAAGGCTGGAAAGAAATCTTCCACATTGTATTTCACAATTCTTCGAAGAATTGTGTATAAATATGTTGCTAGAGTGTTTTACTATTGATTCTAGATATATTCTGATCCATCTTGGATGTCTAAAACTGGTTACAATGGCCTCTTTATATAGGCATATGTATGAAAGGTTAGGACTCTTCAAAAAGCTTTATTCAAAAGGTGCCTTTTCAGCCTGGTAACAACAAGTGCACGGCAGTGCATTGTAACTTGCACGGCCGTGCAAGACTTGGCGCCAAATTTCCTTTTGAACTGGCTTGAATGCACGGCTGCTCCACTTTTTGCTACACGGCAGCTCCTTCCTCTCTTGCACGGCCGCTCCGGATTTGAAGACACGGCTGCTCCAATGACTTTGGGCCATTTTGGATTGACAAGAGGCAATTGCATGACCGCTCTTATATATAGAGCACGACCGCTCCAGCTGAGATTAGGCCTAGATGATCATTTTGAAGCTGTCCCTTCCTTAGTTTTGATCCCTTAGATATTTCCAAGCTTTGTTTGTTCCAGAAATCAACTTAAAAACCTGTATAAATGCTCAAACACACCAACAAGCATAAAATCGAAGATATAGAAGAAAAGAAGCTAAATTATACTAAATGAGGATAAAAACTAAGTAAATGATATAATAATAATGCTATAAATGACTATAGAATAGCCATTTATCACATATGCTCTAACGCTCAACTCTTTCCCACATTTCTGACTCTAATTCTTCCCTCCCTAATTGTCGTTCCCAAACCCGTTGATTTCATACACCTGCAAGCCGAGGAGGCCAGACCAATTTCACAAGTTTTAGACAGATAGATAAGGGTTTGAAAAATCATATCTTTACTGGGTTCCCACATAGATAGATGGGTGTCAGGCACCTTCGTTCATCACTAATCTTTATTTTCGATTCTTTAGTTTCTTGATGTTCATGTAATGATTTGTCTTGAATTTTATTGTTAATTATACGATTTTCTTTTGTTATGATGAAAAAAAATCCCTAATTTTTGCTGTAATATTAAAAGCCCTAATATTTTCCTTATTTTTCCATAACACAGAGAAGAGTATTCAGAGGTAAACCATAAACCCTAGAATGGGCGAACCAAACCCCCCTCCGCAACCCCCTCACAAAATCAAGAAGAATTTCTCGAATCAAAGGTAAACCGTATGTGAGAATCGGAAAACCCTTGGTTTATTATTCACAACCTTCCAATATTTATACAAGAGAGAGTCCTATTCTAAATAAGGAAAAGGAACTTCCTATTCTAAATACAATACAAATATTTAGTTTCCTAAACTACATACATGAGAATCTTCACAAGGAATAATCTAGAGAAAGTCAAACAAATAACTTTAGGAAACTTTAGGAGAAGTTTCCTTAATATCCTTAATACGCCCCCGCAAGATGGACGATCCTTGGAGAAGACCAATCTTGGAAATGAGTTGATCGAAGTGTAGACGAGATAGCAGTTTTGTCAGAACAACAGCAAGTTGGTCATTACCAAAAATGTGCTGCACACGGAGAGAGCCAGACTGAACCTGCTCATGGACAAAATGAAACGAGAGAGCCACATGTTTCATTCGAGAGTGAAAAACTGGGTTTTCGGAATAAGTTGTGGTACCAAGGTTGTCATAGTATATAACTGGTGGAAAAGTAAGAGAAATACCGAGCTCAATAAGCAGGTTCCGAACCCAAGTAATCTCAGCAGCGGTGTCAGAATGGTGAAATTACCCGAATTTTCGCGCGCGGCGGAAAAGGCGATTGTCTTTCGCGGAGGGTTGGTGTCTGAGACCTCGCTTTTTTGGGAAGGAGAGGAGTCGCCACGCGGTTTTTTTATTTTGAGCCCAAACGTTGAAAAACGGCTTTTGGTTGAAAATGGTGTCGTTTATATTGGTAGCAAAAACTTAGGAAAAGGCTTTGAAAACGGGGTGTCATTTTTATTGGTAGCAAAAACGAGTAAAAAGCTTTTTTAGTACCAGAGATTGTTAGGTTCGGAGGTCACGTTACGTCTCGGGAAGAGTATTTTGAGATCACCCAAAATGCCTCGTATGACGAGTCTTTCTACCTTTCTCGAAAATGTGTGCGTGTGTGTGTGTGTTTGCAATTTTTGAAATGGGGGATTGAATGACAAGCTTAATCTTGGTTTGAATGTCAAACGTTGATTATGTGATTTTGTTTGAAAAGGCGAGCGTTTGAATGACAAATGTCGGTTTTGGAAGTTTTAGGAAAAGTGGCGCGAATGCTGATTTTAACTGTTTAACTTAAGTGTCAAATGATGAATTTTAAGAAAAGAGCGTTTGAATGTCAAATGTCGGATTTTAAGTTTGAAGATGAGCGTTTGGATGCCAACGTCATTTCGCTCGTTTTGAAAGAGAGTTCGAATGTCGAACTCCGGTTTTGAACCGGGCGTGTCATTGTTAGCGATTTTACGGGAAAAAAGCATTAAATGATTTTGAATGTCAAAAGTCGGCTTTTGAGTTTGAAGATGAGCGTTTAGATGCCAAACGTCATTTCGCGCATTTTGAAAGAGAGTTCGAATGTCGAACTCCGATTTTGAACCGGGCATTACATTATTAGCATTTTTACGGGAAAAAGGCATTAAATGATATGCGATCAACAAATCGGTTTGCAACTCGGACTTTGATAAGTAAATACTATCACGATCCAAACGAGTCGGACTTGTAAATGATAGTATTTAAAGTGCGATATCGACGGAATCAAACGACCCGGAATTGTAAAGTGCGTTCAACGAGCCAAACGGCTCGGAATTGTAAAGTTGCGTAAAAGTAAAGGACGTTCGACGGATCAAACTTCCGGAATTGGTAAATGACATGAAAGTAAATGACGTTCGACGGATCAAACGATCCGGAATTGATAAATGACATAAAAAGTAACGGAACGGGGCCGGAACGCCGTTTTAACCCGAGATTACTTCTCTTACGGGAAGAGAAGAGGATCAAGGACTAAAACATATCGGACCGCGTTAGACGGTGATGTCTACATTTCAACAACATTGTCCAAAACGGTTGTAGCGACTGGCGCGTAAACCGAGATGGAACGAGAGTTTAGGGAGAGAGGGAGCTACCTATGGCTAGGGTCGGCTCCTTTGGCTCGGTGGGCGTATACGGGATACAAAAAGGTGTTTGGAACGGTGTTTCGAGGTGGTGGGGGTTGTATTTGATCGAAATATGGAGTTTTCACGCGAATCGAGGCGAAACGGGAGCTCGGGAGAGGGTGAAAACAGTTTTGGCCGTGGCTTGAGGTGAAAATGGATGAATTTTGTTGTTGTTAAAATGGCTTGACAACATTCTGTATTTATAGGTGAAATTTCAGAAAGAGTCCGGACGGACTGAGGCTGAATTCCAGGGGGTTTTGTGAAACTTTGGAAATTGGAGGGGCTTGCTGGCAATTCTGGATTGTCTGCAAATGAGTCCGGCCGGACTTGGACTGCATGCCAGGGGTATTTTAGTCTTTTCACACTGATTTTTGATTGATGTTGACGAGGGAGCTGTGGCATGCGTGCCATGTGTCCTGTGACTCACCAGGTTTGTGGGAGTTCTTGCCATTATCCTCGGTTTTGTCCGTTTTTAAAATAACTGTCCGGAAAATGTCCGAAAAGCCCCCGAAAAGTGCCGGAAAGTGCATTTTTCAGGGAAAGCTGTACTTTTACGTGCGACGACATGTGTTGAGTACGCTTCGACGTTGGGATGCATGGGGCAGTCCTGAGACGTCTCGTTGGCTTGAGAACGGGGAGCTTAACGGGTTCCGGTTAACCTGGAGCGGGCCAGTTAACGGATTCCGGTTAACTTTTAACGGATTTTGGCGATCCGGATTTGGGTACTTACAGTTAGCCCCTCAGCGACGTCACTTTCGAAGGAAGTGGGGTCGTTGAAAAAGATAAGGATCCAAATCGGGGGATGCCTTACTTTGGAAGACGTGGGCGGTCAGCTGGCTGGACCCTTAGAGAAAGGATTCCTACGTATCCCGAGCGGGAATCAAGTCGATCGTAGTTCGTAGGTGCAAGGAGCCGCGCGTGGGGACTTGACCTGAGCAAGACTGTTGGGAGGCGTCTAAACCTGAGTGAGACCATTGCGAGGTACCTGAACCTGAATGGAGACTATTGTGAGGCGTCTGAACCTGGGATTACTGAAACATTCGAGGGCGTGTGGCACCTCAGACCGAGATTGCTGAACATATGAGGGCGTGTGGCGCCTCAGACCGGGGTTGCTGAAACATTCGAGGGCGTGTGGCGCCTCAGGCCGGAGTTAGTGAACATACGAGGGCGTGTGGCGCCTCAGACCGGGGTTACGAGGATGCGTTTATCCTGAGATGAAGGCGTTTGTGCCTTGAGTGCTGGACTCATGATGACTACCAGGTTTATCCGCTGGAGATAGAGTGGCAATGATGGGAATGGTTGTGTTAAACTGGCGTTATTAACAACACGGAAGAATTGACGTTCTAACGACGGGGTTAGGAACGGGATGTGGTCTCAGGAGAGACTGACACATTGCTGGGGAAAAGCATCCAGAGTTCTGATGGGGTCAGTTAGGAA
The DNA here is from genome assembly GCA_022495995.1 of Adenophora triphylla var. japonica. Lineage (NCBI taxonomy): Eukaryota > Viridiplantae > Streptophyta > Magnoliopsida > Asterales > Campanulaceae > Adenophora > Adenophora triphylla. The sequence continues at coordinate 40,915 of JAFEMH010003659.1, forward strand.
CTGAGGGGGTTGATTGTCGTTTCTTCTTAGACGGATTGTCTTAGGATCCTGCTGGGGAGGAGTGTTCGGGCTTACGATGATGGCCGAAGAGGGATTGTTGTGCGGGCTTACCTTGATGGCCGCTGAAGTGGGACGATCGGGCTTACGACTGGCGGCCGGGGAGATGAACGTTCACTTGCTGGAGTGAAAAGGTATTCGGACTTACGAGGATGGCCGAAGAGGGATTGTTGTGCGGGCTTACCTTGATGGCCGCTGTAGTGGGACGATCGGGCTTATGACTGGCGGCCGGGGAAGTGAAACGTTCACTTGCTGGAGTGAAAAGGTATTCGGACCTACGAGGATGGCCGAAGAGGGATTGTTGTGCGGGCTTACCTTGATGGCCGCTGGTTTGGGATGGTCGGGCTTACGATGACTGCCGGGGAAGTGAAACGTTGGTGAAAACCAATGGGAATTTAACGTCTGGAGACGGAGGTGTGATTTGAATGTTCGAAGACAGGATTGGGCGTTTGAATGTCAAACGTCGGTTTGGAGCGGGAATGAGCGCTTGAATGACAAACGTCAACTTTGGATGGAAGTGAGCGTTTAAATGTCAAACGTCAACTTGAGATGGAAGTGAGTGTTTGAATGTCAAACGTCGACTTGAGATTTAAATGAGCGTTTGAATGTCAAACGTCAACTTGAGATGGAAGTGAGCGTTTGAATGTCAAACGTCGACTTGAGATTTAACGTTTGGAGACGAACGTTAGTGAAAACTAACTGAGAATTTAACGTCTGGAGACGAGCGTTAGCGGGAAGCTAACTGAGAATTTAACGTCTGGAGACGAGCGTTAGTGTAAACTAACTGAGAATTTAACGTCTGGGGACTAGCGTTAGTGAAAACTAACTGGGAATTTAACGTATGGAGATGAGCGTTAGTGAAAACTAACTGGGAATTTAACGTCTGGAGACGAGCGATAGTGAAAACTAACTGGGAATTTAACGTCTGGAGACGAGCGTTAGTGAAAACTAACTGGGAATTTAACGTCTGGAGACGAACGTTAGCGGGAAGCTAACGGGAATTTAACGTCTGGAGACGAACGTTAGCGGGAAGCTAACGGGACTTGGGTCTAACTTGGGGAAATTTTACACTTTTGGGGGCCAAAAGGGGTAAAATCGAAACTGCGAGAAGTTGAGGGGCCAAATTGGCAAGGAACCTTTTCTGCTGCAGAAAGAGTCCGGTCGGACTTAACCTGAATTTGACCAGGTTCATTTCAGCGCCAAGGCCGACGCAAACTGGTCATTTTCCCCATTATTTCCGATGAGGAAGAGAGAAAGGAGAGAAGAAAAATCATCCCCTTTTGTGAGTTTTGCTCTAATTCTTGAGGGAAAATCAACATGGAGCTAATTTGGGACCAATGGCTCGTCATGGAAGGACTGATAACGAAAGAATGAGGTTGGTGCGGACCATTCGAACCACCATTCTTCCTTTGAATCCGGCAGAGTTCTATCCGGCTCGGGACACACAAATCCAAAGGAGGGATCGAAAGACAGGTAAACTTCCTTTAAATTCCATTAATTTTAAGAATTTGCATTCTTTAAATGTTAGGAATTTGACTAGAAATGAGTTAGGGTTCTTGGTGCCCGAATTGGGGCTTTTGACTTTGCTATGCGCCTTTGTCGAAATTGACTAGAGTGTAGTTCAATTGACACTATGGGTAGATGACATAAAAATTTTGATTGCAAAATTCCATGCCTAGATGTGTTTTCCGAAATTAAAGTAAGTTTAAATCGGGACGGAGTAAATTTTCGAAATGTTCGAAATGATTTGAAAGTTTCGACTTCGACGGAGTTTTCGAGAGGTTTTGAAAGTTTCAAATTCGATGGAGTTTTCAAAATGTTTTGAAATTTCCGAATTCGATGGAGTTTTCGAAATGTTTTGAAAGTTCCGGATTCGACGGAGTTTTCGAAATGCTTTGAAAGTTCCGGATTCGACGGAGTTTTCGAAATGTTTTGAAAGTTCCGGACCGTTAATACTCCAACCGGGATGGAAATATTTTAGGAAAATGAGAACTATATCTATGTTGCATCATTTCGATATGCGTTTTTGCATTCTATTGATGTCGCTTCTGTATTAACGTATTTTGCCGTGTTCACCTGCATGGGCGAGGGACAGTTGACGTTCACAACTTGAAGAGCCAGGGAGCCTTCGAGGTAGTTCGAGAGCTGTGCGAGATATTCCCGGATGAGGCTCGAGACGGAGAGAGGAGTCCACATCAGCTTATGGTTGACTCCGGTTTGGCTGGATTCATCAGCGCGGTAGCTGCGGTGGCTGTGACGCAGAGGGCGAGATCTTTGTACGTAGCTCTGAGCGAGTACTGGTAGGATATGACCCACACTTTTCACTCAGGTGGGGGGAGGTGACTGTGACTCCCACTGACTTTGCAGCGATCACTGGGTTGCCATTCTAGGGCAACACGCTGGTGTGGGTGGATGGCTATACCTCGGGGCAATTGTCGGATCTGCTGGGTTTTGATTTCACCCATGCCAGGGGCTTAGGTATTTAGTACAGGCCGATGGAGAATCATCTGAGGAGGGGTATTATTACTTATGGGAAGGGGTCCCCGAGGATGACCGCAGAGCGTCTGGCTCGAGGGTTCATATGGTTCGCGTTGTCAGCGACCCTGTTTCCTACTTCTGACACATCCTGTCACTTCCCTTTGCTCGGCTCACTGACTGATCTGGACGCCGTGAGGGGGTTTGCATGGGGGGAGGCTGGACTGGCCGAGCTCTACCACGCCTTGGACAGGTTCTCGCGGGGAGAGGAGAACACCTTGTGTTGCTTTTCTTTTGCTTTGGATGTAAGTTCCTGTCTTTTTCTCTTCCTTGTCTCATTTTTGTACTCGTATGTATCTACTTTGTAGCTGACATAACTTTCCATGTGCTTGACAGGTGTGGGCTTTGGAGGTGTTCCGCCCGCATCGATGGGAGATCAAGGAGGCGTATGCGTCCTTGTTCCCTGCCATGTTAATTTGGCAGAAGGAGGCGAAGAAGCCGGTGTCATCGAGGGAGGGTACTCGGCTGACATACGAGGAGGTGTCCCAGGCCCTGAGCTGAGAGTTTTCCGAGCGGATCCAGCTGACTTAGTGGAACCGGATTAATGTCGGTGTGGTCCAGGTTGCTAGAGAGGTCACACGTCGGCGGAAGCTGCTGGTGGGACTTCACTACGATGCGATGTATCTGGGGGAGAGGGTGACCCGTCAGCATGGTCCGGGGTCCCTTCCTCTGGTGCCGGTGGATCCTTCTCCATACATGCAGCATCCTTTGTCGATACCGATGAAGGAGCTGGAGCGGTATAGACAGGGCGTGTTCTATACCGAGCTTATCATAGAGGGTGCCGAATATGACATCTTCTTGAGGACGAGGCTGAGGAGCCCGCAGGTGCAGTACAGGGAGGGCGAGGGCCCTGGATATCCCCGAGACTACCCGCTCCCACACTCTAGGCTGGCGTATGAGGGGCTGGACAGTTCCCGTAGGCGGTTGGTGATCCCTATTCCGGAGGAGACGAGGCCTCGGTACAGGGTGGACCCCAATGCTTCGGTTAATGCTTTGATTTGATTTCCTTCATTTGATAGTATCATTCTGCAAATGTTGCATCTGTACTGTCTGTTTATCTTCTGACGACTTTCCTGGTTTGCAGGTGTCTGGTAGTACGTACAACCAGGCTGTGAGACAGTTGGACGGGTGGGCCAATTACGCCAGGAGACTCGTGGAGTTCCTGCGGTGTAATTCCCGGAGCAGTGTGGCTGTACATGAGCCGAGGCCGTCTAGGCCGAGAGGTTCGTCTGCCTCCACGACTGTTGGAGCGGACTTTACACAGGGATTTGGCCAGTTCTCGGGCGAGACGGCGGGGTTCGGAGCTCGTCACTCTTCGTACTCGGGGCATGAACAGGGAGAGTCCTCGAGGGCACCGGAGTGGAGGCGGCCTTTCGCGTATTCCCGCCTGGAGGAATTTGGAGAGTACCTGTCCTCGGTGGACCCGGCTACTGCGGGGCAGTACGTCGAGTGCTCGGATAACGAGCAGGACTCTGAGTAGTCCTCTTTTGCTGTTTATGTTTAGACAAAATGTGTGTATTGTTCAAAATAATTTGACTTGTATTTGAAAAGGCGCCCTTGAGGCGAAACCTGTATTTTGTACATTTATTTAGTGATTACCTTTTTTTTATTTTGGCAAATAAGCAAGTAGGTTGATCAAAAATAAATAAAATGAAATATGCACAAAAATTTGAACTGGTCAAAATTTATGCCTATATGCACTGTTATTTAATTAATTGCACTGTTGCACGAGCCCGGGGCGGAAGTGGTGTTGGCAGTGGTTGATTGAAAACATGGGAGCACTCAGTTTCAAGGAGGCTTGAACAGGGCTTGGTTTGGAAATGTTTCCAATTTGAAAGCAGCTGGCTGCAGAGTTGACCCAGTCAACTTGAGAAAGAGTTCGGCCGGACTAAGATTCAATTTCCAGAATCTTTTAAATGGCAGTTCAGCTTTTGCAATTTGTAAGAACTGGGCGTTTGCTTTGATCAATCAGCTGATTTTCTCCCAAATTCCTGAAGGCTTTCTTTGCTTTTTCCATGGCTCCATTTCCTAGGCTATCGTCTCAGATGCAAGAGCGATACTTGGACAATTTCCAGTCGTGGGTACGGAACCACACGAGGCAAAACAAGGGTTTTTTCGAGGGTTGTTACGGGATGAAATTTGTTTGGGCTTTGAAGGAGCTCATGATAGATTGGGATCTTTTGAGAGATGCGGCTCGCTTCTGGGACGTACGGAGGCATGTGTACAACTTTTTGTACAACGAAATCACTCCCACGTTTGAAGATTTCCGAGCCATTTTAGGAGGACCTGAGACGGAACAGCTAGTTCTTCCCTATGCGGGTGGCATGGCCACTGCTGAGAAGTTAGCGTCTCTGCTTGGTATCTCGGCTGAAGAAGCATACGAGATGCTAATACTGAACACAGATTATGTTGACATTTCGAGGCTGCCCGATAAATTTGCCAGTGTTGAGGGGAGCATTTTCGCATGGGACGCGTTTGCTCTGTGCGCGATTGCTACTTTGTTCACATTCACGTCCCTGGGTGTGTGCCATCATAGTGTACTGGACCTTGTGAGGCAGTGCCGGAATGGGGGAGACATCGTGCCTTTGGTCCTGGGCAAGACGTTCCTGGGCATAGGTCGGAAGGCTACCGGCAGCCGATACATGTGGGGAGGGAGTCCCGCTATGCTCACTATGTGGTTGAGGGAAAGATTACAGATGATGCCCGAGGTGCCAGTGTCTTGTGACGCTTGGTCCTTTTCTCGACGTCCTCTGGTGATAGGGGCGATCAGGCTGAACTGGAGCTCTGGATGGCCAGACTCCGCACGCATCACTTGCGATGGTGGGTTCCTCACTGGAAGTTACAGATTGTCAGACCGCTCAGGAGGGTCTTTTGGTTGTTAGAGTGCCGGGGCTGTCCCAGACTGCTTTCTATATTCCATCCTTGGTGCTGCGACAGTATGGGTTGGAGTAGGTGCCATTGACGGGTTTGGATCATTTTGCTACCTTTGAGGTGGGATCTCTGCTGATGGAAGATCCTTCGACGCTATTGCTTCTCACGCGGTTGTGGCAATACACGTCCTTTCCTGCCAGGGTTCTCTTTCACCGGAGAGGGGGCACTGTTCTGTCTATTCAGTATCTGAACTGGTACGAAGAGTGTATAGGGGAGACACAGATGGCCATTTTGTGGAGACGGAGTGAGCTGTTGGGTATTGACTACCCTAACGGCTCGACTTTGAGGAGGGCTGAAGTGGGGGCTAACCCTCAGAATCGCACTGGGGATGACATGGCTGACTACGAGCCCAATGCTAGTCGGGAGGCTGATCAAATCACGGTCATGATGGCTCGAAGAGAGGCAGCTCAAGACAGAGCTAGGGAAAGGGCTGCGTTGGTGAAATTACTCGAATCCGAGAGGCAGCGCAATCGCGCCCCGCATCTGGCATTTCCCGCTTTGCAGCGTTTTCGTTGGTGGAGATGTCTCGCTGTGTTTTGCTTTGTAGAGTCGCCACGCCATTTTTATTATTAAGCCCAAAACATTGAGAAAGGGCATCAGTTTAAAAATAATAATAAACTGTTTTTGTGTGATGAGATTTTGAGTTCGGAGGTCAGATGACTCCTCGGGAAGAGAATATTAGAATCTTAGAGCTCACCCGAGTCGCCTCGTAAAAACGAGTCTTTCGGATACCCCTAATATTCTTTAACTGTTATGTGTGTGTGTGTGTGTGCTTTTAAAAATGCATGCGATATCGGATGTCTACATTGTACACTATGTATTGAAATGTATTGAAATAGTAATGGAAGGAAGCCTTACCAATGTTGGTTCGTGTCTGTCTTCCGCTGGGGAATAGTGTTTGAGGATGGAATAGTGTTCCGGTACGGACCGGGATTGCTTTGGGAGGGGCCGGTTGTCTGCGGACAGAGTTTCGGCGTGAGTTGAGATTGTAGGCTGCGTTCGGGCAGAGTTTCGGTGTGGGTTGGTATTGTCGGTTGGATTCGGGCAGAGGTTCGGCGTGCATTGGAATCGTCGGTTGGATTCGGGCAGAGGTTCGGCGTAGGTTGGAATCATCGGTTTGACTTGGAAAGAGCCGGGACGCCTCGGGAAAGACCAGGCAAGGCCTTGGAGTACCACGAGGGACCTCAGAGTACCTCGAGAGTGCCTCGGGGCAGTGCGGGAGTGTCGCGGGAGCGCTCGGGGAGGCTTCGGAGCACCATAAGGGAGCTCGAAAGGCCTCGGAAGGATCCGAAAGGGGCCGGGATTGCCCCGAAGGGTCTTAGAGGGGAGCCTGAAGGCTGGGGGGAGAGGAGAGAAGAGGGAAATGTGTGAAAATGAGGGAGGGGGAACCCTCTATTTATAGTGCCAGAAAACTGCAAGAAGGTCCGTACAGACCTTCTAGGTAATCTAATTTTTTGGTTTTCCTCGATTTCAAGAAATGATGAGGATTTCTGAAATGATTATGTCCCCTCCGCAAAGAGGTCCGTACGGACCATCTAGGCATGCAAAGAGGTCCGTACGGACCAACCATGTAGGGGGGGTAATGATGTTCTCCGGGATTTGAGGGAATCTCGTGGACTTTAAGCGGATTTTGCAATTATGATGTCTAGGAGCAAAGAGGTCCGTATGGACTTCCATTCTTTTCCACATTTTGTAATTGTGATGGCAAGCTAGTTCTCGTCGAGAGCTTTCCAACCATATATGGCACGTCTCAATCGGAGTTCGTATGAAGGAGTTATGACCTCCGGAAGTTTGCCCCTGGTTTTGTCGTATGCTTGGATGGAGAGCGATCCAGATTGGGGTACTTACAGAAGCCCCTCGGCGACGTCACTTATGAAAGAAGTGGGGTCGTCGATAAGATAAGGGTCCTGATCTGGATCGCGTCTTTGAGAGAGAAGGTGACCGAGGTTGGTCGGACGGCTGGACCCTTTGATAGGATTCCTACGTATCCCTGAGTGGGAATCAAGCCAATCGTAGTTCGCGTGTGGGGTGAGTGTTGTGTACGAGGACGTGAGCTGTCCTCTAACTGAGACTCTGTGTGTGGATGTGATGGTATCCTGTGGGTGACCGCATAGGTTGGTGGTAAGGACGTGGAGGCATCCAGGGTGACCGCACAGGTCGGTGGTAAGGGCGTGGTGGCATCCTGGGTGACCGCATAGGTCGGTGGTAAGGACGTGGAGGCATCCTGGGTGACCATATAGGTCGATGGCTGGACCCTGTGACAGGATTCCTACGTATTCCTAGCGGGAATCAAGCCTGGTCATAGTTCAGAGGTCGTGAAATTGTGAGTGCATGCGGGCGTGATGGTGCCCTGAAGTGTCGTGTGACCGACGAGACCGACTGTGAGGACGTGGTGGCATCCTGAGATGGAAATTTTACGATTTTCTGAATCGGGTGGTTTAAAGCCTTCCCGGCTAGTGATAGTGATTTGGGAGGTTTATAAGGTCTTCCGGACCGAGTGGTTTAAAGCCTTCTGGGCTGGAGATAGTGATTTGGGAGGTTTATACGGTCTTTTGGACTGAGTGGTTTAAAGCCTTCCGGGCTAGAGATAGTGATGGGGGAGGTTTATACGGTCTTCCGGACCGAGTGGTTTAAAGCCTTCCGGACTGGAGATAGTGATGGGGGAGGTTTATACGGTCTTCCGGACCGAGTGGTTTAAAGCCTTCCGAGCTGGAGATAGTCATGGGGGAGGTTTATACGGTCTTTCGGACTGAGTGGTTTAAAGCCTTTCGGGCTGGAGGTAGGTCATGCGTGAGGACTTGATTCATCTTCTGACTGTGGGCGTGTCATGTATGAGGACTTGGTTCGTCTTTTGACTGTGGGCGTGTCATGTATGAGGACTTGATTCGTCTTCTGACTGTGGGCGTGTCATGTATGAGGACTTGATTCGTCTTCTGACTATGGGCGTGTCATGTATGAGGACTTGGATTTGTCTTCCCGGCTGCCGCGGGCGTGTCATGTATGAGGACTTGATTCGTCTTTTGGCTGGGCGTGTCATGTATGAGACAGTTCATCTTCGGCTACGGGCGTGTCATGTATGAGACTTGATTCGTCTTGGCTAGCAGGCGTGTCATGTATGAGACTTTGGTCGTCTTGGCTACTGCGGGCATGTCATGTATGAGACTTGATTCGTCTTCCTGAGCATGCGGGCGTGTCATGTATGAGACTTGATTCGTCTTCGGCTGCGGCGTGTCATGTATGAGGACTTGATTCGTCTTATTGCGGGTTGTGGAGGCATAGGCGCCTTGTGCTTTGATTTCGAGAGGTGTGAATGCCTTGCGCTTTACTCTTGAGGAGAAAGGTTGGACTTACGATGGCGCCGGTGTTCATCTCGTTTGGGGATATGTGGCCTTGTAGGGACTTTTCTGTGAGAAGGTGACTTCGGGCTTACTTTTATGGCCGGAAAAGGCGAGGAGCATATAAGTTGATTTTCTTTGAAGGTGTCTCTACCTAAGTGAGGCGATTTGGGGGTGTTTACCTGTGTTGAGACCTAAATTAGGAGTATGACCCTAGGTTGAGACTATTCTAAGGCGTACGGACCTAAGTTGAGTTTGATGGCGCATTTTGTGAGTCATGTAAGAACTTTTGTTTGTGGGAATTTTTTAGAAAGGCATCATGCCGTCTTTAGGATTCCTCTTTTTATGTAGCATTTATTACAGATATGTCTCGCATTTGAAGTTTATTGACATACCTTTCTTTGTGTTTACTGCGGGAGGAGGTGCTTGTGACCGAAGTCGGCCCCGAAATGCGAGGACGCGCCGGTGTTTTGAACAGAGATTCTTTGAAATGATGAGAACGCTATGGCGCCTTTGTCCTAAACTTGCGGTGAGGCGAGTGGTGCCTATGTCTGAACTTGCGGTGAGGGCGAGGAGCGCCTACCTGTCGGAACTTGCGGTGAGGGCGAGGTGGTGCCTCGTCTCGAACTTATGGTGAGGGTGAGGTAGCGCCTTTGTTTGAACTTGTTGTGAGGACGTGGTCGCGCCTCTGTCTGAACTTATGGTGAGGGCGAGGTGGTGCCTCTGTCTGAACTTGGTGAGGGTGAGGTAGCGCCTTTGTTTGAACTTGTTGTGAGGACGTGGTGGCTCCTCTGTCTGAACTTATGGTAAGGGCGAGGTGGTGCCTCTGTCTGAACTTATGGTGAGGGCGAGGTGGTGCCTCTGTCTGAACTTGGTGAGGGAGAGGTAGCGCCTTTGTTTGAACTTGTTGTGAGGACGTGGTGGTGCCTGCATGCGAACTTGGTGAGGGCGAGGTGGCGCCTCTGTCTGAACTTGGTGAGGGCGAGGTAGCGCCTTTGTTTGAACTTGTTGTGAGGACGTGGTGGTGCCTGTGCGAACTTGGTGAGAGGCGGTGCGCCTTTGTCGAACTTGGTGAGGGCGAGGTGGCGCCTCTGTTTGAACTTGTTATGAGGCGAGGTTACGCCTGCATGCGGACTTGTGGTGAGGGCGAGGTGGCGCCTCTTTCTGAACTTGTTGAAATGTTTGAGGCCGTGGGGCGCCTCTGTCCGAGTTGTTGAGGTGTTGAGGACGTGGGATGCCTCAGGTGCTGGACAAGGAGAGGAGGGATGGCTCGTCTTCTCTTTCCTTCTTCGTTCTTACTCCTACGGACTTCTTGGACTATCCGGTCGAGGAAGGTCTTTGGGTTCACCGAGGATGATGAGGTGGCTGACGGAGGCGCCGAGATGCAGGAGTCTTTACCAGGCGGTGGTGCCGATGACTTAGAGTAGGACTCCCCCTTTTTTCTATTATGTGCACTATCTGCTTTTTCGTTGCAGGCGGGGTGCTATGAGATCTTCCGTTGCCCGGTAGTGGGGCCAGGAGGATGAGGCCATGTTCGGTTATCCCGCCATGATGTCTTTGAGCTCATCCTTTGAGGAAGAGGAGGATGGGAGAGGGATAGTTTGGAGGGGTTTCCGCTGTATACTTGGACTCGATATGATGAGGATGAGCCGGAGGGTGCCCCTGGGTGATGCGGCAGTGGAGGCTTCTGCGGGGTCTTACTTGTGACTCCGTGTACTTGGGGGAGAGGTTATCTGGCAGTATGGCACAGGTGCGCCTCCTATGGCTTTGAGGGATCCGCCCTTCCATATGATGAGTCCTCTTGATATGGACGTGCTGGAGTATGAGAGGCACCGGTCCGGCGTGAGTCTGCGAGGAGTTCGTCTGGAGGGCGAGAGTATGCGGCCTTGGTCAGGCAAAGGCTGAGGACGCCATAGGTGTTGGTGAGGGAAAGACAGACTGGCTCGTCACGTCCTCTAGATGTTCCGGTGCCTTGGCTGGACTTCACGTATGTTCGCGGGGATTCGTCGAGGCGGAGGGTGTCGGTACCCGTCCCTGGCGAGCTCACTGCTTGCCTATCGGGTTGGCCGGATGCGCCGTGAGTGTGCTTACTCTTTTCCATCTTGGCATCTTTTACGTATTTTTCTCTTTTTGTTGGGTATATTGTATCTATTTTCTTTGAGCGTTTCTTTGGTTGTTTGCTTGTGCAGGCCTCGAGGAGATCCTTTGACACGTTGACCCGCCGTTATGTGGCGATGCGGCCTTTTTGCAAGGAAGTTCGCGGGGAAGCCGTCTTGAAGGTCTTCGCGGCACGCGACGGCGTTCGAGCCAGTGCCTTTGAGGAGGTCTGTGGATACTCCTTCTTCGAGGGCTGAGCCAGGGCCACAGCCGGAGGTGCCGGTTCGAGAACAGCACGGCTTTGATGTGGGGACGTCTTTGGGGGCTCAGAGGCCGCAGACCCTTCATCAATTCTTTCCTCCGCCGGAGGCACAGGGTGAGGGTTCATCCTCGCATCCCTTCTTTGATCCTTTCACTGGGTTTTAACCATTCAGAGTACTTTGAGTACCCGCACGAGGAGGGGGTGTTGTATCCTGATGACGAGGATGTGACTGCCGAGTTTTCCGAGATGCCGGATTTCTCATTTGTGGAGGATGATGATGATGAGTCGGATTAGGGCTCTTTTGCTTTCCCTCTTTCCGTTGTTTTTTTTTTCTTTTTTTGTAGAGCAACAGACATTTTGTACCTGTAATAAAACACTTGTATTTGCACAACAAAGTATTTTATTTTAAGATGTAATGACGTATTTGTGATTCCCGGGATTGACCTAGGAATTGTTGCTAGCTAATTCTTATTTTTGTGCATGTCGCATGAGCTGGGAATGCATTTGTGGTTAGTGGAGCCTGAGGCAGCTTTGGCAAGTTTTACGGCGGTTGGGGGTGAAGCGGCTTTGGCAGTTTCATGAGCGGTGGCGGGAGTGATGTCTCTGGGACGCGTTCGCTTTGTGCTTGATAGCCACTCTTTTGGGGTTGGCTACCTCGGGATATGTGACGGTGCTCTGTTGGATGTGGCGAGGCCATTGTCGGGCGGGCGAGATATCATTCCTTTGGTTCGGAAACCTTCCACGGTGTGGATCGTGCAGTGATGAGAACCGATTCATGCGGGGAAGCCCCTGCTTTGCTTGCATTATGGTCGCGAGAGAGGCTTCAAACCATACACGAGTCTCGGCGTCTCTTGAGTCCGTGGACGTTTGCTTAGCGACCTCTTGTCTTGGACATGGATCAATACAGCAGGAGAGATGGATGGCACATCTTGGTATGCATCGGCTTTCTTGGTGGGTTCCGCATTGGGGGATCGAGACTAGGAGGGCCTTTCGGGAAGGTTCCTATGTTGTCGAGTTCCGTGTTTGCCTTGGTCCTCTTTCTATGTTCCGTTGCTTGTTTCCGGCGGTTCGGGATGAGGCGAGAGCCTTTGCTAGGGGCTGGGATGACATTGCCAATGTGGAGGTAGCTTCTTTACGTATGACAGATCCATATGCCTTTACGTATTTTACGAGGTATGGAAGTATTCCGCTTTCCCTCATGTGGTGCTCCTTCGACGTCGGGAGAGTGTTGTGTTGACCACCGAATACATAGATGAGCGGCATGTCGGGCCGACCCAATTGGTTTTGGGAGCGGCGCAAGCGGTTACGGGGCAAGATTGCCATTTCGGCTGCGACCTTAGGAGTGCGAAGCTTGGAGTTAACCCTCGGGGTGTCACGGGAGACGCTTTATTTGACTACGGGACTCGAGTTGACAAAGCGGCGGGTAGAGGTCCCTTTTGCGGACTCGTAGGGAGGAGATCCGAGCCGAGGCACGGAGTGAACGATGCTACGAGAGCGGCGGGTTCGTTTGACACGACTAGGAGGACTCCTGATCTCGGAATGAGGAGACGGGGAACTCGCTCATGTGGAATGAAAGAAGACTTCGTTGGGGACGAGGGAAGAAAGGAAAGAAGTGATGAAGGGCCAAATGCGAGTAGCATGGAATGACCTTACGAAACAGCGAGTATCCATTCATCGTCATTGCGGACACATTGATTGTTAAATGTTTTAAGTTGTCTTTTAGCATGTTGTGAATCGAGAGTAGGCGTGCTTGAACTCATCAAAAAGTGTTTTAACTGTGATGATTTGTGATTTACTTTTAAAGCTTTGTCGAGGCATGCAAAATCTCTTATTTGCTTCTTTTACGAGCCTTGGTGGCGTCAATTTTTGGAATTTTGTGTATTCCTTAGACCGAACCAATGAAGGCGCCTACGTTCCCCTCGGGTGAGAGGCTCGGTCTGCGTAGTTCGACCCTCTTTTGTGGGAGAAATGACTCGTAATGTACACTTGCAAGGCGTATTTATTTTTGAAAAGGTGGGAACGGGTCCCCTTTTGTGTGAATGCCTTATTTGATGTAGGCACAAAAGAAATGCTTTTGGGTTTGACTCTTTTGAGAGAGTATGAGTGCGAAAAGCTTGTAAAAGTGTATGGAAGCCCTTCTTGACGGAAAATCGGTGTTTAGCTCTATTTTCCTATTTTGTAGAAAAAGAAGACTTGTCGAGACATTTGAAAACTTGATTTGTTCACAATGATCACTTGTTTGCTTAAAACCCTTTGTTGATGTTCGGGTTATTCAACAATTAAACTTGATATGCTTTGATTAATCACGAGGAGAAAGTCAATCGGTATCAAGGATCGAGTTGATGCAGTGTGAAAGAAGGTTTGTGTATAGGAGAGGTCATTGATGAGACCGGGTTTGTGGATTTGTATGTGTTTATGACCGGACCATTTACGGTTGCCTACGTTCCCCTTAAGACAAGGAGCTCGGTCGACGTAGTTCGGGGATCGAACCATGTTTGGCTTTGGGGCGGGGCATGAATATTTGTGCGGCCTTTGACGAAAAAGGCTCGGAAAGGCTGAATGATGAGGCACGGGCCTTGAGGTGATTTCTTGACAAGTCGTATTTGACGGTCTTTTCAGTGACTCCCTTGCTTCTTGATCGTTGGCTCTGGGTCTTTGACTTCATTTATTTTTGTGAAGCTTCTTCTTGAGCTCTTTTTATTGTAGCTTTTGCTTGAGCTTTTTTTTTTGTAGCTTCTGCTTGAGCTTTTTTTTTTTGAAGCATTTGAGGGCGAAGGCAAGCCCCTGCTTGAACTTTCTTGATGCGCACGAGGGCGAAGGCAAGCCCCTAGATTGTTGTCGACATGGGGTCAATCTTTTGATGCTGAGTGACCTTTTGTTGTCCTTTGATGTTCTGTAGTCGTTGACTTGGTCAAGGTGGTGGTGGGGACATGTTTTGGAAAGTGTATGGCTTGATGGAGGCCTTTGTGTGGGGTATGGTAAGGTGTATGGGGAGCTATCGAATGACTTTCTCACACCAATTAATCAAAGCATTAATCATTTGTGGAATTACTTGTTGAGCAATGCAAGTGATCACATAGAACAAAACCATTTCATTAAATGTAATGTGGGGTGCAAAATAATGTCTCAAGTCTAGCAAGAAAAGAAAGAAGACTTATGTATGGAAAATTGAAGACTTAGTTACAATGTCCAAGGAGGACTTGATTGAATGAGAAGGGTACTAGAACCTACGAGGTTTGACTGTATGATTCTTTTTGTGTTTTTTTTTTCTTTTTAGAGTGTAGAAGGAGAAGAAGACTCGATATTCTTTGGGCGAAGTATCGACGGAGAATTCTCCGATTTGCGTCTCTGTGGGCTCTTCAGCAGTTCCCCAAATTCATTTTGGTTAGAACCTTCTCGGCAGCTTGGGCCCGATTTTCCTCTCGTTTGACAACATGCTTAAAGATTTGTTTAATGTATTGTTCATTTAATGTGTCTGCGTCTTTATCAAGTGAATCATTATTAACTGTTTTGATTAGTTAATTTATCATTTGTTAAAGTGGCAATGAGGGGATACTCAGAAAGGTCGAACTTTTATTCAAAGCATAAGGAAACATAGTTTTTGCTACAAACGCGGAATATTTAGGCGTAAGGCCGTTAGACGACTCGAGAGACTTAAACTTTAAACATGACAGACTCGGGGTCTTTTATTTTTGGAGATAGACTCTAGGAGACGGGGGGTTAGTCCAAGCTTCTCGTCCTATCTCTTCTTGCTGGCTGTGGGTCCGCGTTTGTGAAAGTCACGCCGTTTTTGACACTGCCACTTGCTCGGCCTGTCTCAAAGCGCCTTATCTCAGGGAGCGTTCAATCCACCCATTGGTGTGCCCAGATGCGGAAAGGATTCTTTGGGGAATAACCGTTCTTGGATTCTTTCTTCCGAATTCTCCATTGCGGAAGCCCCAGGTTTTGTCTTCACGTCCCCAATCATCACGGGAATTAGCAGAGGACTTATCCACCATGCTTACCCCGTCAGTTCTAGGGAAAGGGTTTCCAATTGTGTTGGGGCTAGCGGGGCGTTCCAACTTTCCTTCTTCGATTAGCCCTTGGACCAATTGCTTGATGCAGAAGCAATTGTCGGTGGTGTGACCGGGGTAGTTGTGGAAGGCGCGATTCTTGCTCATATCCATGTTGGGCTTGAGAGTCTTTGGTTGGAAATTCTCGAGGGTTTGAGAATGTTCCTCTTTACTAGTGTCTCGAGGACTTGGCTCAAGGGCATCCCGAGGTTATCGAAATGCTGGAACTGTGGTATGCGAGGAGGTTTGTTGCTTCGTTGGGCTGTGTTCCCCTTGTTCACCTCATTGTTCAGGGGGAACGGATTTCCGTCTGTATTGGGGCCGCAGGGGCGCTCCAACTTTCCTTCTTTAATCAATCCTTGAATTGCTTTCCTCAAAACTGTGCAGTTGTCGGTTGTATGACCGTGGTATTTGTGAAAAGCACAATACTTGGTTACATCCGGTTGGCATTGGGAATTTGGGTGATAATTCTCAAGGGCTTGAGCATGTTACGCTTTATCAATGCCTCGAACACTTGGCTTAGAGGCATTTCGAGGTTTTCAAAGTGTTGAAAACGCTGCCGTTTATTCCTCGGGAGTGCTTGGTCACATCTTCTTTGGATTTCATTCTGAATGTAGTGGAATGCCTCGGTAGCCCTTTTTCCTTTGTTTGGGGCAGATGCCAGATTAGGCGGGGCTTGCCTTGCGGCGGTAGGAAGAAGCGGGGCGGCTACCATTCCTGCGTGCTCAAAGCTTTTTCAAACTTGGTACCGACGTTGACCATAGCGTGAAGATCAGGATAGGGGTGGTGGCTGATCAATGTCCTCAACGATGGTTTGAGGCAGGAGTGGAAGATGTTCATCTGTTCTTCCTTGGATAGGAGGTCCACTATCTCGCTTAACTTCCAATTCCATCTTTTGTAAAATTCCTCCACCGACTCATCATCTTTCTGCTCAGTGGCCTGCGGGTCATGCCGGTTTGTTTTCCACTTGAGGTTATCACGGTATTTTTCTAGGAAGATATCCCTTACTTGCTCCCAAGTGGAGCGGTTTTCTGCTTTTACTTTAAGAAACCACGTCAAGGCCGTGTATTTTAGGGAGCGTTGAAAGTGATGCCATTTGTTGAGGTGTGGCCCCTTTGGTCTTCATACCTAAGACATAGGTATTGATATGGGTCCTCGGGCATTACGTCCCATCGAACTTCTCCATTTCCGGCATTTTGAACTTTGGGGGGAGAGGAATCACCTTGCTCGGATCTGTGGGCGTGAGCGGGTCTTTCCGAGAGTTGGCCATTTTCCCTTGCATAACTTTTATCTGTTCAACCAACCAAACCACGTGAGGGTTAGTAGGCGGAGCGAGTGCCGTTTTCCGGGATGGAAACCGAGGATGGAGGTGGATTGGGCGATGAGATCGCCATTCGGGAATCTTGGGGAGGTAGTTGAGTGTATACCATCCGTACCACAGGTTGCGAAATTGGAGCCTAGGCGTGATTGCCCGGACCGCGAGGGTTTTGTTTGGGAAGCTCGGGAAATGTTTTGTTAGCCCCAGTGGTAGTCCGGCGGGTGGAAGGTTTGAGATGTCGGGATATCCGCGGGGATGTCTGTCCTTAGCGAGCATTGAGATTTCAGATTGTGGGCTGCGAGGCTCGTATAGAGGCAAAGGATTGAATCCGGGGATGTCGAGATGCATTGGGATGCAGTGGAGCGAGCACGTATGTGTCTTTGTTGATATTGAGCTTGGGGGCGCGGGGCCGGGAAATTGGCTTGTCTTGAGGCGGGCATATCGGAGTTGCATGGCCCGATGCCCTTGAGTGAAGCTTTGAGCGAGAGGCTGCTTTGTGTTGCTGGGATCTCGGAGCTTGGCGGAGGCGGGACCTGTTGATAGCTTTGAGTACCCGGGGGAGCAGATATTTCTTCGTCTTCTATGAGAATGAAGGTCCCATCTGTTTGGGGAACGGCCACGGCTCCGCGGCGGCGCATAGTGTCTACGATCCATGCTTGCTGCTCTTATTGGCGCTTCTTGAGAGTTTCGAAGGCTCGTAGCACCTCCTCCATTGTCTGGAGGTTTCTCAGTGGTGGGGTTCCGTTTCCCTCACTGTTATATGTTGATCCCGCCATGGGGGAGTAGCGGACTGTTGGATCGGCTGAGCAGGAAGGGCTATCGGACCTTGTGACCTCGATGCGAAAAGGCGGCTCCGGGTACTCTCAACCACTCTCGGTTTCTTTGGAGGGTGACGGGCAAGGTTTAGACATGGGAATGGCCTCTTTGGATAAAGGGGAAAGCTCATGTGGCATGCGGTTTCCGCTTTTATATTTATGATTTTTTTGTTGTTTTAATTTACTTAAAACATGTTTTCTCGAGAATCCTAGGTAGGTTGGAAAAGATTGCTCTTCTTTTTCGCAACTATGCTAGATCTGGGTCGAGTGGAGACCATACGTGCGGCTATAAGCCCCTCGTTTTGCACACAGTATTTCGACATCCCGGGGTGGACGGCCCGGGCGAGGGTCCTATAGGGCAAGCGGTTTCCACCGGCCTAAAAGAAAAATCGAACCTAAGGACCGAGCCTGTCATGTTCGTTTTGATGCGTTAGCCATGTGAATAGTGAACCGAGCCGGCATTGAGTCAAGATCGGGTCAAGAGTTCGGCATGACCTCTCTTTACCTTGCTTGCGCAAGGGATACGTGACGTTAGGCGTTGGGTGGGTCATATTGTCATGGGCGACGTATTAAAGGCGTGATGACATGGTGTCATGTGAGCATGGATGTATATCCAGGACGGAACATCGTGCAGGTGTAGCTTCGGAAATCAAGATCGGAGTCAAGATTTTAGCATGACCTTTCATCGCTTTGCTTGCGCAAGGGATCTTGAGTTCCGAGCCTTGACTCGAAAAATGGCCGGCATGGTATATGTATCAGCATATGACAGCCAGGTAAAAACCAACCGAGTCCGGACGGAGTGTGACTCAAGACTCAAACGTGCGGGGTTGACGCTTGGCTAGGATGGGATGTTTGGAATGATCCGTGCGCATCCGAGAGGCCTAGGGAAGACCAAACGGACTGCAACCGAGACCACCCGGGTTGAGGGTTGTAGTGTGCGGTGTATCCGAGGCGGCGGTGCGCGTAGCGTGCGGTGTGCGGTGTAGCAGCGAAGGTGTGAGTAGTGTGCGGTGTAACCGAGGCAGCAGTGCGCGTAGTGTGCGGTCTCTAAAATTCTTTTTCTGAGTAAAAACATAATTTTTTTTTTTTGAAGAATTTTAAATGTATGCACAGATGTATATTGATGCATTTTTTGTATTTTTTTTTTTTGTAAAATAAAAAGTAAAGCACGTGCACACACACACAACAGTTAAAGAAGGGGGTAAAATGAAAGTTTGACCCTCATCATCGTTTTAAAATTCTTTTGTTTTGTTTAAAAATATTTTAAAACAAAATGTCCCCAGCAGAGTCGCCAACTGAAATTACCCGGGATCCGGAGCTCCCGCGCATCTCGCATTCGCGGAGTCGCCGTTTTCGGGGAATGTTTGCCCGGATCCGAGAGGCAGCGATTTCGCGCCCCGGCATCTGGCTTTTATTCCCGCTTTGCAGCGTTTTCGAGTTGGAGGTGTCTCGTCGTGTTTTGCTTTGTAGAGTCGCCACGCCGTTTTTATTATTAAGCCCAAAATATTGAAAAAGGGCATCAGTTTAAAAATAATAATAAACTGTTTTTTGTGTGATGAGATTTTGAGTTCGGAGGTCAGATGACTCCTCGGGAAGAGAATATTAGAATGTTAGAGCTCACCCGAGTCGCCTCATAAAAACGAGTCTTTCGGATACCCCTAATATTCTTTAATTGTTGTGTGTGTGTGTGTGTGCTTTTAAAAATGCATGCTGTGTCGGATGTCTACATTGTACACTGCGTATTGAAATGTATTGAAATAGTAATGGAAGGAAGCCTTACCAATGTTGGTTCGTGTCTGTCTTCCGCTGGGGAATAGTGTTTGAGGATGGAATAGTGTTCCGGCACGGACCGGGATTGCTTCGGGAGGGGCCGATTGTCTGCGGATAGAGTTTCGGCTTGAGTTGAGATTGTAGGCTGCGTTCGGGCAGAGTTTCGGCGTGCGTTGGGATCCCAGGGATCACTCGGGCAGAGGTTCGGCGTGCGTTGGGGTGGCAGGAGTCACTCGGGCAGAGTTTCGGCGTGCGTTGGGATCGCAGGGATCACTCGGGCAGAGGTTCGGCGTGCGTTGAGGTCGCAGGAGTCACTCGGGCAGAGTTTTGGTGTGGTTTGGGATCGCTGGTTTGACTCGGAAAGAGCCGGGACGCCTCGGGAAAGACCAGGCAAGGCCTCGGAGTACCACGAGGGGCCTCAGAGTACCTCGAGGGGCCTCAGAGTACGTCGCGGGAGCGCTCGGGGAGGCTTCGGAGCACCACGAGGGGGCTCGGAAGGCCTCGGAAGGATCCGAAAGGGGCCGGGATTGCCCCGAAGGGTCTTAGAGGGGAGCCTGAAGGCTAAGGGAGGAAGAGAGAAGAGGGAGGTGTGTGAAAAATGAGAGGGGGAGGCCTCTATTTATAGGGTCCAGATTCTGGCTAGTTTTGTCGCACGACACAATTAGCCATTACCAGTTTTTTGGTTTTCCTGGATTTAGGGAAATCTGTAATAATTAAGAATATTCTGTAATAATTACAGATTCTGGCTAGTTTTGTCGCACGACACAATAAGCCATTACCAGTTTTTTGGTTTTCCTGGATTTAGGGGAATCTGTAATAATTAAGAATATTCTGTAATTATTATGTCTCTTGGCAGAGTATGTCGCACGACATAAGCAGACATTACCTGTTTTTTGGTCTTGGCAAGCTAGTTCTCGTCAAGAGCTTTCCAACCATATATGGCACGTCTCAATCGGAGTTCGTATGAAGGAGTTATGACCTCCGAAAGTTTGCCCCTGGTTTTGCTTGGATGGAGAGCGATCCAGATTGGGGTACTTACAATTGGGCAAATGGGCACCTGTCTGGGTTGGACCGTTTCAAGTAAAAAAGATATTCTCCGGAGGAGCAATGCAGCTGACAGATCTGGATGGTAACCCATTTTTGCACCCCGTCAACGGAGACAAGTTGCGGCGGTATTATGTGTAATTGAATCTTTTTCCCTTCTATAAATAAAATAATAAAAAAAAAGAAAAGTGAAAATAAAGGCGCAACAAAATTGTCCCAGATGAGACTGAAAACCTATCAAAAGGCAGTCCATGCAAAAATAAGGGACGCGCCCGGTGCTAAAGAATATACCCATCTAGGCCGAAAACCCTAAAAAAGGGCGGTCTATGGTAAAAAATAGGGTTGCACCATGTCCCCCTCCTGCCTTCCCCTTTCTTTAAACACAAAGTTGATTGAGTCGAACTACGGAGACTGAGCCCCTTAGTTCTCTTTACAAAAGGGGAACGTAGGCAACCACTCGTGGTTCGGTCTACTCGTGATGAGTTCAATCACGGCCTACTTTTGATTCAAATAACTTGCTGCGAATAAAAGGAAATAAAACTTTCAACATCTACTTCGTCTGCATTAAAGTAATCAAGGGATACTCAAGTTCCATACAAATAAATCTCTCTCTCAAAGTACAAACAAAAAGAGTCTTCCACCTCTCAGAAAATTGTCTAGAAGCTCATCTCCGCTCCCGAACTTGTACCTCTGTCTTTCCTTTTCCTTGGTCCCCGGGAGGTCCTTGGCCTAGGAATGTCGAATAAGTCGGTTTGAGCTCGCCCCAGCTCTGGTATAATGCATGTCGGCGATTCGATCAGACCAATCTCCCTCAAAGCAGCCCTGGCAGCCCTCTCTTGTCGCAAGGCCTCTCTGCGAGCCATCACCTCCGGATCATCCCTCATAGCAGCTCTCCGGATCTTCTGCCTCCGATAGTCCTCAGCGACATCGCCGGTAATATTATCTGGATTCCCTTGGGCCTCTGTATCTCGGAAAGACCGGCTGGATGGGTAGTCTGCTAACAAGTATTCTCGACGGCGAGCCTCTATTGCCAGTTGCACGGGACCCCGTTGCTCTTCATACCAAATCAGATACTCCGTGGTAAAAAATGTAAACCCTCTGGCCTGACGATGGAGCATCCGTGTGGGAAGAAAACCCTCCAAGAAGGATCTGCTGAAGAATTGCACAGTCTGGGGCTCGGCTATGACCATCGGAACAGCGTCAGTCGTCAGCCTCTCTCTCAAAGCCCGGATAATTTGCTGAGGGTACCGATATTGCCTGCTTACCAGTGATGGGACACAGAATGAAGACACATGCAACCCAGGCAATCTGACTACCACCGACCCATCCTGAATGTATCTCATGGTCTGTAGTCCCCACGCCTGAATCCAGAAGTTCAGATCAGCTGTCCCGTATCGTGTCAACCTCACCTGCCAACTGTCAGCGGCCACATCCCTCAGTAGTCTGCGTTGTCTAGTCACCCAAGGCATCGCTGTCTGACCCTCTGGTAATGGCCCAATCAGACGTAATCTCTCAGAAAGCCACAAAGACAACAAAATGGGGCTGCCCGCGCCCATGAAATCAGATCCCCCGGCTAGTCTATCAAGGCCATGGTAAGTCTTAGCTAATAGCAGCGGTACAATGTCCATTTCCCCTTGGCCAAGCCGGATTTGATGAAGATCCGCACCTCGGTCACCCCTAAGCTGTCTGACAACCTCCAGTAGCGCACCTGAGCAGACTCCGACATATCCACAGAAGTAGTAAGCTGACAGGGTAAGCAACACATATATGTCCAGAGAGACAGAAAGATCAAACAGCGCCGGACTGGAAGATCGTAGCCGAGCCATCCGGGTTAAGTCTACAAGCTCACCATTCAGAATCATAGGTGCCACCTGATCTATCGGCAGGCACAGGAAGTCTGATAATTGCTCCACAACCGGCCGTCTCGAGGAAATGCTATAGTTTCCGCCTCACCCAGGCCTGTCAATGCTCTGAAATCCTCCATGGTTGGCATCAGATCATTGTATGATAAAGTAAACACATGCCTCTCCGAGTCCCAGAAATAGGAAGCTGCCCGGAGCAGGTCCCAATCAACCCTCCAGTTCTTCAAAGGCCAGAGACACGGCATGCCATATTGTCTGTCAATGATTTTCCCATGATGCTTTTGGTGAAATTGTGAAACTTCGATAAAGTCCCGGCGAAATTGATGTTCCCGAGAAGCTATTTCCATGCTATAATGCTCCATGGTGATTGAAAGTTCCAAACTTCGTCGCAGAAATCGCTTGTCTGTCAAATTGGAGCTACTGGTGTCTTCCTGCTGAAAGGGCAAATGTCTGCAAATGAGGCCTGAGTTGATTTTAAAAGGGCCCTGTTACGAGCTTCGTCCAGTCGTGCGACACCTTTTGACAAGCAGACACATCATGCCGGGCGACACACTTGGTATGCATCAGGCAACATCAGGGTCTTGCAAGTTTTTTTTGTGGCAGTCTCTAGCTCGTCGTCGTTGCAATACACCTTGTACCCACACATTACTACACGGGAGAGGATTTCCCCCCACTATATGTATCACCCTATACAGTTACCCGAGACAGTTCCATAAACTTATGTACAAACCCGGCAAAGCCGACCTATCAATATAATAAATCGTACTTCTTTCCCCCGTTCCCAGAACGAACAGACTCATGCAAACAAGCTAACATAGTTTAACCTTTGCTAACAAAATAGCATAATTAGATGTAGTGCTTCGAGTGTTGTTTTCCCCCGCAGGTACAACAATTAACTGAGCAAATCTCAAAGATTGCCCCTCAAAGCACGACCGAGACAAAGAATCCGTGTCCATTTGAGTCCGCCCAGCAGTGCATACCAAGATCAATGGCCCCGCCGCCAAAGCACCAACAAGAGTCCGATCCTTAACAAGCAAAGTCCCTGGCTTACCAAGCAAAGCTCAGGACATAAAAGTCAACCATCAACAGAGATAGGCCCCGCCGCCAAAGCAACAACAAGAATCCGCTGCCCAGCAAGAAAAATTCCCGTCGCAACAGGCAAGGTCCCAGACCCCAAAGCCAACAGTCAACAAAAGACCGCCCCGCACCCGGCAACCCTTAACAGCAGTTAGTAGCATAGGACCCTCCGGCAGCTACATCTATCCCCAGCAGCATGAACAATAGCATCAATCCCTCCGGCAGCTACAAATTTCTCAGTCAGAATCATGGGTTACAACCACATAGTCAGGAATGGGTGACAACCACATAGTCGGGAATGGGTGACAACCACATAGTCGGGAATGGGTGACAACCACATAGTCGGGAATGGGTGACAACCACCTAGTCGGGAATGGGTGACAACCACATAGTCGGGAATGGGTAACAACCACATAGTCGGGAATGGGTGACAACCACATAGTCGGGAATGGGTGACAACCACATAGTCGGGAATGGGTGACAATCACATAGTCAGGAATGGGTGACAACCACATAGTCAGGAATGGGTGACAACCACATAGTTGGGAATGGGTGACAACCGACAGTCATGCTCGCGGTTGACAACCAAATAGTCACTTTTGAACTACGACCGGCTTGATTACCTCCCAGGGATACGTAGAAATCCTTTCTCCAAAGGTCCAGCCATCCGATTTCCCAGATCACCATCCAGCCCTCCGCCTTATCCCCCAGCCGCTCATTGGGATTGGGTCTTATTTTATCGACAACCTCACTTTTTCCAAAAGTGATGTTGCCGAGGGGCTCTGTAAGTACGCCAATCCAATTCGCGACCTTTTCAGATGCATTTTAATACGATAAAATTGCATTTAGGGGCATTTTGGTAAATTCCCGGTCCATCCCGAGACTTCCGAAAACACTTCATAAGTTTCTCGCGAAGGAAGTACACTTTTGTACTTTGCTCAGGCCAAGGGACCTAAAAGGAATAAATTTATTTTGGACTTTTCAGGTATTATCCAAGAAGGTTCCAGAATCAGATTTGGCGCCAAAAACGGTTGGTGGCATCTCCTGTCACGCGACAACTCGAAGCCTTGAAAAGTGGTTACAGAGTGCTGTGCGACATAAGGTGACCATGACCAGCAGCTATAAATAAGACCCTACCCCTCTCAGTTTTGGAGCCGAATTTCAGCCTCCTAATGTCACTCTGCACAAATTGCCCCAAAACCACTCTCTCTCCTCCTCCCTCACCAAAAATACCCAATTCCCTTCTAATCTCCTCACCCTTCACACACCTTCAACCCAATTACATTCCTACTTCCCCAAAGCACCTTAGATCCTCCAATTCAGCTCTCAGTTCGTGTTTGGATCTCCTTTTCAGAAGCTAAATCGAAGGCTTCTGCACCTAACTTGGTGTAGAAGTTGAGGACTACAAGGGTAACATCTCTCTCTCTCTCTCTCATCTATTTGTCTAATTGTTCTTCCTTCTTCGCCACTTGATAATCAGGCTCCATCTACCTCAGATTATCAAGTGGCAACTGCAATCTCTCTGTTTAAATCGTGTTTGCTTGAGTCCAATTGCATGTCCATGATGTGATCTACCTATAATTGCAATTTGGACGTCAAGGGAGTGTGGATCTCCCATATCCACATTCCTTTGATTGATTCGTATCTAATTCATGCTATTCTGATTGGGTTTGGTATAATTGTTTGATTTGATTGTGGATCTGGTGAACCTGTTTCTCAGTTTGTAAGGTACCTGCAGATGGTAAACCTGTGTCACGCGACACACTTGGACATGAGGAGTCCTGTGTCACGCGACATATCGTGACCATCTGAAGGGACCATGTTTCAGTTGTAAGTAGTTTTATCTCGTTAGCTTAGCATTTAGTTGTAGTTAGTTTGTTTAAATACTCAGATCTAGTTTATAATTGTGTTTTGTGTTCATCTAAGAGATCTCTATAATCTGTTTGTTGTGAGTCTCTGCAAGGTGACTATTGGTGTCACACGACACATTTGGACATGAGGAGTCCTGTGTCACGCGACATAAGTGGTCCCTTGCAGAGGACTTGTTTTTTGTTGTAATCTGTTCCTATTGCTGTAATGGGAAGTGGCCTCCTGAACAATTAGTCTACAAATTGTAATGATCTCTCCTATTTAATAAAATTCATGTTGTTGCACTTGTTCATTATCGTTGTTTGCACATTTTTCTAATTATTTGGATGTCTAAATTAGAAAGACTCGTCCATGAACGAGGCGTTTTGGGTGAACTCTCGGTTCTTCCCAACACGTAACCTGACCCCCGAACCCATTCTCTTTTAAAAGGTTTTTCAAAGTGCACCTCTAAAAGCATGGCGTGGCAACTCCTTCATTTTTCTATTCTAAACCGGAAAAACCACAATTTTTTCGGGTGAGCGCGCATTCTGGGCCCCGCACCTTGAACATCATATCCAGCTCTAACCTGAGGAGACTACAACCTCCTAGCCACAAACAAGGTATAATCTCCATCCCGGGCAAAGTGATGGGCCGCCACACCTACAATCAAAGCCTCTAAGTTCTCTAGCTGGCAGGGTAACCACATCCTAAATGGAGGATCCTCGGGGACTCGAGCATGCATATGGGGCCTGTGCTGTCTGAACACCCTCTCTGCCAAGTACAGAGCATCCCCGGTCAGGCCCACCAAAAGCATGCGACACCCGGTCAAATAAAGCACATAATCTAGATCCTCACCCTGATACCTCTCAGCCCATGAGAATAAGGAGAGATTGTAGGGAGCTCCTCTCAACAATGGCATCGTATCAGCATACGAGGCTGTCACTCTACCCCTCAATCCAGATTCCCGAATCTGCTTCCTGGCATCCTTAGTCCAGCATCTGAGTGCAGGAAAAGTATCGACAGGGAATTAATCCCTGACCCTCCATGGATAGCAGCTGAAAACCTCATAAGCCTAGGCCTACAAAAGACAAATCAGACAGGGTCAGAAATCGAAGATGATAACTATTGATGCAAAGGTGTGTGCAAAGAAAAGTAAGGGTGAAGAGCTACCTCAAAGGCCATCTGACAGCATTAAAAGACTTAGCCTCCCCTCGACTAATGTCATCTAGGGACAAATACATCTCCGCCAACCCGGCTTCTCCCCAAGACAAGTTACCAACATTCCCCCAATCCCTCAAAAGCTCCAGAAGGGCAGTCAATGGAATAGAGGCCCCATTGGGGAACAGCATATCAGAGAATCCTGCCCAGACAAAGGCCCCAGCCAGCCTCTCAACCCTAAGCCGGCTATCAGCAAAGCCATCAAAGATAGGAGGGTATGCTCGGCTCTGCACCTCAATCACTTCATGAATCTCTCCCAGCTCATATCCGTTGCCCTTTCTGTCCCGGAGAGCAAATCCAACCAACTCAATCATCTCGCCGTCGTCCAGGGGCTCGGGCTCGAGAACAGGCTCAATAGCAAATATAGGCTGACCAGTGAAAGGCAACCCTGTAATAACAGCAAAGTCATAAGGAGTGACTGTGGCCTCACCCCAGGTAAAGTGGAAAGAGTGGATAGTCTCCCACCAAAACTCGTGAAAGGCCTTCATCAGCTTAACACTCCTCTTGGTGTCGCCAATGGCCTCAGCCATCTCAAAAAATTGACCAAGCCCGGCTGCATATACCATGCCCTTCGGCGAATGTGCCTCATCTACACTACCCGGCAAGCTCCTCCACAGCTGTCCGATCACCTCCGACGATCCCCTAGTGCGTAGCCTCTGCAGGTAAACACAGCACATGTATCATAACTATCTCAGTCAATTACATATCATCATGTTTCGAATGCAATCATTGTTCTCTATATTTTTTCTTTACAGAATTTGTTTAATTATAAGATCAATTCATGCATTTTAACAGTACATTCATTGTAATTTCAGTATCCCAAGTTGTGCAAGAATCTTACCTCAGCTTTCCTACTAACCGAAGTGTGTTTGTCCTCTTGCGGATAGAAATGTCCTCGCGGAGCTTGAGGAACAAAGGGCCGGAAATTTCTCTTTATTTTCTTCCTCCAATCAGCCAACTCTGCTTGTTGTTCCCCCTTCTTTGTCGGGTGTAGACGGGGAGGCATTGTTGCAAACGATTTCAAGAAGCTCAGACAAAATCTCAATTCAAAATCCTAGCTTTTCTCTCTTTCTCTTCGCTTTCTCTCGGCGTCTATTTGACTGGTGTGTTTCAAAAGCGTTGAATGCTCGTATTTAATTAAACCCGTCCGCCTGGCTTGAAGAGCCGTGCAACACAACAAACCCTGTGGCTGAAATTCCAACTTTACCCCTGTGGCCTATTCTCCTTTCGCCCCTATTGGCTTGTGTTCCCATTTTACCCATGTGGCCCATAATCAAAATTCCTCGGGTCCGTCCCTCTAGTCAAAAAACCTCGGGTCTGTCCCTCATAATCAAAAGGCCTCGGGTCCGTCCCTCAAAGTCAAAAAGCCTTGGGTTCGTCCCTCAAGTCAAAAATCCTCGGGTCCGTCCCTCTCATCATCAAAGCCCATTTGCACCGGCACGTCTTCATCAAAGCCCGTTTGCACCGGCAAATCTTTAACAAAGCCCATTTGCACCGGCAGATCTTCAACATTGCCCGTTTGCACCGGCAGATCTTCAACAAAGCCCGTTTGCACCGGCACATCTTCATAAAAGCCTGCTGCACCGGCACAATCTTCGTCAAAGCCCGTTTGCACCAGCAGATCTTCAACAAAGCCCGTTTGCACCGGCACATCTTCATCAAAGCCCGTTTGCACCGGCACATCAACAACAAAGCCCGCTGCACCGGCACGCCTTCATCAAAGCCCACTGCATCGGCACGCCTTCATCAAAGCCCATTTGCACCGGCATGCCTTCATCAAAGCCCGTTTGCACCGGCACATCGTCTTCAAAGCCCATTTGCACCGGAAGATCAACATCAAAGCCCGCTGCACCGGCACATCAAAAACAAAGCCCGCTGCACCGGCATGTCTTCAACAAAGCCCGCTGCACCGGCACGTCTTCATCAAAGCCCGCTGCACCCGCACATCAACAACAAAGCCCGTTGCATCGGCACATCTTCATCAAAAGCCCATTTGCACCGGCAGATCATCACCAAAGCCTGTTGCATCGGCATGTCCTCATTAAATGCCCGTTTGCACCGACACGTCAACATCAAAAGCCCATTTGCACCGACAGATCGTCATCAAAGTCCGCTGCACCGGCACGTCTTCATCAAAGTCCGTTTGCATCGGCACATCATCAACAAAGCCCGTCTGCACTGGCACGTCATCAACTCTGCACCGGCACGACATCAACATAGCCCGTTACACCGGCACAACTTCATCAAAGCCCGATGCATCGACAGCTATTCATCCAAGACCGTCCCACATGGCAAGTCCTCATCACAACTACATGTAAGCATAACACAGGTATGAAAGCATATCTCTACCATTGTAGTCCCTGTCATCTTCCTATATGTCCCTTAAATGCAATGTTTTGGGTGACTACCGCATAGTCAAAGTCTCGGGTGACTACCGCATAGTCAAAGTTTCGGGTGACTACCGCATTGTCAAAGTTTTGGGTGACTACCGCATAGTCAAATTTCAAACTACGATCTAGCTTGAGTCCCTCCTAGGGATACTTAGGAATCCTTTCCAAAAAGGTCCAGCCATTCAGCCCATCAGTCGCTCATTGGGCTTGGGTTCCTTTTTATCGACAACCTCACTTCATCCATAAGTGACGTTGCCGAGGGGCTCTATAAGTACGCCAATCCAATTCGCGACCCTTCAAAAGTGCCTTTTAATGTAATAAAATTGCACTAGGGGCATTTTGGTAAATTCCCGGTCCACTCAGAGACTTCCGGAATCTTTTTATAAGTTTCTTATGAAGGGAGTACTATTAAGTATTTTTTCCATGCAAAAGGACCTACAGGGAATTAAACCATTTTGGACCTAAGGGGAATTACCTTGGAAGGTTCCAGAACGACAAGTTGCCACCAGAAACGGTTACATGGCCATCCAAGTCGTGCGACACAACGAGCCAAGGAAAACTGAAGTGGAACGTCGTGCGACACAAGTAGCCCCTCACCAACAGCCTATAAATTGGACCCTCCCCCTCTCATTTCTGGATCCATTCGAGCCTCCTTACTGTCACTCTGTTAAAATCAACCCAGAAACTCGCTTCTCTCCTCCTTTCATTCCAATTCAATCGAATTCCCTCAAATCACTCTCTCCCTCATACACAATTCAACATACACTTCATGTACACACCTTGATGCCTCAGAATCTAAGTCACCTGAGCATAATATCAGCAGCTGAAGCTGATATTCGAAGCCTTCTATATCTAACTTGATATAGGAGTTGGGGATCATCAAGGGTAACGAGCCTTCTCTCTCCTTATCTCTCTCTTCCTCTCTTATTCATGCAATGTTACTTGTTTAGATCTGATTATTAGCTTTGGTATAATGTAATTGTTTGTTTCTGATTATGATATGGCTGTTCTAATCCTTGGATTTATAGATCAATCATGATTTACATTGCTATTGTGTGCCATTGAATCATTTTGATGTAGTTTAGCTCAATCACTCAAGATGAGTATGGATCCACCATATCCATACCCTCTTGAGTGTTAAGCTCTGACTTATGTAGTATCTCATATTCATGTTATCGTCACGCATGCTTTGAATCTGTAGTTTCTCCTATATCATTGCTTGTTGTTGAATCATTTAGTGTTGTTTTGCTTGTTCATCAAGATGAGGGTGGATCTCTCATATCCACACTCTCTTGCATGACTAAACACTGATCTACATGGTCTATAGCATACATATACAATGTAATTTGACATTTTAGTTACCTGATGTTTCTGTAATTTGAAGCTTGTAAAGCCTCTGCAAGGTAACCATTAGTGTCACGCGACACAACTGGACATGTGGTGTCCTGTGTCACGCGACCGAAGTAGCCCCATGCAGAAGGTTCAGTTCAGTTGTAAGTTTTGTTCAATCTTCCTTGTATTTGGTATGTGGCCTCCCTTATCAAAGGGTTCAAAAGTTGTAGTTCCTCAATGTTATCAATAAAAGCAAGGCATATTCACATATTTTGTCTCACACAATTTGCACACACTTATTGAATGAATTGGATGTTATATTGTAGAAAGACTCATTTACGAGGCGTGTTGGGTGAATTCTCGATTCTTCCCAACACATAATCTGACCCCCGGACCCATTCTCTATTTTCAAAAAGGTTTTTCGAAGTGCACCTTAAATATGGCGTGGCGACTCCCATTTTACTAATATAATTTCGGCGAGCGTACATTCAGTCTTACTTGCCAACATTTTCATAAAATGGGTAACGTCATAATGCCCGGTTCAAAACCGGAAGTTCGTCATTCGAACTCCTTTTCAAAATCCCTAAAAACCGACGTTTGACATTCAAACGCTCTTTTACAACTCAAACTCGACGTTTGACATTCAAACGCTCTTTTATCAAAATCAACATTTGTCATTCAAACTAAATATTCAAGTTCATCATTCGAACCCATTTTCCAACTCAAAATTTACGTTTGACATTCAAACGCTCTTTTATAACTCAAACTCGACGTTTGACATTCAAACGCTCTTTTACCAAAATTAACATTTGTCATACAAACTAAAGATTCAAGTTCGTCATTCGAACCCATTTTCCAACTCAAAACCGACGTTTGACATTCAAACGCTCATTTCTGACTCAAACTCGACGTTTGTCATTCAAACGCTCTTTTACCAAAATCAACGTTTGTCATTCAAACTAAAGATTCCAGTTCGTCATTCGAACTCTTTTTTCAAACTCAAAACCGACGTTTGTCATTCAAATGCTCATTTTTTGCCACAATCAACGTTTGTCATTCAAACCAAGATTAATGCTTGTCATTCAAGCCCCTTTTCAAAAGCAACACAAACACACACACACACTTTTCGAGAAAGGAAGATAGACTCGTCATACGAGGCATTTCGGGTGATCTCAACATACTCTTCCCGAAACATAACGTGACCTCCGTACCTAACAATCTCTGGTCAAAAAAGCCTTTTTCCAAGTTTTGGCTACCAATCAAAATGACCCATTTTTCAAAGCCTTTTCCAAGTTTTGGCTACCAATCAAAATGTCCCCTTTTTCAAAGCCTTTTCCAAGTTTTGGCTACCAATCAAATGTCCCCTTTTTCAAAGCCTTTTCCTATGTTTTGGCTACCAATCAAAACGACCTCCTTTTCGAACCATCCTTTTTCAAAGTTTAGGCTCATAATACAAAATGGCGTGGCGACTCTCTCTTTTCAGTGAGGTCCCAAGTTGCGAAAGCCGCTCGCCGTATTCCGCGCGCGATCCGGGTAATTTCAGTAGTATGGCCAAAGTCCTCATGGTATGACACCATTTAGACTTATCCTTCCAAGTTGTTGGTTTTTCATTCTTCCTGTGCCATCTTGCTTTTTTGCCCAAGTTGTCCATTGTACATAATAGTCCTGCAATATTGACAGAAAAACAATAGCCATCAATTGTTGGAAATTCAGAATCATCATTATCTATAGCATCTTCAACCGAATTAATTTTATGATCCTCGGATTTAGTATAGGGTTTTCCCCGATGATGCTTATGATGGGAAGATTCTGCCTTCATGGCAGTGCTTTCATAAACAGGGGTCTCTTTAGCATTCTTCTCTCGGATCAGCCTGTCTTCTTCAAGACTTATGAATTGAATAGCTCTTGTTCTGACATCTTCAAGTTTCTTGCATGGGTTTTTGACTAGGTCTTCATAAGATGGTGAGTCGTTCTTGAGACCCATCCTGAATGCTTCAGTTGCAGTTGGCATGTCCAGGTTTGGTATGTCCACTGCTTCATTATTGAACCTGCTCAAATAATCTTTAAGAGTTTCTTCAGGTTGCTGAGTTATCCGATACAAATCACTAGTAAGTTTTTCAAATACCCTGTTACAAGAAAATTAATTGGTGAACATATCAATTAATTGTGCATAAGATCCAATAGAACCCAAAGGTTGGTTTATGAGCCATCTCAAGGCTGCTCCTGTTAACGTTGATCCAAAACCTCTACATAAACACGCTTCTTTATACGGCAAAGGGATATGGATGACATCCATCTTCTCTTAATAGAGTGCTACATGCTCCATTGGGTCTGTAGTACCATCGTACTGCTTCATTTGAGGGATAATAAATCTCTTGGGTAATTCCTCATAGGCAATAGCAGGTACAAAACGGGTATCATTGTAGCATGTTGGAGATAATCTATGCATGGGAGATGCAACGCCTGGAACGTTCATGACCATTTCCCTTAATTCCTGCAGTTGTCTAGCTACGGAATTTCCTGCATCAAGGTTATTAATATTAGGATTAGGATTAACATAGTTATATGCATAATTTGTAAAATCCCCCTGTTAATCCTGAAGATGGTGTCTGAAATGACGGTATTGAGGTTGGTAAAGTGGAACACATATTAGTTATGATGCTTTCAGTCTGCGTCACATGACTTCTTGAACCTCCTGCTCCTGAACCTCCTGTAAAGCTGAAATTTCTAGGTTGTAAGGGAGATATTGTGCTTGACACTGGAGACAATCCACGACCTTGAGCAGAATCTTGTTGAAGACGGGTAATAGCATTGAACAACATCTGGTTGGTATGCTGTTGAGTTTCATGTTGATTCTTCAAGTAATCCATCATCTTGGTCAGGTTAGTAATGAAATCAAAGGTCATCTCCTGAGGAATCACAGCTGAAGAGCTGACAGTAGGTAAAGATTGAAAATGCATTCCAAGTGTATGTGCAACTTTGTCTCCAGATGTTCTAAGTGCTCCAGTCCTTCCTGCAATATTTTGTGTATCTTGACCAGAACTAGGATTGCTCATCTTGGAATTTTCTTAGCAAACTTAACAAACCAAAGTTTCCACAGACGGCGTCAAATTGTTTTGATCAATTTCTTGTTTATTAAAATTGTACTTTCGGTGGAATGATTTTGGGCACAAATGGAATATAAGAATGAGAAAATTCAAGATAATAAACCAAGATGTAACGAAAAAAGCCCTTGATCAATTGATCTCCGGCACAAAACCTCGAGAGGCTTTAGGAAAAGCCTACCTTATCAAAAAATGTTTATAAATTTCTGTTGTGTGAGTACAAAGTGGAAATATAGTGAGAGTTACAAGGTTGCCCCCATGGCGCCTATCCCTATCTCTCCTTTTATACCCCTAGAATTGACAAAGTAATCAACGTGTAACTGAAAATCCCTAAGAATCTGGATCAGTTTCCTGAAGATAAGGGAGCGTTGTCATGGTCTTCTCTTCCGTTAGAAATGCATTTGAAAATGTGGGAGACTTGGTCATTGATCCTTGCGTAGTAATTATCCCCTAAAAATAGGAATGATGGAATCTGCATAAGAAGGATTGAACCTTCATCTTCAAGTTGTTAGAAATAAAATGTCATGTTAAAAATGCTGAATAATCAAGATGCTGAACAATCATTTAAGTCAAGTTGTCAATACGGTGTTTAAGAAAAATTATACCCTAAACAGAAGGTATGGTAAACATGAAACTAAGTGTTGGGGACGGATTTTTCACTATATGTATATGGTTGGCATCTTAAGCAGGTCAACATGTCAAGACGCCTCAGCATCCTGATCTCCACAACTTGACCTCTACAACTTGATCTCCACAACTTGGTCCACAACTTGGTCCACAACTTGGTCCACAAGTTGACTTTTTACAAGTTGACTTTACATGTTGAGTTCACATCTTGGACCGACATCTTGGCTCAACGTCTTCATCAACATCTTGAAGCCGGACCAACTTGGGAGCAGTTTTGCGGTTCCTATTTTTTAGGAGATACTTGTGCACTCATAGAAGACCAATTCAACCACGACTCTTCACCAACCACCATCAACAGTCATGCCCGAAATCTTCTCCTCAGTAACTCCATCATGCCTAGTTTTTAGGGATTTGATTATTATCTTTTTATTTTACCCTTATTATAAATAGGGGTATGGAGATTATGAAAAACACATGTACTTTCACACACTCACACTCTTGTAATCTCTCTCCATACTTCCGAGCTTGTAACCCACTGATCATAGTAAAACTTTGGTCAAGGTAGGTCTTCCAAAACCTCCCGAGGTTTTATGCCGGCGAACAATTTGTTCAAGGGCTTTCCTCGTTAAAATTCCTTTGTTCGTTGATTATCACATACACAAATCTATATTCCATTGCACCCAATTCTTTCCTTGAAATATTTGGTTATTTACAATCACTTGTCGAAATTTGACCAAAACAATTTGGCGCCGTCTGTGGGAACTTTGGTTTTTTAGATTTGTTTAGAACATCAAAATGGTCAATCCAACTTCCGGTCAGGTAACCTCAGTAACCTCCGCGGCTGGGGGCAGGGCGACTGGGGGGCAGCAAGATGCACCTCGAGAGATGACCGCGTCTGAAATCAATCTTGGTTTCGTGACTAATATGGCAACCATGTTGAATGAACTGAATAAGCGAATGGATGCTCAGCAGGATACCAATACTAGGATTTTCAATGCAATTGAGAGTCTGTGAAAAGGGAATCAAGTTGAGCCTCAAGTTGTAACTCCATTATCGCCATTATTTCCTAGAACTCTTTTTAATGCAGGTACTGGGGGCAATCTTGGAGACATCCCCATGGCGAGTGCAGTACAGACTGATAGTACAACTGTGACAACTAGTCAAGTTGCCCAACATGGTCACACCTTCCCATTCGGCCACCCTGTGCCAACATCTTGCTATACTTATGCCACTCCGTCTTCAGGACAAACAGGAAGTTTTTGTAATGCATTTGATCACTCTGCTTCTCAATTTTATGCTAACACTTTTGCAGAAAGTCAAGTTGCTAGGGAGTTGCAGCAGATCAAAGAGATGATTAGGAATGTGCCTGGAGTTACCTTGCCTTATCATCAAGCTTCTCCAACTTGTTATAATGAGTCTCGCTTTGTTCCAGCAATAGCCAACATGGAGATCCCGAAGAGATTTTCGGTGCCCCACATGAAGAAGTACGATGGGAGCACAGATCCAGTAGAGCATGTGTTGCTATACCAAGAATTAATGGACATTATCAGCATTCCTTCAATCTTCAAAGAAGCCTGTCTTTGTAGGGGCTTTGGTTCCACCTTGTCTGGACCAGCTTTGAAATGGCTAACCGGCCTATCCCTAGACTCTATATCATCTTATTCTCAATTAGTCAATATGTTTGTGAATCAATTTTCATGTAATAGAGCTTTTGAGAAACTAACTAGTGACCTCTACAGGGTGGTGCAACGACCTGACGAAAGCTTGAAAGATTATTTGAACAGGTTCAACAAAGAGGCAGTGACTATCCCCAACTTGAACATGTTCACAGCCACCGAGGCGTTCAGATTGGGCTTGAAGAAGGGATCACCTTATTATGACGAATTGGTCATGACTCCATGCAAGAGACTTGAAGATGTCAGGACGAGAGCTGTTAAATTCATCAGACTGGAAGAAGATAAGCTCATAGTCCTAAAATGACCACAATGAGGCTGACAAAATAGGAAAAGATGACCCCCTATCTTCAACATGTCAAAATGTTAGCAAAGCAGTACCTCGAGTTGTATTCCATGTAAGTTGTCATTTTTTCATAAAAGCAAACTCCGAAAACAGGTATGATTTAAATTTTGTCAAGTCATTTATTTATGTTTGTCAATTCTTATGTTATGCTAAAAATTCTTACTGACTTAAGCATCAGAGGGGTAAAGCTAACACCCAATCCTAACATGAATTTGTTTTGCAAGGTATACAACTTGAACAAACAGCTTAGGCTCAACATGTTGACACGCCAGTACGGCTGATACATGTTGAGACCTAAGCTGGAGCAGGCTCAACATGTTGACACGCCAGTACGGCTGATACATGTTGAGACCTAAGCTGGAGCAGGCTCAACATGTTGACACGCCAGTACGGCTGATACATGTTGAGACCTAAGATGGAGTAGGCTCAACATGTTGACACGCCAGTACGGCTGATACATGTTGAGACCTAAGCTGGAGCAGGTCAAACATGTTGACACGCCAGGACGACTGATACATGTTTGGACCTGAAGAAAAAGTTCAACATGTTGACACGCCAGTACGGCTGATACATGTTGAAACTTTAGCTGGAGAGGGATAGAACATGTTGACACGCCAGGACGGCTGATACTTGTTCTATTTCTTCAAACGAATTAAGGTTTCGACACCTTCGCCTGGGCGCACGTTTTCACACTTATTCAAGTTGTGAACTACTGGTTGTAACATTTTCATGTTACCTTCTGCTTATAACATTTACATGTTATCAATATGAACACCCGAAAAAGATGAAGTCATCTTCCAATAAACTAAGGAGTGAAGATTAACATCTTCACCGAAAATCAAGTTCAACACACAAAAGTAAGTCATGTCAACACAAACATGACTCACACGATCCAAAGTAAACATATCAAACAAAGACATGCCAAATCATACAAATCAAATATAAAAAATTTTGAGGACCAACCCTCATCTAAAATACCAAATTTCAAACACCTTAACTAATGTTTCTTAAAGCTTTATCTTGGTTTCTATCAAGGACTTAGAAGCATCATTCAAGGCGTTCGACAACTCTTTGGCGTAATCAACCGCTTCCTTAATGTCGATGGGGAGAGTAGCAGTTTTAAAATTCCTTGAATCTCCAAGTTTTCTCCGATTCAAGAAATTTTGGGGGCAATTGTTGGGGACGGATTTTTCACTATATGTATATGGTTGGCATCTTAAGCAGGTCAACATGTCAAGACGCCTCAGCATCCTGATCTCCACAACTTGACCTCTACAACTTGATCTCCACAACTTGGTCCACAACTTGGGGTATGGAGATTATGAAAAACACATGTACTTTCACACACTCACACTCTTGTAATCTCTCTCCATACTTCCGAGCTTGTAACCCACTGATCATAGTAAAACTTTGGTCAAGGTAGGTCTTCCAAAACCTCCCGAGGTTTTATGCCGGCGAACAATTTGTTCAAGGGCTTTCCTCGTTAAAATTTCTTTGTTCGTTGATTATCACATACACAAATCTATATTTCATTGCACCCAATTCTTTCCTTGAAATATTTGGTTATTTACAATCACTTGTCGAAATTTGACCAAAACACTAAGATAAAGCTTTAATCACTCAAAAAAAAACAAAAAAAACTAAAAAACTAAGAAACGCACTAAGAAAAAAAAATGGCTTGAAACAAATATGTGATGGCACTCAAAACGGGATCTAACACAATAACTAATAGTGGAAGGATCACCACCAGTCTAGAATACTATTTTTATCTGCAACCATGACTAGTAATCCAATATCCATACCGTTCTCGATCCACTCAATGATTCTCTTTACTAGAAAACAGCGAGAACCTGTTGAAAGACGAATTAAAAAAAAACAAGGATAACTCTTTTTGCATAGATAAAAGAAATAGAATAAGAGGTGCTACCACTCTGTCTGTATAGGCTATATCTTGCGATTTACCTCCGTCAGCATATTGAGGGGTCGATATCTAGTGGTCCAGGAGTGATTCGGCGAAGCTGGGAAACCTAGGTAATACTCCCTCCGTCCCGGCCGAAGTGTCTCAAAATGGGTTCGGCGCGGGAATTAAGGAAAATGATGTAAGAAAGAGAAAAGTTTAAATGTTGTGAGTATGAAAAATTAAATAGGAGAGAGAATGAATGAGAGGAATAGTTAAGAGAGAGAATGTTATGAGTGTAAAAGTAAAGTAGGAGAGAGAATGAGTGGGTGGAATAGTGAAAAAACTTTCTTTTTTTGGATATGAGACATTTTAAATTGAACGCTCAAAATAGAAAATTGGACCGGGACGGAGGGAGTAAAAAAAAAAGAAAAAGAAATAGAATAAATAAAATAAAATAAGTGATTAGACAGCAAGCATAAAGTTAAGATATGATGATAGTTTGACAGCATACCAACATAATGAAATTACAACTTTCCCAATGTATCTTTTAGGGGTGTAAACGGTTCGGTTTAGCTCGATTTGGGGAAATTTTGGAGCTAAACCGCTAGTATCGGTTTGGAGAAATTTCAAATCGAGCTAAACCACAAAAAACTTCAAACCAAGCTAAGCTAAACTGCCATGGTTCGGTTTAGCTTGGTCTAAACCGCTGTTTGATTATACGGTTCAAACCGCGGTTCAAACCACGGTTCAAACCGCGGTTCAAACCACGGTTCAAACCGCGGTTCAAACCACGGTTCAAACCGCGGTCCAAACCACATTTCAAACCAACAACTTAATTACTTTGAAGACAAATTCGGGCCAGGTTAGTTCATTCATGGGGAGCACATCAAGCTTTGTTGTCTTTGCAGTAACTAGTAACTGAATTGTCTACATCCTTCTTTTTACTGTGTCTCATCTTAGATTCTCCAGAATCAAAATTAGGTTTCACATGGGGTGCAACCTTTGAAAGGAGTTCACCAATTACAACTTTCAATAGTGAAGTGTGAGAGTTTGCCAGCAATGCACCATTGCATATTCTATGAGTATTAAAAGCTGGGTATGTACGTGAAGGATCAGTCATGGAGTCTACTTCCAATGTAATAACCTTACGAGAATCTTCACCATGAAAGTTTGTTTAAGCGGCACTGCTTGGACCTGAGGTAAGATCATTTGCTCCACTGACATTACAAAAGCTTCTATTTCCAATGTGCTTGATCTCAATAGCGGACCTATTTAGAAGATTTTCAGCATCTAATCATGGATTAATTAATTCATCCTCAATTTTCGGCAAAGAAAAAGGTGTCCCCAGTTCTAGAACTTCTGATAGCTCGGTTTGATAGCTCGGTTTCATAGCTCGGTTCCATAGCTCGGCTTGATAGCTCGGTTTCATAGCTCGGTTTGACGGTTCGGTTTCATAGCTCGGTTTAACGGCTTCAACGGTTTAGCTCGGTTCGGCTCGGTTCGGCTTGGTGCACTCAGACCGCAAGCTAAACCGAACCGACCGGTTTGGGATTTTTTCAAACCGAACTAAACCACATAAAATTAAAAACCGAGCTAAACCACGTGGTTTAGCTCGGTTCGGTCTCAAACCGCGATTTGAGCTAAACCACTTACACCCCTAGTATCTTTCATTACGTTAATAATTAACATTTAGCCGTAGTATTATGGAGAGACGTCAATTCAGATTATCTTCGTTTTCCGGTTAAAATCAGGAATCATAGATTAATCAAATAACTGTTCCTTATGATAATTCTCTTTGTACTCACACTTAGGATTCTACCATCACTTTTAATAAAACATCGTTGTTTTGAGATTTTCTGTCGATGAACAAGTTGTTAAAGGATTTTTCTCGTTAAATACTGTTGGAAATGGGTTTTAGAAATTATGTTTGATCATGTTTTGACTCAATTTTCAAATGAGTTTCATTTATTATTAAATGAAATAAGTTACAAAATTATAATTTACATTTGTTGAAGATTAAGAAAATGAATTTATTACTCAAAACCATTTTCGGGTGATTGAGAAATTAATTGCTAAAGATTGTAACTTGAAATGGGAAAATTAAGAGTTTATGTGATATGAAAGAGTTATCCCACATTGCATAGAAATGAAAAGTAAAGCAAGTTTATAAGTAGATGCAAATAAGGAGGAGGCATCAAGTTGTTCCTCCTTGGGCCAACCTAGGTGGAGCATTGGGCCAATCATGCAAGGAGTAGCCCAATTGTGCCAGTTTTATACTAGCTCAATTTGGACCACACCCGCGAAGGGCGCTTTAGAGGCGCACTTTGCATTTCGCATCGTCGCTAGGAGCTATTGGAGCCTTTGATTTTTAGAAAATCAATCGAGGTCCGATGGTGTCCAGTCTGTGGCTCACATGGGTTAGGCAACTTGGGCTTGATCCAGGTGTGCGTGGTGGTCAATTGGGAGTGGGCTGCCTTAGGCACAGATGGGCTTGGCCCAGTTGGAAGGTCTGGCAGATCAGGTTCGCAGATCAGGCCCCATGTTCGTTCAGGGAATCATGGGTCAGACCCAGATGGAGAAAGGCACGACCCGCGCCCCTTGGGAATGGGCGGGTCCGATCCAGCAGATCTGAGCCCTTTACCAGAATCTGATCTGACGTTCCAGAATCCATCGGGTGCTAATTATGTTTATTCTCAAAGGGCACCCCACCTCTTCACTAACTATAAATACCCCCCACCAGGTTTGACAATTCATTCATTCAGCCATCAAATATCCAATAGCCTAGTAGAGCATATTGAAGCATAAAATTCCTTTCAAGTCCAGAAGTTTCAAATACTTAGATTTGATCGCCGAAGTCGTTAATTTGGAGTGCTCCTATTAACGATAGTTAAAGTCATTGCATCTTACGAGAAGATTGTCAATTACCGTTAGCACCAGTGCGGGACAATTACTTCTTACGGAGATTGTGTCTAACACAAGCCTCGACTCTCTGCATTCCCGGTTTAATTCAGTTTTTTCGATTTTCATTTCTTTTCCCGATTTTTTTATTTTCAGTTATTTTCTTAAAGAAAGTCTTTTCGAATTTCCGTTATATTTTTCTAACAATCGTAAGAAGCAATTTACGTTTTCTTAAGGAAATGTCGACTGAAAATAAAACCTCTCAGTTGTTCGAGGTTACCCACCCTCATCAGACAAATGCAATGAGCCAGATTGTTGTGCCCGCTCCGGTTCAGAATTATCCAGCACTTAGCAAGAAAACAACGAAGTTCGAAGGTGCGAATTTCAAAAGCTAGCAACAGGAGATGTTGTACCTCCTAACCAACCTCGGTTTGAAGATGTTTGTTGAACAAGGTATCCCCGCTAGTCGGGATGATGATTCAGATCCGCAAGGACGGATAGCCACAGTGGCATGAAATCATGAAAATCTCATATGTAAAATGTACATATTGAATGGGCTAAGCAAAGCCCTATACGAGGAGTACTGTCTTGTGGAGACAGCTAAGGAGTTGTGAAACTCGTTGGAACGGGTCTACAAGATTCAAGAGACCGAATCCAGAAATCAAGCCACCATTATTGAAAGGCTGAATGGGTTTGATTTAGAAGCAATGGTGTGTGAAACCTTTGAAGCCACCTTAGCAAATTTCGAAGACACCAGTAATAAATGGTGGATAGACACTGGGGCTACCCGCCACATATGTGCTGATATATTTTGCTTTTTGTCATACACTCCTATTAGTGGAGAGAAGGTGTGTATGGGAAACGGTGTCACTTCCAATATCATGGGACTTGGAAAGGTTATACTGAAGATGTCTTCAGGCAAAGAGCTAACTCTCAAGGATGTGCTGCATGTCCCGGACATTCGCAAGAACCTGGTTTCTGGATTGCTATTGAGCATGGCTGTATTTAAACTAGTGTTTGAGTTAGAAAACTTTGTATTGACCAAGAATGATATGTTTCTTGGAAATGGGTACCTTGAAAAGGGCCTGTTCAAAATGAACGTAAGATATATTATCCGCTTTGAAGCGAAGAATGAAAAGTTTGTTTCTTATATCTACCTGTTGGATAGTCCTAATCTATGGCATGATAGATTAGGTCACGTGAATTACAACACAATTAAGAAGTTAGTTAGTCAAGAATTAATTCCTATGAATAAATTCGATTCAACTGACAAGTGTGAAATTTGCGTTAAAGCGAAAATGACTAAGTCATCATTTTCTTCGGTGACAAGAAACACAACACCTCTTGAGTTAGTTCACACAGATATTTGTGATCTAAACTTAGTTCAAACTCGAGGTGGGAAAAATAATTTCATTACTTTTATAGATTATTGCACTAAATATTGCTATGTATATCTCTTGAGAAATAAGGATGAAGAAATAATGGCTTTACAAACTTATAAGAATGAAGTTGAGAATCAACATAATGTAAAGATTAAGAAGATTCAAAGCAATAGAGGAGGAGAATATGTCGCTCTGTTTGAAGGATTACGCTGGGAATCTGGCATTATTCATCAAACGACAGCACCATATATACCTCAATCTAACGGAGTAGCTGAACGCAAAAATCGTACTCTTAAGGAGATGATGAATGCACTGTTAATCAGTTCAGGCTTACCCGATAACTTGTGGGGGAAGCCATACTCACATCCAACTACATTCTTAATAAGATACTGATGTAGAACGGATCCACAAATAGAGAAAAACGCAGCAGAATTATCACCAACAAAACCTTGAAAATCAAACAACGAACACGGATATGAATTACTCCTCGCAAAAGGACATAATCCTAGTAATCAAACGAATAAATTACTTTGCAAGCCAAGGAATGACTTAGTTTTCTTAGGAAAAGAAAAGAGAACCCTTGAAGAAAATAAGTTGTTTATTCTTCAAAAATTGAGAAAATAATAATCCTACAAAAGTATTTATAGTTCCAACCATAATCAAGAGTCCTAATCTAGGCAGTAAATCAAAAAGGAACAAACAATCATATTTCAAAACAGATAGCAAGGAAAAACAAAAGGAAACAGAAACTGAAAACAAAACAAATTCGTGTTGCTGCGACATGGGAGCGGACGCTCCCCCCCCCAAGGGAGCGGACGCTCCCTTATTCCAGAAACTTGAGGCGTGATTCGATCAATTGGGAGCAGGCACTCCCTCCCCTTGGGAGCGGGCGCTCCCAAATGCAGTAACACCCGCTGCATCATGCTTCCCCACTTTAAACGGACTTGCCCTCAAATTCGTGTCCATATAAAGAGGATCATCAGGAAAATACTCAGCCAAATACTATATATTGAACGTAGGAGAGATATTCCACCCATCCGGTAAATCTACAACATAAGCGTTGTCATTGATCTTCTTCACTATCTTGCAAGGACCAATCTTTCTCGATTGAAGCTTGCTATATGTACCTTGGGGAAATCGCTCCTTCCGTAAATGCACCATAACGAGGTCCCCAACAGAGAATACCTTCACTCGACGATGCTTGTCCGCATCAGCTTTATACTTCGCATTGGACGACTCAATATTCCTAGCAACCTCTCGTTGTATCGCATCAAACTTTTCCGCCATATGCTCCGCCTCAATGCTATAACCGGGTAGCTTGGGTAGGGGAACCAAGTCAAGAGTATGGGATGGAGGCCGTTGGTACACTATTTCAAACGGTGACTGCTTTGGTCGTGCGATTGGTGATGTTGTTGAAAGTAAATTCTGCAGTAGCCAATACCAAATCCCACTTCTTCGGAGACTCCCACATAGGCAACGAATCATATTACTCAACGAACGATTAACCACTTCTGTTTGTCCGTCGGTTTGAGGATGAAAAGAACTACTAAACTGTAATTCTGTCCAAAGCAAACCCCATAAAGTACGCCAAAAATGGCTCAAGAACTTTGTGTCACGATCAGAAGTGATTGTTTTGGGAATTCCATGCAAACGCACCACCTCCTTGAAGAACAACCCCGCAATATGACAAGCATCCGAAGTTTTGCGACATGGGATGAAATGTGCCATCTTTGAAAAATGATCAACCACCACAAAGACCGAATCATTACCACGTTGTGTATGAGGTAACTCAAGCACAAAATCCATAGAAATATCCTCCCAAGGACCCTCAGGAATAGGTAGGGGAGTATACAAACCCGTATTCTGCGCTTGACCCTTGTTCAACTGACACACCATGCACTTTTTCACAACTTCATAAGTATCCCTCTGTAGATGGGGCCAAAAGTACTTCTTCGTAACCAACTCAATAGTCTTGTCT
This sequence comes from Adenophora triphylla var. japonica, assembly GCA_022495995.1. Classification (NCBI taxonomy): domain Eukaryota; kingdom Viridiplantae; phylum Streptophyta; class Magnoliopsida; order Asterales; family Campanulaceae; genus Adenophora; species Adenophora triphylla. The sequence continues at coordinate 84,766 of JAFEMH010003659.1, forward strand.
CTCCCACAATGACCATCTTTATGAATTTCCTGAATAAGACTTTCCCGAATTGAACCATGAGGAATGCACAAGCGATCCAAGTAAAATAGATACTCATCCTGAAGTAGGAACGGTCCATGAAAAATACCATCCTGACATCGAGCCCAATCAGCCGCAAAATCTGGGTCGGTCGGATATAGATCCTTCAAACACTCGAAACCCACGACAACATTATGCATGGTTACCAACAAACACGCTCGACGACTCAAAGCATTTGCGACTTTATTACTTTGTCAACGTTTGTGTTGAATAACAAAAGTAAACTGCTGTAGATAAGCCACCCATCGAGCATGCATACGGTTCAAAGATTTCTGACCATTCATGTATTCCAAAGCCTCATGATCAGTGTGAAGAATAAAATCACGATGAAGTAAGTATTGCTCCCAATGTTTGATTGCCTGAACCACTGCATAAAATTCAAGCTCATACACTGTCCACTTACGCTTCGACTCCTCTAGCTTCTGACTCATAAAAGCAACTGGGCGTTTCTCTTGAGTCAAAACAGCGCCAATGCCCACAACAGATGCATCCGTCTCGAGTTCAAAGGGTTTAGTAAAATCCGGCAATACTAACAATGGAGCGCTAGTCAATTTTTCCTTGATCAAGGAAAAGGCAGAAGAAGCTTCATCGCTCCAAAGGAATTTCCCCCTTTTCATACATTCAGTGATAGGAGCCATAATATTGCTAAAATTACGAATAAAGTGACGATAAAAAGTAGCAAGACCATGAAAGCTCCGTACCTCGCTTACAATCGTAGGAGTAGGCCACTCCCTAATAGCACGAATTTTGTCTTCATCTACATGAATGCCATCCTCCAAAACAACATAACCCAGGAATAGTAATCGTCGAAGCATAAAACTACTCTTCTTAAGGTTGATGTACAGCTCGTTCTCCTTCAAGGCCTGTAAAACTGCTTCAACATGACCGACATGCTCCTCCTCAGTCTTGCTAAAGATTAAGATGTCATCAAAATAAACCACTAAGAATTTTCCGTTGAAAGTTTTAAGTACTTGGTTCATCAAACGCATAAAGGTACTAGGAGTATTAGATAGACCGAAAGTCATGACCAACCATTCATACAATCCCTCCTTCGTCTTAAAAGCGGTTTTCCATTCATCACCCGGGCGCACACGAACCTGATGGTAACCACTCCGCAAATCAATTTTGGAGAAAACTTTAGCACCTCGAAGCATATCCAACATATCATATAGGCGAGGAATGGGAAAGTGATACTTGACAGTAATTTTGTTGATCGCTCGACTATCAATGCACATGCGCCAAGTACCGTCCTTCTTGGGTACTAGAAGAGCGGGCACCGCACAAGGACTCATACTTTCTTGGATATACCCTTTCTTCAACAATTCCTCCACTTGTTCCCGCAAAATATCATGTTCAGCAGGGATCAGACGATAATGGGCAAGGTTGGGAAGAGAAGCACCCGGAACCAAATTGATGTTGTGCTGAATATTGCGCAGAGGAGGCAACCCAGGTGGCAACTCCTCGGGCATGATAGACTCATATTTACGCAACACAGATTGGAGAGAAACAGGAACCACACTGACACCTCCCACAAATCCTTTATGAACCACCGCATATACACAAGGGGCATTATGAAGTTCATTCATAAATTCAAAAGAAGTGCACAAAGAAATAATGGGTGTCGGCCTCTCCACTGCAGGTGAACCCACCTCCCTCAGAGGACGTAAATGAAAATGTGCACCATCTTTCTTAAAATTAAGAATATTAGTCCTCCCCGTATGCACAACATCAAGGTCATACTGCCATGGTCTACCCAATAACAACCCACAAGCAGTAATATCAACAATATCGCACAAAATCATGACTCTATAACGACCAATAGAAAAAGGAACCCAACATTGTTCGTGTACCTTAATAGCGCCGGCTGCATTAATCCAACCCACAGAGTATGGGGTGGGATGATTCTGAATCGGAAGCTTCAAATTCTGCACCAAGCTTCGAGCTACCAGATTTTTGCTACTTCCGCTATCAACGATAACACTTATCCTCGTATCCTTGATCATTCCTCTGGTGCAAAAAATTCGGTGGCGCTCTGGGTCACCGGGGACAACAGGAGTAGAAAGCATGAGTTGACTAACCACAAGGGAGTGGTGGTTATCGTCTTCCCCAACATCACCATTAGGGTCATCCCAAACATCCTCGCAATCATCTTCACCACCCTCGACATCCCCACCATCATCATCCCCATCAACCTCATGCTCGACCAAAGTGACTCTCTGCTGGTTGGGGCAATTACTAGAAATATGGCCTATTTCCTGGCAGCGGTAACACTTTGTGCCGAACGATTTGGCATAGGGGTTAGAGGATGGCCGCCCGATAGCGGGGTCCCTCTTTGCCGTCGAAGAATTACCACCCGGGGCAGGGAGTGCGCGGACCTCTGGAACTTCTTTAGGCGTGATAGATTGTGCTTTGTCATGAGTCAAAAGAACCCTCGAAACTGTATGACTCGAAGTACTCCCCAAAGATGGATCACCAAAATGCTTGGAAGAAGAGGATGACTGTTGTCGCTCGACCTTGTGAGATCTAGAAATAGCATCCGAGAGAGAATGAGAGGTGAAAAGCTAAACTTGATTGCGAATAGGAACGCGAAGACCATTAACAAACCGTGCAATCTGTTTCTCATCCGTTTCGCGCATGTCCACTCGAGCGGATTGGGGATAAAAGTCCTTAGTATATTCATCGACAGATCGATTCCCTTGCCTGCAAGCCAAAAGTTTCAAGTATAGATGTTGCTCAAAATCCTCAGGAAGATACTGCCTCTGCAGCTCATACTTCATAAGATTCCAACGATCTATGGGTAGGCAATTTTCATGTTGCCTCCGTCGATTCAGATTCGTCCACCATGCAGAAGCGCCTCCTTTAAGTTTGTAGGCGATATATGGAACCTTCCTCTCTTCCTTGACCTACATCAACGTGAAGAACTTTTCTACTTTAGCCAACCAATCAGTGAAATCCTCAATCCCTAGTTCGCCCGAAAAATTAGGAATATCCGCCCTTATTTTGGGATGGTGGACAACTGCACGAGCTTCCTCATTGCCAATTGCTCCAGTGACCGGTTCAACCCGAGCAGCCCGTACGCCTCCGTTGTTGTTATTACGAAGATTCAAAACCTCCAACAATTGAGCATGGCGAGCATCAGAACGTTCATCCATCCGCATCATATTATTATTTAAAGTATTCATGCTGGTGGCGAGAGCAGTCAAAGCGGTTTGGAGATCAGCGTTGCCGTCGTTAGCCATCGTCCAAGAATCGTCTAGCTCTGATACCAATTGATGTAGAACAGATCCACAAATAGAGAAAAACGCAGCAGAATTATCACCAATAAAACCTTGAAAATCAAACAACGAACAGGGATATGAATTACTCCTCGCAAAAGGACATAATCCTAGTAATCAAACGAATAAGATTACTTTGCAAGCCAAGGAAAGACTTAGTTTTCTTAGGAAAAGAAAAGAGAACCCTTGAAGAAAATAAGTTGTTTATTCTTCAAGAAAATAATAATCCTAAAAAAGTATTTATAGTTCCAACCATAATCAAGAGTCCTAATCTAGGCAGTAAATCAAAAAGGAACAAACAATCCTAATTCAAAACAGATAGCAAGGAAAAACAAAAGGAAACAGAATCTGAAAAGGAAACAAATTCGTGTTGCTGCGACATGGGAGCGGACGCTCCCCCCCCATAGGGAGTGGACGCTCCCTCATTCCAGAAGCTTGAGGCGTGATTTGATCAATTGGGAGCAGGTGCTCCCTCCCCTTGGGAGCGGGCGCTCCCAAATGCAGTAACACCCGCTGCATCAGATACCCAAGAAAGGAATTGATAAGACACCTTACGAATTATGGAATAATCGTAAGCCGTGTTATAAATACCTTAAAGTGTGGGCGTGTCTAGCTAAGGTTGAGGTACCTAAGCCAAAGAAAATAAAGATCGGTCCCAAGACGGTTGAATGCATCTTTATTCGATATGCCAGCAATAGTAGTGCCTATCAGTTTATAGTGCACAAGTCGGACATTCCTGATATGAATGAAGGAATGACGATAGAATCAAGGAATGCATCATTCTTTGAAAATATCTTTCCTGCTAAGGATAGGAAAGATACAAGTTCTAATAAGAGAACTCATAAAGCTACAAATGGTCCATCTTGAGATGAAGATGAAGAACCTAGACGTAGTAAGAGGGAAAGAGTGGAAAAGTATTTTGGTCCTGATTTTCAATCATATATGTTAGAAAATGAACCAGCTACTGTTAAACAAGCTTTATCTGGTCCGGATAGTCCGTTCTGGAAAGAAGCTATTAACAGTGAAATAGAGTCCATAATGCATAATAATACTTAGGAGTTGGTTGATCTCCCTCCAGGATGCAAACCGTTGGGTTGCAAATGGATCCTTAAAAGGAAGTATAAGGCAGATGGATCTACCGATAAGTACAAAGCCGGGCTAGTAGCCAAAGGGTTTAGACAAATGGAGGGATATAATTTCTTTGATACATATTCTCCTGTCACAAGAATCACATCCATACGTGTTCTCATTGCGATTGCTGCTGTGCATAACCTTGAGATACACCAGATGGATGTGAAAATAGCTTTCTTGAATGGAGAGCTAGATGAAGAGATTTATATGGAACAACCCTAAGGGTTCACTGTTCCTGGTAAAGAAAAAAGGTGTGTAAACTTGTAAAGTCGTTGTACGGACTAAAACAAGCACCTAAGCAATGGAATGAAAAGTTTGACCGAACTATGTTGTCAAATGGATTCAAGATAAATGAATATGACAAGTGTGTCTACATCAAATGAACATCTGAATCATTTGTAATTGTCTGTCTTTACGTAGACGACATGTTGATAATGGGAAGTACTCATGAATTGATCATGAATACTAAAGGCATGTTAAAGAAGCACTTTGACATGAAAGACATGGGATTAGTTGATGTTATATTAGGAATAAAGATTTCTAGAACATCAGAAGGAATAGTTCTGTCACAGTCCTATTATCTAGAAAGTGTACTTTAAAAGTTTGATGTCATTAATGACCCTCCGGCTAAGACACTAGTAGATTTAACTCTACACTTAGCAAAGAACAGAGGGAAACCAGTTTCTCAGTTGGAATATGCAAGAATAATTGGGAGTCTGATGTACTTAACAAATTGTACACGTCCAGACATCGCATATTCAGTGAGCAAACTAAGTAGGTTCACTAGTAATCCCAGTGTGGATCACTGGAAGTCTCTATTAAAAGTATTGAGATATTTAAAGTATACAATGAATCATGGGATACTTTATAAGAGATATCCAGCAATATTAGAAGGATACTGTGATGCTAATTGGATATCAGACACAAAAGACTCTAAATCCACAAGTGGATATGTATTCACAATTGGTGGAGGAGCGGTGTCATGGAAATCCTCCAAACAAACGTGTATAGCAAGATCCACGATGGAATCTGAGTTTATACCTTTAGATAAAGCTGGAGAAGAAGCAGATTGGCTTAAGAACTTCTTGGAGGATATTCCTTGTTGGAGTAAGCCTGTGCCTACTGTTATGATACATTGTGATAGTCAATCAGCAATAGGAAGGTCACAGAGCAGTATGTGTAATGGTAAGTCTAGACATATTCATCGTAGACATAATACCATTAGACAGTTGATCAAAAATGGTGTTATCACAACTGACTATGTAAAGTCAAATGATAACATAGTGGATCCATTTATGAAAGGTATAAATAGAGATCAACTGTATAAACTGTTAAGGGGAATGGGTTTAAAACCCACAATAAAAGAACTCATAGTGGACACTCAACCTTGAGAAATGGAGATCCCAGGCCCTTGGTTCAATGAGAAAACTAAGTTATGAGTTCGGTAGAAATACTTGGAACCTGTTTCATACTCATTCCCAGAACATCCAAGTATGTGCACCTGCAGCAGTGGTGAGGATAAGTTGAGAAAACTTTTAATGATTCCTATACCTACATGTGGAGTATAGCAGGATACTCTTTATAGTATGAATCACATATATAAGTGAGAAGTAATAAGGCCGCTTCTACATTGGAACAGTTATGAATAAGATACGGTCCAGGGCCGAAGTGGACACAACGTGAGAATAAATAGTGTTAGAGCTATTATTGTGTGAGTACTGTTATCTTGGTATACACTATATAGTCACCAGTTCAAAGCATCGCGCCACTGAATGGCTAGTATATCCAATATTATTTCACTAGGGAAGGTTCAAGGCCATAAGCTACCTATCCCGATGTAATAGTAGTTCGCCGGAACTTTTGGACGAATATGCATACATGCATTAATTTTCATTCATGTGGGGGATTGTTGGAAATGGGTTTTAGAAACTAGTTTTGACCAAGTTTTGACCCAATTTTCAAATGGGTTTCATTTATTATTAAATGAAATAAGTTACAAAATTATAATCTACATTTGTTGTAGATTAAGAAATGCATTTATTTACTCAAAACCATTTCCGAGTGAATGAGAAATTAATGGCTAAAGATTGTAACTTGAAATGGGAAAATGAAGAGTTTATGGGATATGAAAGAGTTATCCCACATTGCTTAGAAATGAAAAGTAAAGCAAGTTTATAAGTGGATGAAAATAAGGAGGAGACATCAAGTTGTTCCTCCTTGGGCCAACCTAGGTGGATCATTGGGCCAACCATGCAAGGAGTAGCCCAATTGTGGTAGTTTTATACTAGCTCAATTTGGACCACACCCACGAAGCGCGCGAAGGGCGCATTGGTCGCTTTAGAGGCGCACTTTGCACTTCGCATCGTCACTAGGAGCAATTGGAGCCTTTGATTTTTAGAAAATCAATCAAGGTCCGATGGTGTCCAGTTTGTGGCTCGCATGGGTTAGGTAACTTGAGCTTGATCCATGTGTGTGTGGTGGTCAATTGGCAGTGGGCTACCTTAGGCGCAGATGGGCTTGGCCCAGTTGGAAGGTCTGGCAGATCAGATTCGCAGATCATGGCCCCTGTCCGTTCTGGAAGTCATGGGTCAGACCCAGATGGAGAAAGGCACGTCCCGCGCCCCTTAGGAATGGGCGGGTCCGATCCAGTAGATCTGAGTCCTTCACCGAAATCTGATCTGATGGTCCAGAATCCACCAGTTGCCAATTGTGTTTATTCCCAAAGGGCACCCCAACTCTTCACTAACTATAAATACCCCCCACCAGGTTTGACAATTCATTCATTCAGCCATCAAATATCTAATAGCCTAGTAGAGCATATTGAAGCATAAAATTCCTTTCAAGTCCAAAAGTTCCAAATACTTAGATTTGATCGTCGAAGTCGTTAATTTGAAGTGCTCCTATTAACGACAGTTAAAGTCGTTGCATCTTACTAGAAGATTGTCAATTATCGTTAGCACCAGTGCGGGGCAATTACTTCTTATGGAGATTGTGTCTAACACAAGCCTCGACTCTCTGCATTCCCGTTTTAATTCAGTTTTTCCGATTTTCATTTCTTTTCCCGGTTTTGTTATTTTCAGTTATTTCTTAAAGAAAGCCTTTTCGAATTTCCGTTATATTTTCCTAACAATCGTAAGAAGCAATTTACGTTTTCTTAAGGAATTGTCGACTGAAAATAAAACCTCTCAGTTGTTCGAGGTTACCCACCCTCATCAGACAAATGCAATGAGCCAGATTGTTGTGCCCGCTCCGGTTCAGAATTATCCAGCACTTAGCAAGAAAAAAATGAAGTTCAAAGGTGTGGATTTCAAAAGCTGGCAACAGGAGATGTTGTACCTCCTAACCAATCTCTGTTTGAAGATGTTTGTTAAACAAGGTATCCCCGCTAGTCGGGATGATGATTCAGATCCGCAAGGACAGATAGCCAAAGAGGCATGGAATCATGGAAATCTCATATGTAAAATGTACATATTGAGTGGGCTAAGTAAAGCCCTATACGAGGAGTACTGTCTCGTGGAGACAGCCAAGGAGTTGTGGAACTCATTGGAACGGGTCTACAAGATTCAAGAGATCGACTCCAGAAATCAAGCCACCATTATTGAAAGGCTGAATGGGCTTGATTTAGAAGCAATGGTGTTTGAAACCTTTGAAGCCACCTTAGAAAATTTCGAAGACACCAGTAATAAATGGTGGATAGACACTGGGCTACCCGCCACATATGTGCTGATAGATTTTGCTTTTTGTCATACACTCCTATCAGTGGAGAGAAGGTGTGTATGGGAAACGGTGTCACTTCCAACATCATGGGACTTGGAAAGGTTATACTGAAGATGTCTTCAGGCAAAGAGCTAACTCTCAAGGATGTGTTGCATGTCCCAGACATTCGCAAGAACCTGGTTTCTGGATCGCTGTTGAGCATGGCTGGATTTAAACTAGTGTTTGAGTTAGAAAACTTTGTATTGACCAAGAATGATATGTTTCTTGGAAATGGGTACCTTGAAAAGGGCCAGTTCAAAATGAATGTAAGAAATATTATTCACTTTGAAGCGAAGAATGAAAAGTTTGTTTCTTATGTCTACCTGTTGGATAGTCCTAATCTATGGCATGATAGATTAGGTCACGTGAATTACAACACAATTAAGAACACTACAAGAAAAATGACTTTTGACAACGTTTTTGTTAACAACGTTTTTAAATAAACGTTTCCGTTGACTGGGTTTAACAACGTTTTATCTAAAAACGTTGTAGTATATTCATTATAAAAATGTTTATTGAATAAAGGTTGTCTTAATGGTCTTTTTACAACGTTTATTTAAAAAATGTTGCACATAAGACAACGTTTTTTAATAAACGTTGTGAAATATCCGACTTTTCACAACGTTTTTTAAAAAAATGTGGCAACGTTTTTTTATAAACGTTGTCATCATCCTCAAAAAAAAAAAGAAAATAAAAAGAAAAAGAAAAAGAAAAAGAAAAAGAAAATAAAAACAGAAGAAGAGCGGGCATTTTTGCCGCATACCGCGAAATTCAAAGCCAGTTTTTCCCCAAAAATTACTTGTACCCCAAATTGCTTTCTTCCTATTCTAGCTAAGGGCATCGATCGACGGCAACGTTAGGGCAAAATCTTCGTCGGACCTGGTGATAATCGGCGGACTACAATCGACGGCGGGGCAAAATCGATTTCCATTGCCACACATCATCACCAATAATACAAGGTTCCATTCATCTTCTCCTCCTTCAAATATTCTTAATTTCAGTGCCAATTTCTAATATTTGCTTCTTGTAAATCAATTTCTATTTTGCAAGGATCGACATTAACTGGAATGGGATGAAGAAGTTTCAGTTTGCCCTAATGGAGAGAGTTTATTTTTGAGGTAAGTTTGAATCTCTTAATGCTTGTTCACGTTTCCTTTCTCTTTCTCTTGACTTTCATTTGCTCTTCAAATGAAGATTGTTAGTTTGGAATAACATTTCTATGGCTGGGTTTGTATGTAACTAGGTAGATGGACTATATCTAACTGATATATGTCTTACTAGTTGATTATTGCGATTAAACGTAATTCAAATGAGCAACCAAAATTGAAAAATCAGCATTGTCTTTCTTATTTTTGTCCCGGTTAACCCTATTAGTTAAGTTCAAATTCACACACACACACACACACACAAATTACAGATGAAGTATAAGTCTCATTCAGAAATGATTTAAGAGGATTTGAGCAGGCTAATAGAAGCTGGCTTACACTATGTCATAGTGAGTTGAAACAAAATTCCATTAGTGCTTCTGTGTCGAACATTAATAAAAGCCAAAAGAAATCTTTATAGCATTCAGGATCTTTAAGAAAGTAAAGCATCTAATAGTGTTCCTGCAATTGTTTCCAACACACTCCCCCTTAGTTCCAAATAAGTGTCATACTTCAGTCCCAAATGTTTCCATCTACATACTTACCTTCAAATCGTGCATTTCACACTTATCATCCCTATTTATGTCACTCCTGAAAACACACACGAGCATCCATAGACCACTTAAAACAATTAAAGAAGAAGCGCTAAAAAACAGAACAACTAAGTAGTCGTGCTATTGCAAGTACTTAGTTGATCTAGCTCCTTGTTTATTACGTCAAGATCAGTCCCCGTATGTGTATTTGGAGTTTGAGAGGTAATATACTCGTGCAAGTTTATAAAGCTTTAATTGTTAACTTGAATTCAATTCCAAAATTAATGAGGGATACAGATCAGAATAAATCGGGTGATATAGGATTCTAATTTTTGGATCCCGTGGATTAGGGAAAGTTTGAGCTGATTCATTGTTTAGAGAAATTAAAAGAATTGGTTCAACTGAGCTCATTCTAAAGCTTATTGTAATGTTTTATTCAACAGTTAAAAAGGTCAGCTGCCATGCGATGTCGTGTTGCATCTTGATATACTAATAGTAATTGGGAGTAATCTTTGAGTTTGTGTAACTATTTGGGACCATCACTATGGGCTGGATGGAGTAGTTTAATAAATTGATTCTTTAATAAACAAGAAACGTGCAAGATTTGTACAATGTTCTTCTTCAAACTCCATTACTGTAAATGTGTTTTGCAGGAGGGATTTTATTTTTCTTGGAGCTTCGTCTTCGGTTCTTACTGTCTTTCCATCTTCAGGTAACTCCATTACTGTAAATTGATTCTCTAATAAATTTGATTTAGTTTCTTGTTTCAGCTTCCTTGTTACTAGGCTGAAAGTCAGACATTTTAAGTGCTCTCTAGTTTTCTATGAATACTTGTGATTTGAAAATGAAAAATGGAGTAGTTCTTTTAATTTTTAGTGTGCATCATATTTAAACCTTCTCTTTGAATGTAATGGAAAGTATTTGCTCTAACTGACAGCCTTATCAGTTATCACTAGCTGGTTCATTCAGCTGTGTTATGTACTTTTATGTTACGTCTTATAAATATGTAGTTTGGAGTTGATGTTTCTTGTTGATATTATATTTATGGATATTGATTTTGGCGCCTTGTCAACGCTTATCCCTCCTAGTCAATGGGTCCCGCATGGGTCCCGTGGGATCCCGCGTCCCGCAAATGATTTGAAATATTTTTCCTTGTCTGAGGTTTAATCTTGTTTCTTTAATGAATGAGGGTAAAAATGAGATGTAATGAATTATTAATTCTTCAAGTTTCTCTAATAGTATTAACTCTTGTAGTGTTCTCGGTGAACTCATAATTCATATTCGATGGATAAAGCGTGGGTGAATCTACCAAGGTTTTCACTCTTAAGCTCAAATAGTAGTTTCTATAGTTGCAAGCTTTCTTGTGCCATCTATGTAATATGTATAATTTTGTTTGTAGGCTAAGTGATGCTTATAGAGAAGGAGTAAGAAATTTTGTAGCAGTATGTTTGGAGAGTCTAGGAAATCCCTCTAAAATTTGATGTCCTTGTACTCGATGTAGAAATTTGGATTACCAGACTAGTGATGATGTAATCTCACACTTGGTTATGCTTGGCATGGATAAGACATACGATGTTTGGATTTTTCACGGGGAAGAACGTCCTAGCACTTCCTCCAAAATGACACATGATCTCGATGATATACCAGATACATATAGGATGTTCGTAGATACACGTGTTAACGAGGAAACGATTCCAAATTATACTGAAGCAATGGAAGACGAGGGGTTTTCAAAATTATTAGAAGAGGCAGAAACTCCCTTGTATATGGGATGTGACTATACAAAGCTAACAGCGACAATTATGCTTTTCAAACATAAAGCGGTCAACGGTATTTCTGACAAAGCATTTACCGATCTTCTCAAAATCTTAGGTCACATGTTGCCACAAAAGAATGTTCTTCCTAGTTCCACGTATGCTGCAAAAAAAATACCTAAGACCTTTGACTTGGGTTATGAAAAAATACATGCATGTCCTAAAGATTGTTGTCTATTTAGAAAAGAGCTGGCAGATCTAGACAATTGCCCGAGGTGTGGGAAATCTAGGTGGAAAGTGGTAGGAAAAGGAGATGAGAGTAAAATTAAAAAGGGGGTAATAGCCAAGGTGTTGAGATACTTTCCTATTATTCCCAGATTTAGAAGGATGTTTAGATCATTGGAGAGTTCTAAACAATTATTGTGGCATAGCCGTCATCATAGCAATGATAACAAAATGCGACATCCTGTTGACTCGCCACAGTGGCAGTCTATTGATAGTAAATGGCCTTTTTTTTCATCTGATCCTCAGAATTTAAGACTTGGACTTGCAATAGATGGATTTAATCCTTACAGTAATCTAAGTTCTACACATAGTTGTTGGCCTGTGATGCTTGTTAATTACAACCTCCCCCCTTGGCTTTGCATGAAAAGAGAAAATATGATGTTAACTTTAGTAATCCCTGGTCCAAGGCAACCAGGAAATGATATTGATGTATATTTAAGGCCATTGATTGATGATTTGAAATAATTATGGATAAGTGGGATTGAGGTGTACGATGCATTTAAGAAGAGCATGTTCAATCTGAGGGTTATTCTCATGTGGACGATTAATGATTTTTCGGCTTATGGCAATCTAGATGGGTGTATGACTAAGGGTAAGATGGCATGTCCTATTTGTGGTGCTGATACTTGTTCAATATATCTACCTCATAGTCACATGTGTGTGTATATGGGTCATCGACGGTTTCTTATATCCAATCATTCTTACCGAAAGAAGAAGAAATAGTTTGATGGAACCCATGAGAAGAGGGGGAAACCTCATATATTGTCCAGTTCTGAAATTTTAGAAGTTGTTAATGGGATTGAAAATGATTTTGGAAAATGGGATGAAACGAGCAATGATGAAGAACCGAGACAAGGAAGGGCAAAAGGTAAGAGAAACAAGAAAAGGAAGAGGAAGATTAAAAAGAAGAAAGTTAAGGTCCTGAGTTGGAAGAAAAAAACAATTTTTTTTAGTTGCCCTACTACGAGGTAAAAGCAAATTTTGTGCTTTACTGTTAATTCAATATAATGATATACTCCCTCCGTCCAACTCGAAAAGTCACTTTTGGTCAATTCAAGTTTTGTTTGACTCAAGCATTAATGCAAATCTAATTATAAATATCTTATTGACCAAAAGTGCCTTTTCGAATGGGACGGAGGGAGTAGTTAATAGCTAGCTGATAACTTATAATATATGTTATTTTTTAGGATTTGTTGGTACGTCACTGTTTGGATTTAATGCACATAGAAAAAAATTGTGGTGAGAGTTTACTTTGCACTTTGCATGATATAAAAGGAAGATCAAAAGATGGTCATGCTGCTCGTAAAGACTTAGAAAGTATGGGAATTCGGCCAGAGTTGCACCCAAGGCTCGATGAGAATGATAAGATACTCCTTCCACCAGGCCAATATACTTTCACAAGTTCTGAGATAGAGACATTTTATTGGCGACTAAGAAATTTGAAAGTTCCCGACGGGTATAGCTCTAATATTGCGAACACTTTTGCACAGACTGACAAGATACTTGGACTCAAGTCCCATGATTACCATGTATTGATGCAACAGTTATTGCCAGACGCATTGAGAGGACTTTTACCCAAAGGGCCAAGAAATGCATTACTTCGTTTCTGTTCATTTTTCTATGATATAAGCCAAAGAGTGGTTGATGTCGAAAAAATTGAAGCTGCAGAACAGGAGATAATTGAGACATTGTGCATGCTTGAAAGATACTTACCTCCTTCATTCTTCGATATTATGATTCACTTCACAATGCATTTAGGTCGAGAAACTCGTCTTTGTGGATCAAATCAATTTCATTGGATGTATCCGTTTGAAAGGTATTCCATATCCATTTATTATCTGATAATAGGCTTTAATGATATTTTCCTCCCTAATTTATATCCAATTCATTCAGATTTATGAAGACGGGCAAGGAATATGTTAGAAATCCGACACGACCTGAAGGATGCATATGTGAAGGCTATCTTGCCGAAGAATCCATACGATTTTGTTGTGAGTACATTAAGGAAAGTTGTGCACTATTTGAAACACATAAACGCAATGAGGATTATCAAGATGAGAAAACATTTGAGGGACGGCCAATTTCTAAAGGAGAGCATATTACATTGTCTAATGAAGACATGCAAAATGGTCATTGATATGTGTTGTTTAATACGGCAGAAGTGGAACCATATGAAGTGTAAGTTTAAGTTAAATGCAAATTTGTCTAGTTTATTTCTTAGGAATATTTTTCACTCTTTCTTTATTTTTAGGATGCATATGGAAGATTTGAAGATAATACATACTGGTATATCCGATGAACAACTTTCAAAGATGCATTCAGACACTTTCTCTAGTTGGTTTACAAAAAAGGTTTCTAACATATTATTTGGACTTTATTAGGTTATACATTGTGAATACATATGTTATTTATCTAATATAAATATACAGGTTAAAGACCAAATAGCCTCAGGCAAAGTAGGAGTTTCTGAAACAATAAAGTGGTTATCGTATGGGCCTAGAAGGCAAGCACTCTCATATTCTGCCTATATAATAGATGGTCGTCGATTTCGTACCAAGGACACCGAAAAGTCCACACAGAATAGTGGTGTTTCACTTGAAGCAACTACAATACGTCATTCTGGGCCAAATGATAATTGCCAATCTAGTAGCAGCACAATAGGTCACTACGGGATCTTGCGTGACATTATAGTGTTGGACTATCTTACATTTTAGATTCCCTTATTTAAGTATGATTGGGCAAATATTTATCGTGGAGTGAAGGTTGAAGAAGGATTTACATTAGTCAACTTTGCTCAATTTCAAGATCAATTTAAAGGAGATCCTTTCATACTAGCAGCACAAGCCTCACAAGTGTTCTATTGGAGAGAAAGCAAAACATCTAATTGGGAAGTTGTTGTCAGACCACCACCAAGGGGCTATCATGATATGGGAATCTATGATAAGAGTGATGATGAGAATGATGAATTGTCGTATAACCCACTTGATGTAGCTTTGCTTGATAAAACCAATGATGACCTAGATAGTGCTTGCGCAAGAGTGGGATGTTATGACAAAGTGGTATATTTAATTATTTTATTGAGTTTCTTGGATCTATGATTATATTCTTAAATTATAGTGTCATTATATTTGTTTATTACATTACTAGCATATATACAAAATTATTTGATTAAGTTTCTTCGATATAACAGGTGGAGGCTGAGGTGGAGGAAGATCTTTAGAAAACTGTTGCAAAGTTTGTTGACGACTTGGTCACAATGGGTAATGATGGGATAGAGGTAAGACTTAGTGTTATCATAATGATTTTACATGTGTTACCTAATTAACGGACTGCCTACTTATTACATGTGTTGAATTTAAATCCACCTGACATGACTTGTCTAAAAGCAAACTGAGAACATCTTTGTTTAGATTTAGACCTGAGAAATAGTTCCAATCACTGCACACTTTCTCAACTAGGTCTCTGTAGCAGTGCATCCATGACTCTATTGAGTTTTGATGGCTTTCAAGTAACCATTTACATATTTACTGCTAAGCGACTTAAAAATTGGAAACTGTAAGACATCAATCTGAACATGAAAAGAAAAAATCAATGACTTTCAGTTCTATGTCAGGACAACCATCATCATTTTTTTCCATCTATATCAAAGCTGGATACTACTATAGTGCTCCAGGAAAAACCTGGATCGTCAACTGCTGATCAACAGCAGCATTGCAAGCACCATATAACTAGAGAATTCACTATTGTGTAGTACTTCAAGATAGTTCTGTTTTTTTAGTATACTTGTATTATTATAGGTACTGGAGGCAAGAAATATAGTGTGGTAGCTTAGGCAAACAAAATTTAAAAGAAATCTTTAAGATCGTACATAAGCATTATATGCATAACTAACCAGCATATCCTAAAAACATACTCCTTACTTCGCAAGAGTAATCTACGCATTTTATCCATATGCATAACTAACCAGCAGTTTTTTCAAAGAAATTATGGGAAATATTATGGGAGTGCATGTTATGTCTCATTTCTGATCTATGCAGAGTTCAAGAAAGGGGGACAAGCGATTGAAGAAATTACAATTAGCATCAGTTGCAATGTCGCAACAAAAAGGAAATGAAGGCATTCGGATTTCTGAAAGAGGGTCAAATCCCTCTCCTGACCATAATATGGAAACAATGTCTCCTCCTCGTGTTTCAACTGAAGTTCCTAATGAAAATCCAGCTGAAGAGCAGTCGATTGAGGAACAACAAGTGTTGGGAAAGAGAAAAAGAGGTCCAACAAGGTTGAGAGATTTGTGCTCAAATCCGATGAAACTAATTGAGGTGGAGTTAAACGAAAGAGGACAACCCATAGGTGAGCTATCCGAGTGGTTATCTTCATTTTTGGGTGCTTTAGCATGACAGTTTGTACCATTCAATATTGATGATTGGAGGAAAGTTGAGAAACAGACAAAGAAAGATTTGTGGACATGTGTTAAGGTAATGATAATATAGCTTTGATGCCGCAGGAAATGTGCTTATCAATCTTTCTCCACGTGGCAGGACTGATCACCTAGCTCCTTGACCTGAAATCAGAACCCACGACTAGCCGGATGTGTCTCCGGCTTAGACCCTCGGGCGTGAGAGTAAGTATATGATTTGGAGAGCAAAAATGTATTGAATAAAGATAATTCAAATGACAAAATTGCAGTTACCTTTGCACCATTGTAGTGGCAATGTATTTATAGTTGATATTGGTGGTTTAATGACAGGGCTACATGAGCTCCGAGATTTTAGGGACAATTATTTGTCATGGGAACGTGTCCGGTAACGGCTCCTGATTTGTAGGGAACCGGTTATGGAATGATTTGAAGCACGTGCGTCTGCATCAGTTAGGTCGATGCTTGCTTATTAGGTCGAGGTCGCCATTTGAGGTTAGGTCGATCTGACTGGCGGGTAGAGTTGGATCGTAGCTGAATTAGAGCATGGATCGTAGAGTCGGACCAAGCTAGGCCGGGACCTTGGAGGTCGGACAATGAGCTTAAGTCGACTGATCCTGTTGCTGGGCCTTGGGCCTTGTGGTAATTGGGCCTAGCCCAATGAGAACGGAGTGGACATAATTGCTTGAAGACTGGGCTTTACTCGCTTGGCCCAGTTAGATACTTTTGGTATGTTCAGTGGCCCCCAACTTTCAATTTGACTTTATCGACTAGGAAGTTAAGGAAATTTTTATGAGGATAGATGTAACTCGTAGGTCGCTACTCGCTCTTGAAGTTTAGTCGACCAATGGTGACGTGGCACAATCCTGGACGTTGGCGACAAACGGTCAGATCAGAAGGAGCACCGTTTTTCTGTAATCATTACAATTAGACGTTTGATAATCCATCTTGGGAACTGTTTTCCCAATTAAAGAGGAAATTAATTTTCGAATTTTCCTTTTCCCCTTCCAAATTCGGAAAATACAAATAGTAGAATCCTTCTCCGTTTAGAATTTTCACCGTCTTCAAGCTCTCATACCTCCTTGACGATTATTGTGGAGCAGCAATAGGATTTAATATGAGCTTTCGTCTTCGGCAACAGCTTCCCTTTTTGTAATCAACTGAGGTATTTCTCTCTTATACTTGCTTTAGGGCTTTAATTTCTGCTCTGTTTTTGTTTCCGCCATGGCTAGGACCTTCAGTAGTGAGCCTGGAGCCTGGTATAGATATTGCATTCTTAACCGTAGGGTGTACAAGCACGTAGGTGATGAGTGGAAAGAGATGTCTCTGAATGAATGTACCTCCATCTTGACAAGGTGGGGGTTGAGTTTTGGTGAAATTGGATTGCCCATTGGAGGGGATGTAGTTAATATAGCAATTGACGACTTGAACATTGTCCCCTTTCATCTCTTCCATGAACTGCTCGATCACATAGCCTTGTTCTATGTTAGAGACGTCAATAAACCCTCCTTCCTTAGAAACATAATAGGTTTTCCAGGGGAGTCTAGGTCGCCATTAGGTAGGTCGACTGAATGTGATCATGGGACTGACTCCCCTGCTTCCTCTTTTTATTGTACAGATATGGCAGCCCAGTGAGGAGCCACAGCTTCAACTTCCTCCAGTCCTCGGATAGTGGATGCGTTTGGGTCCTCTGTCGTACCAGGGAAGAATGAGAGGGGCTACGTGCCTCAAAGGCCTCTCTGAGGGAAGAAAAACATGGAATCCCGTTATGCCATGATCTACAAATTTTGTGGGGTGGATAGGACAGATTTTAGGGTGACCATCCATAGTCAAAAAGATTTCATGTCCAAATACCGTAGTACATTTACTAAGGATGCCACTAGGGTTGCCTTCTTTTACGGGCAGTTTGAGGCAGGCTTGAGGTTGCCACTAGATCCCTTTATTAATGAATTCCTGGAGTGTATGGATGCTCTTCCTCTACAGCTTGGGGCCAACACTTGTAGGGTGTTGGTGTGCTTTGCCATGGTGTGTAGGTTTTTTGGTTATGAGTCATGTATGAAAGTTTTTAAGGAATTCTTTTGTGCTAAGCTCGACAAAGCCAATTGGGGAATTAGCACCCCTTCTAAACCCAATTCTCCTAAGCTGTTTGCTAACCTTCCCAATAAGCATAGTGGCTGGAACTCGTATGTGGTCGTGGTGGAGAGCAGGTTGGGATGGGAGTTTCCTTTGCCTGATGAGGATTCTGATGTCATTAGCGAGGAAAATTACTGGGAGCCTCCGTGGCATCAAACTCTGTACAAGAAATTGTGTTCGTTGGCCAAGAATGGGCCTATCAGCTGGGAAACACTGGGGATGACCAAGTACAACTACATCTAAGATGGGATGATGTCTAGTGATGAGGAAGTGCAGCCTTTGGTTCCCATAATGAGAAATCTGATATACCCTGACTGGGTCACGCATTCCTTGGGTAGGTTGGAGGAGAATTGCCAGTTTTGTCAGAAAACTGCCAACTATTGTAAAGACAATGGGGAACACATTGGTGGTAAGACTTTACTTGCTTTTGTTAACTCGTCACATGTTAGCTCGCCTGTATGACTCTTAGCTCGTCAGGTGTTACCTCTTATGTAGAATTTGTAACTCTTATACACAACTATCTTGAATTGCATGTCTTAGCTCGTCAATTATTTGCTCGTATGTAGAACTAGTTAGCTCGTACATAGAACTGTCTTGAATTGTTGA
Organism: Adenophora triphylla var. japonica; assembly: GCA_022495995.1. Classification (NCBI taxonomy): domain Eukaryota; kingdom Viridiplantae; phylum Streptophyta; class Magnoliopsida; order Asterales; family Campanulaceae; genus Adenophora; species Adenophora triphylla. The sequence continues at coordinate 103,876 of JAFEMH010003659.1, forward strand.
GCTAATCTTTAATCGCTTTGATGTTGTGCAGTCTTAACTCCTGAACAAGAGGCAGCTATGGTGCGCATAGTAGGAGTTTCAGACAAGAGGAAGGCTAAGAGGGCTCACGGAGCTGCCAATGCTAGCGCGAGCAGGGAGAGAGAGGCTGCCGCAAGGAATAATTTGCTTCCTAAAGAGAATGTTGGGATGATTCTGATGGAAGAGGTTGAGTTGGAGGACCCTCTATAGAGTGGTACTCAGTCCATAGATGTTAATGAAGGGGGTAACGAGTCCAACAGGTCAGCTAGAGCGAGTCTGAGCTCCGACCCGATTCAGAATGCCAATGTGGAGACCTCTGGAGCTGGGATGGCAGGGGCTAGCCCTTTGAATGTCGTCAATGTTGATGATGATGACATGGAGGTGGAGGATGATGATCGTCCTTTGAATACAAAAAAGAGGTCGCGATCTGAGAAGGGGAAGTATGTTTCTTCGAGCCAACTTCCTCCACCAGCTTCTTCTCCTCCTAACCAAGAGTCTCTTGAGGATCAGATGAGAAGGTTGAGTGACATTCCCCCTCTCATTGGGGTCAATAGCTTGAGTCGCCGCTATCCAGATATGAGCTTAGGCCAGGTCATTGTTAGGAGGGCCATCGACGTCGACCTTCTTGCCCATTTTGCTGATAAGGCGATTACCCCCGAGGAATTCTCCGCTCGCTCTGGGATGGTGCACAGCGAGGTAAACTTTTATTTTTCCTTTCTACCTTGTCGCTTGTTCCTTTAGCTTGTTAATTTGATTTCCGAGCTAACTCTTCCCTGATTTCCTTTAATGCAGAATCTCACCATGGTTGAACAAGTTAAATGCTCTTGGAGGGCCTCCATTGAGAGGGAGAGGCAGGCTCTGAAGGATTATTCCAAGAAGTCCCAAGAGTTAGCCGAGCTAAGAGAAAAATACAACGACCTCGACAACTCTTTCGATGCACAGGAGTTGGTGAAGAAGAAAGCTCTGGCGGACAAGGAGAAGGCTTTGGAGGACCTCAAGGCTGCTGAGACCAAGCTTGGGGAGATGAAGGCGGAGAGAGATGCAGAGCGGCTGGAACATGAGAAGGTCAAGACAGAGCTCGCCACAGTTTCTCGACTGCTTAAGGATAAGGATACCTTTTTTATTGAATTGAATGACGAACATCGGGCTGCTCGGATAAAGTGGCAGGAAGATCTTCAAGCTGCTGCCAAGAAAGCTGTTGATAGCTTCAAGGAAGGGGACGACTACTATAATTATGTTGTTGCTAAGGCCAAGGACTTTTTGGATTTGGGCAAAAGACATATGGCACGCCGAGCTCTAGTGGATCCCACTTCTGAGGTTTCCTTAGAGCAGTTAGCTCGCTGGGCACATGAGCCTCAATATGACATGGCAGCCCGAGGTGGACACTCTATCGTGCCTTATACTGAGAACGACTTAGCTTTTATTGCCCAGGAGGACCAAGAGGAGGCTTGTGAACCTTGGGTTGCTCCGGAGTTAACTCCTCGGAATTTTGACGTTGTGCTCCAAGAAATGGAGGATGCAGAAGATATGGAAGAAGATGACGAGCCTGAGCAGCAGGTATATTCTGAGTCGGATAAACCTCTGGGCCCCCAGCAACAAGGAGATGATGGAGAAGGTGGAGCTGATGTTGACGAGCAAGCAGATGTCGAGCCAGCCTCTTGATTTTGTATGAATGATGTTGTAATGGACAAGCCCCAAACAATGTTTTGCTTTTTTGGTTTCGTAACCACTTGAATGCCTTGGCCCAATTTTTTGGGAGGCACTGAACTTCATAACTTTATTTTGCCCAAGCTTTGGCCCACTTTTGGGAGGCTTATTTATCACTCATAGCTGACTTGATTCCTTTATATGTTGTATGCTTTTGAATTCAGCAAGTGTATGTCGAGCTAGATTGAATAGGACAAATGAATCATTCCAAGTTTAAGGTCGACCTGGGTTCGTGGTGAATTGGTTAACCTTAGACTTGTAACGATTTTTGTAAATGAGGTTGACTCAGAGTCGAACCTATTTAAAAAGATGAAAGCTGATCAAGGATCGATCTTATAAGAACGAAGTCGACCTAAGGTCGGACTTGTTAATAGGGCTCAGCTGATTAAGGATCGAGCTTATAAAGATGACTAAGAGTCGAGCTTGTTGAACGGAGTCGACTATGAGTCGGACTCGTTAAAGGGACTAAGTTGATTAAGTATCGAGCTTGTTAAAGACGAAGCTGACTAAGAGTCAAGCTTGTTCGAACGAAATCGACTATGAGTCGGACTTGTTAAGGGAACGAAGCTGATTAAGAATCGAGCTTGTTAAATCGAAGCTGACTAAGAGTCGAGCTTGTAATGAAGTTAGTGCATAGTGTTTGGTCGAACAAAACTGCGATTTTCATTGAAGTAGACATATGCTTACATCAACTAGAACTATGATAAATTCAAACTTTGCAACTGTACATACTCTGAACTGAACTAGCAATTCGAACTAGAAGTAGTATTTGATGAGATGGGTGGCGTGCCAAGGATGCTTCAGCTCTTCACCTTATGGGTGAGAAATCATGTAGGTCCCTTCCTTGACGACTCGAGTAACAATGTAAGGGCCTTCCCAGTTAGGAGATAGTTTATTCTGTTGGGTTCTCCTTCCTGTTGCTTCAATCTTTCTCAACACATGATCTCCCACTTGGAATGATCTTTTCGTGGTAACTTTTAGTTCGCTGCTTGTAGATGACCATCCGAAGGTAAGCCGTATCTCGCTTCTCGTCGATCAGATCCAGGTCGATCAATCTGTTGGTGTCGTTCTGATCTTGGTCGAAAAAAGTTACTCTAGCAGTGGGAAATTGCAGCTCAGCAGGTGCCATGGCCTCTGATCCATATGTTAGAGCGAATGGGGTTTCCCCCATAAGCCCCCGAGTGGTTGTGCGAACTGCCCAAAGAGCAAGGGGGAGTTCGTCCAACCAATTGTTACGTCGACCAACCAAGCCTGTTTTTAGTGCAGATAGAAAAAGCTTATTTGCTGCTTCTGCTTGCCCATTTCCTTGAGGATAAGCGATGGATGACTGCCAATGCTTTATCCCTACTCGAGTCATTTCTGCTTCGAAAGCCCTTGAGAATTGTAAGCCATTGTCAGACACTATAGCTCGAGGAAAACCAAATCTACACCAGATGAAGTCATGAATGAAGTTGATTGCATTTTCCTCTGTTATGCAAGCTAGTGGCTTAGCTTCGACCCACTTGGTGAAGTAGTCGATTGCAACGATCACATACTTGCAGTTTCTTCGGGCAGGGGGGGGGGGGGGTGGGGAAGGGTCCGATTAAGTCGACGCCCCACATATCAAACGGCCAAGCTGCAATCACTGAGGTTTGCTCAGTCGTAGGCAGGTGAGGTAGGTTGGCGAACCTTTGACATTGGTCACATTGTTGAACGAAGTCATGAGTGTCAGCTCTCATGTGTGGCCAATAATACCCCAAAGTGATCAATTTGTCGGCTAGAGTCCTGGCCCCCAGGTGTCCACCACAAATTCCACTGTGCACCTCATGCATTAACTGAGTGATCTCTTGAGGGTGGATGCACTTCAACAATGGCCTAGTGTATGATCTTCTGAACAGCATGCCTCCTTGGATTATATACCTCGGAGCTTTCTTTTTAATAGCTTGAGCTTTCTTCTCATCCTCAGGGAGCTCGCCGCTTTCTAAGTATGCCTTCATTTCTTCAATCCAGCACTTCTCATAAACCCAATTTCTTGAGGATTCTTCTATGCATTGAATTTTGACCCTTTCATAAGTTGGGCTCTCAAGGTAAGAGATGGGATCTTCATGTGGCTCGTCAGATGTAGCTAGCTTTGAGAGTAAGTCGGCTAACTCGTTATCTTCTCGACCAATCCTCTGAATTTCCCAAAACTCCAAATCCTTTGTCAATTCTCTCACTAGGTCGTGATACTTGATTAGAGTAGAGTTCAGCACCTCGTACTCTCCTCGGACCTGGTTGACTATCAACTGTGAGTCACAATATGCCATGATCTTGGTTGCTCCAAAGCACTTTGCATATTCGATGGCTGCAACCAATGCCTCATACTCTGCTTGGTTGTTAGAAGCATCAAATTTGAATCTCAATGACTCCTCATATAATGTCCCAGATTCTGGCTCGATTAGGACTATCACAGCTCTGCTAACACTTTTGGTTGCTGACCCATCCGAGTAGACTTTCTAACAATCGACGGGTAAGTTAGTGACGACTTGGGACTCTGGTTCCTTCCCTTTGACTTTCTCTTTCTGAGCTCGCACCTCGCTATCTTCCTTGGTGAACGTCAACTTGACCAAGAAGTTAGCTAGAGCTTGAGCCTTTAACGCCTTTCGAGGTCGATACTCGATGTCAAATTCCGTGAGGGCAATTGACCAATTGAGTAAGCGAACTGAACTTTCTGGCTTATGAAGGATTTTTCATTCGTGAGCACAACAATAGGGTGAGCCAAGAAATAAGCCCGCAGCTTTCTTGAAGCTACGACTAAGGCATAGGCTACCTTCTCAGCATTGTAGTATCTGCCCTCCACTTTTGATAGGGCCTTGCTAACATAGTTAACTGGCTTTTGAAGCCCTTCCTCCTCTCGATTCAGTACGGCTGCCACTGCTTTGTCTCCCACAGACAGGTACACGAACAAAGTTTCTTCAGTGGTCGGGCTACTCAGAAGAGGTGGAGTAGCGAGATAATCTTTGAGTTGTTGGAACGACGAATGACATTCAGCCGTCCACTCAAAATTTTTCGTCCCTCTTAAAGCCTTGAAGAAGGGGAGAGACCTTTCTGCTGATTTGGATATGAAGCGACCTAGAGCTGCTACTCTTCCATTAAGTCGCTGCACCTCTTTGACACTGGCAGGCTCCTTCATGTCGACTAGAGCCTTGATCTTCTCCAGGTTAGCTTCTATACCTCGCTAAGACACCATAAATCCAAGGAACTTGCCAGCTGCTACACAAAAAACACATTTGCTGGGGTTAAGCTTCATGTCGTTTGCTCTTAAATTGGTGAACGTTTCCTTTAGGTCCACCACGTGACGTCCGGTCTTTATTTTAATGACCATATCGTCGACGTAGGCCTCCATGTTTCGGCCAATCTGTGAAGCAAAGACCTTGTTGACCATACGTTGATAAGTCTCCCCTGCGTTCTTCAGTCCAAATGGCATCATGGTGTAGCAATCGATGCCTCTAGCTGCTTGGAAAGCTGTTTTCACAATGTCATCCTTATGCATCTTTATCTGATGATAGCCTGAATAGGCATCTAGGAAGCTAAGGGTTGAGTGGCCAGTAATGGAATCAACTAGCTTGTCAATTCTAGGCAGGGGGTAGCTGTCTTTTGGGCAGGCAAGGTTGAGATTTGTGAAGTCGACGCACATTCTCCATTTGCCATTTGACTTCTTCACCATGACCACATTAGCTAGCCAGGTTGTATGTGTGGCCTCCTTGATTATTCCTGCACTCAAAAGTTTTTGTACCTCAGTTTTTATGGCTTCCTCCTTGTCTCGAGCAAAGCTTCTCAACCTTTGGGGTTTGGGCTTTATGGTCGGGTTGACCTCAAGCCTGTGAACGGCGACTTCTTCCTTGATTCCCCTCATGTCTTCAACTCGCCATGCAAAGACATCATTACTTTCTTTCAGCAGCTCGACGATCTCTGCTCGCTCCTCGTCTGATAGCTGCTTTCCTATTTGAATTTTCTGCTCCGGATAAGAGGGATTTGTGATCACTGATTCTAGCTCGTCAACAGCCTCTAGCTCTGGACCATCTCTGAACTGTAAGGTCTCAATGATGATCTCCTTCACTTTCTGCCTCTCTTCGGCCCCCAAATGTGGAGCTTCCTCAGCTATCATGTCATCTAGCTTATCAGCAATCTCATTGGTGGTGGCCCCCGAGTTATTGTCGACCTGGAGGCATAGGTTGCCTATGATGACTTGGTCGACCATGACTACATCTGGATCGACCGCTGTGGCTTCGGAGTGACGTGTTGACTCAACCATGACCTCGTCATTTGAGCGATAGGTCGACTCATCCACATTGGTGATCGTAGATAGTCGGGTAGTTTTGGTGACTGACTGGGACAGCTTTAGGTAACCTTCCACTGTTTCAATTTCCAGCTCCCTCTTCTTTCTTTCTCGAAGGACATGATCCAGATATGCTCGAGCTGTGCCTTGTATATAGCCGACTCCAGCTGGTGTGGGGAATTTAACTCGCTGGTGAGGGATCGAGGCCACCATTCCAAGTGCGACCTGACCAGGAATACCAAGGATAGCAGCATAGTCACTGTTCACATCTATTACAATAAATTTTACCTTTGATACAACCCTGTAAGGGTGCTGGCCTAGGTCGATGTCTAGCTCGATCTGTCCCTTAGCGTCGAATCGATGATTGGTGAAGCCCTCTAACCTGCCATCATATCTTTCAAGCTGCTCATTGGAAAGACCCATCTCTTGGAATGTTTTGTAGAACAAAATGTCTTTGCAGGCCCTCGTGTCGACTAAGAGTCTGCTCGTCGTACATCCGTCGATAAGACCTGGGATGACGAGAACTTGCTCTCTGGCCGCCATATTAGTTTCCAATTCGTGGGGGTAGAAGCTGATCACCTCATCTCTGACATCTCTCCTTGGAGGCACATGTGGGGCTTTGTTGAGTTGAAATATTTTATGTTTGATGGTTGTGTTGCTGGCTTGCTCTGTGATGACTCCCAAGTTCAATCTGGGTTACCTTGGTCCCTGATGTCCACCTGCTGGTTGCTTGCCTCCACCGGCTTGAGGTCTTTTAACATAAGTATCGAGCCTTCCCTGGTCGACCATCCTCTGAATGATACGCTTCAAACTCATGCAATCCTTAGTAGTATGGCCTGTATCCTTATGGTAATCACAGTATTTACTATTGTCCCTTCTGAACTTGTTACCTGGGTTCATTGGGGCAGGTGGGGCCAACTCGACCGCGTTCATTATCTCTGTTCGACTCACTGTTAGGGGAGTGAAAGCTTCGGGCACTTTCTCTATCACCCTGGTCCTGTTCTTACCATTCTTGTTGTTTCCCCATTTTTGGCTGAGTCTTTCTTATCATCTGCGACCTCAACCTTGGGGCCTTTCCAGTTCTTCTTTTCTTTCCTCTCCTCGGCTAATGCCACATTATAAGCCTTCTCGAACAACTCCTGTCGAGTAGTGACTGTACAAACCGTCAGCTCGTAATCCATGTCTGCCGAGGAAATACCATTTCGGAAGCAATTGATCACCTCCCTGTCAGTGAGATCCTCCTCAATTTTGTCGACCATCTCTTTAAACTTGGTGTAGTAGCTAATTGAGCTTTCATTTTTCCCTTGCACAAAGTTGTTTAGATCGGTGACAGTGACTTTTCGAGCTCCAGCAGTTGAGAAGCGATCTAGGAATTTTGTCCTCAAACTCATCCAGGTGGAAATGCTACCAGCTGCCAAACCATTGAACCATGTTAGGGCTGCCCCCGTGAGTGTGCTTATGAGGGCTTTTCACATATTGTCGTCCTCATTGGCGACAAAGCACATTGTGGCTTCCAGGTGCTGCACATGGCTTTTAGCATTGGTTGCCCCTGAGTACTTCTCTAGGAGGGGCAATCTGAAACCAGCAGGAGGTCGACTGTCAATCAAATCCTTGGATAAGGGTCGAAGAGCAAAGTCAATTCGTCCGACTTTTCCAGTATCATTTTTCTTTTCAGCCTCCCATTGTTCAAACTTCCTTTTCCATAGCAGCCACTCCCTAGCATCAGGTCTGTCTTATCTAGTAGGGGGAACAGCATTTGACCTTTGACCCTCACTTCTGGGGGGAGTTAATTGCCTGCTTCTCCTATCCTTGTGAGAAGGTGACCTTACTGACCTGATTGGCGACCTGCGCCCCTCATCTCTTGTTGGCGACTTGCGCCTTTCGTTTCTGGGTGGCGACCTGCGCCTATCATCTCTGAGTGGCGACCTGCGCCTTCCCTCTCTTATAGGCGACCTGCGCCCACTCCTTCCTCTGTGGGATTGAGACCTCTCTGTCCTGGCTGGTGATCTACGCCTACTTCGATTTGCCTCTAGCTGCGTCCTCAGGTCCGACTGTGCCTCCTGCTCCCTGTTCCTAGTGAGACTAGCCCTTAGGTCGTCACTCGGAACATGAATAGGTGATTGAGGTCGTACCACCATCTTTTGATCAACGTTTTGTCCCACAGTTTCGTTTGGTCTAGTACTCCCAGCACGCTCCCTATTTGAAACTTGGGATGGAGCCACCCTCTCAGACCTTCTATCAGCCTGCTCAGCCTTCTCCATTGCTAACAGCTCGGCCAATATCTGAGCTCGTTCCATAAGCATTTCTTTCCTGCTTAGTGGGTTGGATGAGGGACCTGCCCTATTTCCACCATTCATCTGTCCAGTTGGCCATTTGGGAGGAGGTGGAATTCCTTGCCCCTCCATGGGTCACTTCTCTCTCCTTGCGTCTGGCAATCCTCTGCCATCAGCTACGCTGTTAGAGCGCGTTGCCCTAGCATGATGACGAGGAGGAGGAGGAGGGGGCAAATCAGCATTTGCATTGGTATTAGCATTGGTGTTGGTGTTGACATTCACTTAATTGAATTCATCAGAAGCCTCTGTAACATGCCCGTCTGGGGTTACCATGATTGTGGATTGAAGAAAAACTTCGAGGTCAAGCTATGTACGAGTTTTCCGGCAATGGAACCAAACTGATGCCGCAGAAAATGTGCTTATCAATCTTCCTCCACGTGGTAGGACTGATCACCTAGCTCCTTGACCTGAAATCAGAACCCACGACTAGCCGGATGTGTCTCCGGCTTAGACCCTCGGGCGTGAGAGTAATTATATGATTTGGAGAGCAAAAATGTATTGAATAAAGATAATTCAAATGACAAAATTACAGTTACCTTTGCACCGTTGTAGTGGCAATGTATTTATAGTTGATGTTGGTGGTTTAATGACAGGGCTACATGAGCTCTGAGATTTTAGGGACAGTTATTTGTCATGGGAACGTGTCCGGTAACGGCTCCTGATTTGTAGGGAACCGGTTATGGAAAGATTTGAAGCACGTGCGTCTGCATCAGTTAGGTCAACGCTTGCTTATTAGGTCGAGGTCGCCATTTGAGGTTAGGTCGACCTGACTGGCGGGTAGAGTTGGATCGTACCCGAATTAGAGCATGGATCGTAGAGTCGGACCAAGCTAGGTCGGGACCTTGGAGGTCGGACAATGAGCTTAAGTCGACTGATCCTATTGCTGGGCCTTGTGGTAATTGGGCCTAGCCCACTGAGAACGGGGTGGACATAATTGCTTGAAGACTGGGCTTTACTCGCTTGGCCCAGTTAGATACTTTTTGTATGTTCAAGCTTATTGGTAACTATCTATAAATTCAAGATGTACATGTTTACCTTATTTGTGATATGATGTTTATATAGGGGAGATTCAAGATGGATGACACGCACGAGACTCTTATTATTCAACAAATGGGAACTCGTTGGAGGCAATCTAAGTCAAAGCTGATAGAATCTCTTAGAGATGCATCTAAAATGGAAGATAAAGATTCAAGATTTGCATCCCTTAAACCGGACAACATATCTCTTGAAGAGTGGAACACTTTTGTCAAAGAAAAGTTATCAAATGAATTCAAGGTAAATTCAGTTTTTTTAAGTACTTTCTTTATATCCAATACTTTTTTTCTTACATAAAAAAATTGTGTAGTTGAAGAGCTCTAAGTATAAGGAGATTAGGGCAAACAATCATGCCCCACATACAATGAGCAGGAAGGGGTATGCTCGACTAGAGGCTGACATGGTAACTTTCTATAAATTCATACTCCCTCCGTCCCACCTCACGTGATACCATATTGACTTTTTTGGTATCAAGTAAGGTGGGACGGAGGGAGAACATTATTACATGTTTTCATTTATGTATTTCAATTAAAATAGTGCTTATTCTTTTAAGTGAAAGGAGAATTCGGAAATGGCTATAAGGAGAGAATATGTGTGGTGTAAAGCACACACCAAAAAGAATGGTGAAATACCAACTCCATTTATTGCCGATTGTGTGGTAAGTGACATTTCAACTAAATCAACTTAATTTTATTACTCCCTCTGTCCCAAAATGCCACTCTTTTATTTCATTATTTTGACTAATCTATCATTTAATACTTGTTTGTTTACTAATTTTCAAGAGTAAGGTACAAGAGATCACAGCCTCTCAAACCTCCCCTTTGACATCAATTAGTGAGGATGCACTGTCTAAAACACTCGGACCCGAGAGAAATGGAAGAGTTAGAGGGATAGGATTTGGCATTACCCCATCTAAAATAGGTATCTACATGAATAGTTCAAAGAAAGTCCACGAACTAGAGCATCAAGTTTTAGAACTGAATAAAAAATGGAGAAGTTCCAACATTTAGGGGATGAAATGGAAGAGATGCGACAATTTATGCGTATGCAGGCAAGTATTTTGTAGTCAAGCACATTGTTTTTAGAGTTATTTATAGTTTTCACTTACATGTTAAATTGTCATTGTTTCTAGGGATTCACTTCAAAGGAGAAAGAAAATTCAAACATGGCCTCTCCCCGTTTGCATAGTATTGGTTCGAGGGATAATTTGAATGGGAAGTCACCCTCTCCCCGTCTCCATAGTGTTGGTTCAAGGGATCATTTGAATGGGAAGTCACCCTCTCCCCCATCACATAATGGTAGCTCTAATGTTCGTGATTGCCATGGTTTGAATTCAAGAGATGATCCTACAAGTGTCATTGTTGATCGTAAATGTAAATTATTAGATTGGCGAAAACAGGTGGTTGCAGAAGGTAAGATTGCTGACACAGATCCTAATGCTATGGTTCACAGTGTTCTGCTTGGAAATGATGCTTGGAAGGTTTGGGTTCAGGTAGCTTTGATTCCTAGTGCTGATTTGTGGAGGCCTAACTCGTTTATGTCAGTCATCTCGGATGTAGTTGGGAGTACGGTCGCATGGCCCAAGGAACTCACTTCTTTTAATTAAGACAATGCTAACAATTTTATTTTGTACTTTTATTTCAGAAACTCTGTTTTGATGCCCAAGATATTGCCATGGTTTGTATACTAAGTTTGCTGATGAATTTTGTACAGAGGAAGTGGGCTGATAATTTGGTACAGAGTAAGTGGATTAGGCACCTGTGTTTATTTATAAACTGTTCTACATTTCTATTCAACTAACCCCTTTTTAACTTCACCAATGCAATTGTTGTATATTGCATTGCCGGTCCCAAGCCCGGATAAAGGAGGAGGGGAAAGGTATGTCGGGCATATAAATCATATATACTGTTCATTACTAATAAAACATGTTACACTTGCAGGCCCTTAAATTGAATGGACACGATCTGCATTTTTTATATCGTACAGGTAATGCACATTTCAGAAACTCTGTTTGGACTTTTATCTATTGCTCTTCTAATTATGTGTTGCATTCACATACAGGTAATGCACATTGCAGCTGTAATGGAAATGTAGTCAAGATTTATACCAAGTGTGAAACAGTTGCAATCTTCACTAAATGCAAAGGTTATTGATGTTTTAAGTTGTATTTTCTATACGTACATCCCCTTTCCAAATCACCTGTTTCTGCTTGTGCATCAATACAACATCGTACTAATGTTGCTACTTTGTGTTTTCCACTCAATTGAGTTCAAAGATATTGTTAAAATTGGACGCACTCACACTCAAGACGCAACACCTTTGACTCTTGGGCAAGAGTTTAGTGGCTACACCACACAAGTAAGCTAATTGTTTGTCCACCAACCTTGTCATAACTCGCTTAGATTACAATGGATGATGCACAATAATTTATTCGGGTCATGGATTATGTTTACTTATTGCAAGTGAAGTATGGAATTGATCGTGTCATGTGCACCCTACCTCGCATGTATCAGGTTGGCTATTATTCTATTTAATTCTGCAAGGATCGTCTACCCCCTCTTCAATCCACCTCCTCCCAAATTCTCTTTAAAGCAAACCTAAGGATTTAAACCAGTTATCTCAGTGAATTTTTTTGTTTGGTCTGTAATTCAGCCATCTTATTGATAAACTCATTCATCGATGGAAATCAACGAACCGAAATCAAACCCCGATCATATCATTAATCCGAAATTCTCAATCAACGGTCTTACCCTAATCCCTATATTCTTATAAACATATGCATGTGTAATTCACAATGTACGAGTTAAAGTGTGAATCTATGTGCTCTTGCAGTATTACATCTCTTGAAATCTTCGCAGATGCAGCACATATTACGTTTTTGGGGATTACACGCGCTACAGGTCAGCTATTTACGCAATAACTTACAGATGCATTTGCTTTTTTGATGTTGCTAGAACTGATTTGTGCTTTTTATATTCTATGAATTTATTGGTGTGATATAATGACAAATGCTATAACTAACTAATTACATAGGGTCATTAGAGGAAATGGTGTGGAGAATAAATATTTAGGATCTAGGAACCTATCCAGGCCTTTGCAATCTTTTCAAGTGACAATGGTTCGAGTGGATCTGCCCATAACATGGGCAGGCCATGGTTTTGTCCATGGCCATGAACACCAAATGGGTGAAAATTTTCAGCATTGTCCATGGGGAGGCCATGGTTTGATCCATGGCCATGATTCAAGAATGTACAAAATAGAGGGGTTGTTTAGGAAATTAGGGGAGGGGGCAGTTGAAACTTTCCATTAACCAGGCCTTTGCAATCTTCTTCATTCTTCATACTATTAGCACCATCACCATCTCTGCAACAAATTAATAACCAATCACAATCCAACTCAAAATTAATCCAACTCAAAAATTAAACGGAGCAGAAATTCAACTCCAACATTAATCCAACTCAAAATTAAATGGAGCAAAAATTCAAAATTAATCCAACTCAAAATTAAACTAATCCAACTCCAACATAAACTAATTCAACTCCAACGTTAATCACACTCCTTTTCTTTCTTCATCAAGATTTTGCATTCTTTCTGTAGGTATGTTTCTATAACAGTTCCAAGTCCCCTGCCTTGACATTAAGGCTCTGAGCACCTTTGGTTTTTGACAGAACCTTGAAGCTATTTAGGAGAGTTTTACAAGGGAGCAACTACTCTATTACAAGGTGACCCACTATCACCTCTATCGTTTATCCGATATAGAATGAGCAAAAATTATAACTCCAATTCAGATGGTTCTGACGGTGATGAAATAAACGAATTAGTTTCCGATTAGGATGACTCGGACAATGCAGAAGCGCACAAGCCAGGAATGAAAAGAAATAGATCCAAGGGGAAACTATCCTAGGAAAGGAAAAGTAAAAATCTAGCAAAACCAAGTTTATAGGTTGGGGATCAAAATCTCTTCTACAATCATCATTTCTAGAAAAAACAAAAAATAACACGATGGATTGGATTAAAATTGAATTGAATTGAAATAATGTGAGCAAGAAACATACCTCTTCCTTGTGACCTATGAGTCGGCAGCTTAGTTGATACTCTGTGGGTAATCGATTTCCATGAATCGGAGACTAGTCTCCAAATACAGCATAATCAGACATTGGTCTCCGATTCATGGAAAACGAGTACCCGGAGAGTATCAATTAAGCTGTCTACTCATAGGTCAGGAGGAAGAGGTAGATTTCTCGCTCACATTATTTCAATTCAATTTAATTTTTAATCCTATCCATCGTGTTATTTTTTGTTTTTTTCTTGAAATGATGATTGTAAAAGAGATTTTGATCCCCAGCCAATAAACTTGGTTTTGCTAGCTTTTTACTTTTCCTTTCCCAAAGGATAGTTGCCCCTTGGATCCCTTTCTTTTCATTCCTGGCATGTGCGCTTCTGTATTATCCGAGTCATCGTAATCGGAAACTACTTCGCTTCTTTTATCACTGTCAGATCCATCTAAATTGGAGTTGTAATTTTTGCTCATTCTATATCGGGTATTGCAGATTTTAAACATTTGATGGATCTATAAAAACCTCCTACTGAAGACTACAATGACATTGGAGGGCTGGAAAAACAGGTAAGCAAACCTTTAGAATCCTGTACATTTCTATTGAACTCTCTTGGAAGCAATTTGGTAGTTGGTTTAATTTAATTTCCTGATAAAACATGGTCTTTGTTCATGGAAGTGACCAGCGAGCCAGGCATCACATTTTTGGCAGCCAAGTTAGATGGAATACTTGGACTTGGATTTCGAGAGAAGTTGTTTGGTATACCTTTGTATAACTCCCTCCCTCTATTTTTACTTTAATGTGATGATTGATGAATGTTGGGTGTGTTACTGATATGGTTACTTTATCCGAATCTAGAGCACCATCTGATGAATTTCACTTGTGCTCACAGATGGTAAATAGCAACAAATACAATCAAGATGAACTTACGAATAAGGAATTTAGGATTCAAGTGAGGCCCACAATGGTGTCTGTTGAGGCACAGGTCCTTCCTCCTCCATCTGTACGTATTCTGTTTATTCTGCTTAGATAATACACCATTTCATGGCAACAAATATTGAATTAATTTCTTCGTCTGCTTCAGCTCAAGTATCATGAAACTGGGAAAGAGTCTCTAGTCAATCCTCATGTTGGGCAGTGGAACATGATAAACAAGGTGATGTAATATTTATTTGTTGCATCGTTGCCTTAAATGCTTTTTTTTATTTCTTTGATTCATTTTCTGTTTTACCAACACTTTATAGCCTAATCTCCCAATGGATCAAAAAATATCACGTCCTATCATCTTGCTTTTGTTGAAAGCCTGAAAAGCATGAACTTCAATGTAGTGTAAAACCTTTTGCTTAGAAATGCTCTTAAATTTAGGAATTCAAAGTTCGAGTTCACGTTTTTGGTTGTGCCTTGAAGTTTAATAATCTCGGTTGTTATGTTTTGGTGCTATTGACCTTATAGATTACTCACTTGTGTAGAAAATGGTTAATGGAGGGAGAGTGGATGCTTGGACATGTGTTAACTTCTCAAGGTCAAGGGACGATATGGTCAATCACTTTTGCTCTGAATTAGGTTCCATGTGTACCAGTAAGGAATGGTATTGTTCGGTCTTTTCGATGCAGCTCCTTTCTTTCATTTGGACAAAAATGTCCATTCTCATTTCCTTGTATGTATGTTGCCAGGCTTTTAATCCTCGACCTGTGCTTCCACTTCGTTCATATCACCCCGGCCAGATTGAGAAGGCTCTTCATGAAATTCACTCACAAGCACAACAACAGCCTAACTTGTTGATCGTTATCTTGTCGGATCAGACCGGGCAGTATGGTGAGTTGGTTGAAACATAAATTTTGTACTTCCTCCATCCCAAAATAATTGTAGTAAGACTAAGTTTCTTGTACAAATATGCACTTTTTTTGTGCATATTCAGACTTATTGCACAATTTAGTTGTGGCTGCCATCTCCTTGAACAAAGAAGCCTCAACCCTCATTGGCTACCACTGTGAATAGAAAACTCACTTTAGTTCAGCAGTAGTGCTTGAATGGTGCTGATACACTTTTTTTTTTTTGTTGTCTAGCTATATCTCTTGTAATAAATGTATATTGTGCTTAAACTTTGTTCGTGTTTGCAATTGTATCATATTTTTATAGTTCAACAGTGCTTGAATGGGTGCTTTTAATGAAATGGCTATAGGTGTCTAAATTGTAGGGGGCATATGTGAATTTGGGGGGGGGGAATAATTTTTTTTTCACTTTAACAACGTTTTGAAAACGTTGTATAAAGAATTAAGACAACGTTTACAATAAGTTGTCAAACATGGAGGGGAATTTTTTTTTTAATTATTCATATTGACAACGTTTTAATAAAACGTTGTAATAATAAAATGACAACGTTTATAAAACGTTGTAAAACACATTTAGACAACGTTTAAAGAAACGTTGTCTTAAGAATTTAGACAACATTTATAAAACGTTGTCTAAATGTATTTTACAACGTTTTATAAACGTTGTCATTTTATTATTACAACGTTTTATTAAAATGTTGTCAATATACTTACTACAACGTTTTTATAAACGTTGTCATTAGCCTGGTTACAACGTTTAATGACCTTTTTTACAACATTGAAAAAACGTTGTCTTAAACTGGGGCCTAAGACAACGGTGGATGACACAACGTTTTGATAAACGTTGTCAAAGGTCTTTAACAATGTTTAAAAAACGTTGTCAAAGCCCTTTTTTGTTGTAGTGGAAGCTAGTGAGTCAAGAATTAATTCCTATGAATAAATTTGATTCAACTGACAAGTGTTAAATTTGCGTTGAAGCGAAAATGACTAAGTCATCATTTTCTTCGGTGACAAGAAACACATCACCTCTTGAGTTAGTTCACACAGATATTTGTGATCTAAACTTAGTGCAAACTCGAGGTGATAAAAAGTATTTCATTACTTTTATAGACGATTGCACTAAATATTACTATGTATATCTCTTGAGAAGTAAGGATGAAGAAATAATGGCTTTCCAAACTTATAAGAATGAAGTTGAGAATCAACTTAATGTAAATATTAAGAAGATTCGAAGCGATAGAGGAGGAGAATATGTCGCTCCGTTTGAAGGACTATGCTGGGAATCTGGCATTATTCATCAAACGACAGCACTAAATACACCTCAGTCTAACGGAGTAGCTGAACGCAAAAATCGTACTCTTGAGGAGATGATGAATGCACTGTTAATCAGTTCAGGCTTACCCGATAACTTGTGGGGGTGAAATTACCCGGGGTTCGCGCACGGCGAACGCGGTTGTCTTTCACGGATTGGGTGTTTGAGATCTCTCTTTTGGGAAGGAGAGGAGTCACCATGCAGTTTTGTATTTTGAGCCCAAACGTTGAAAAACGGCTTAGTGAAAAGGGGTGTCATTTTTATTGGTAGCAAAAATATAGGAAAAGGCTTTGAAACGGGGTGTCGTTTTTATTGGTAGCAAAAACGAGGAAAAGGCTTTGAAACGGGGTGTCATTTTTATTGGTAGCAAAAACAAGGAAAAGGATTTTTTAGTACCAGAGATTGTTAGGTTCGGAGGTCACGTTACGTTTCGGGAAGAGTAGTTTGAGATCACCCAAAATGCCTCGTATGACGAATCTTTCTACCTTTTCCGAAAATGTGTGCGCGTGTGTGTGCGTGTGTTAGCATTTTGAAAATGGGGGCTTGAATGACAAGCTTAATCTTGGTTTGAATGTCAAATGTTGATTTTTGTGATTTCTTTTTGAAAAAGCGAGCGTTTGAATGACAAACGTCGGTTTTGGAGTTTTTAGGAAAAAGTGGTGCGAGTGATGATTTTTGAACTGTTAACTTAAGTGTCAAATGTTGACTTTTAAGAAAGGAGCATTTGAATGTCAAACGTCGGATTTTTGATTTTTGAAGATGATCGTTTGGAGGCCAAACGTCATCTTGCGCGTTTAGAAAGAGAGTTCGAATGTCAAACTCTGGTTTTGAACCAGACATTTCATTGTTAGCGATTTTACGGGAAAAAAGCATTAAATGAGATTTGAATGTCAAATGTCAGTTTTTGAGTTTGAAAATGATCGTTCGGATGCCAAACGTCATTTTGCGCGTTTTGAAAGAGAGTTTGAATATCGAACTCCTGTTTTGAACCGGGCATTACATTGTTAGCAATTTTACGGGAAAAACGCATTAAATGATATGCGATCAACGAATCATTTTGCGACTCGGACTTTGATAAGTAAATACTATCACAAGCCAAATGGCTCGGACTTGTAAATGACAGTATTTAAAGTGCGATATCAACGTAATCAAACGAACTGGATTTTAAAGGTGCGTTAAGTAAATAGCATTCAACGGATCAAACGATCCAGACCGTTAAATGACTATCACGAACCAAACGGTTCGGACTATAAAGTTGCGTAAAGTAAATGACGTTCAATGGATCAAACGATCCGGAATTGTAAATGACAGAAAAGTAAAAGAACGGGGCCGGAACACTGTTTTAACCCGAGATTACTTCTCTTACGGGAAGAGAAGAGGATCCGGGACTAAAATGTATCGAAACCCGTTGACGATGACGTCTACATTTCAATGACTTTTGTTCGAAACGGTTGTAGCGACTGGCAAATAAATCGAGATAGAACGAGTATTTTAGGGAGAGAGAGTATTACATATGGCTAGGGGTTGACTCTTTTGGCTCGGGAGGCGTATACGGGATACGATTTAGTGTTTGGAATGGTGTTTTGAGGTTGTTTTGTTCGTGTTTGGTTGAAATATGAAGTTTCACGCAAATTGAGGCAAAACAGGGCTCGGGAGAAGGTGGAAAGGGTTTGGGCCGTGGCTGTCGATGAAAATGGATGAAAATTTTCCTCCTTTAAAACGTTTGACATCCCTCTATATTCTTTGGGTAAATTTTCAAAAGAGTCTGGATGGACTCAACCTGAATTTCAGGGGGTCTTTTGGTCTTTTGGAAACTGGAAGGGCTTGTTGGCAATTCTGGATTTTTCTACAAAATAGTCCGGACGGACTATGACAACATCTCAGGGTATTTTGATCTTTTCACTCTGAAATCTTATTGATGTTGACCGGAGTGCTGTGGCATGCGTGCCACGTGCCATGTGACACACCAGGGCATGGTTTTTCGTGCCATTATTCCCGATTTTGTCCGTTTTTTAAATAATTGTCCGAAAAATGTCCGAAATGCCCTCGGAAAGTGTCGGAAAGTGCCTTTTTCAGGAAAAGTTGTACTTTTACGTGCGACGACATGTGTTGAGTACGCTTCGACGTTGGGATGCACGGGGCAGTTCCGGGACATCTTGTTGGCTTGAGAACGGGGAGCTTAACGGGTTCCGGTTGACCTGGAGCGGGCCAGTTAACGGATTTTGGTTAACTTTTAACGGATTTTGGCGATCCGGATTTGGGTACTTACATTTAGCCCCTCAGCGACGTCACTTTTGAAGGAAGTGGGGTCGTTGAAAAGATAAGGATCCAAATCGGGGGATGCCTTACTTGAAGAGACCTGAGAGGTCAACTGGCTGGACCCTTAGCGAAAGGATTCCTATGTATCCCGAGCGAGAATCAAGCCGATCGTAGTTCGTAGGTGCAAGGGCCGTGCGTGGGGACCTTGACCTAAGCGAGACTGTTGTGAGGCGTCTGAACCTGAGTGAGACCATTGTGTGGTGTATGAACCTGAAGGGAGACTATTGTGAGGCTTCTGAACCTAAATGAAGACTTTCGAGGGCGTGTGGCGCCTCAGACCGAGATTGCTGAAACATTCGAGGGCGTGTGGCGCCTCAGACCGAGATTACTGATACTTTCGAGGGCATGTGACGCCTCAGACCGAGATTACTGATACTTTTGAGGGCGTCTGGCACCTCAGACCAGGATTACTGAAACATTCGAGGGCATGTTGTGCCTCAGATCGAGATTACTGAAACATTCGAGGGCGTGTGGGGCCTCAGACCAAGATTACTGATACTTTCGAGGGCGTGTGGTGCCTCAGACCGAGATTGCTGAAACATTCGAGGGCCTGTGGCACCTCAGACCAAGATTACTGATACTTTCAAGGGCGTGTGGCACCTCTGACCGAGATTGCTGAAACATTTGAGGCGTGTGGCACCTCAGATCAATATTACTGATACTTTCGAGGGCGTGTGGCGCCTCAGAACGAGATTTCTGAAACATTCGAGGGTGTGTGGCACCTCAGACCGAGATTACAGATACTTTCGAGGGCGTGTGGCGCCTCAGACCGAGATTGCTGAAACATTCGAGGGCGTGTGGTGCCTTAGACCGAGATTACTGATACTTTCGAGGGCATGTGGCGCCTCAGACCGAGATTACTGATACTTTCGAGGGCGTGTGGCGCCTCAGACCGAGATTGCTGAAACATTCGAGGATGTGTTTGTCCTGAGATGAAGGTGTTCTTGCCTTGAGATTGATTTTGTAAGGCATTCGTGCCTTGGGTGCTGGACTTATGATGACAGCCAGGTTTTATCTGCTGGGGATAGGGTGGCAATGACGGGAACGTTCCGTCACATGGATGTCATAACAACACGGAAGGATTGACGTTCTAACGACGGGGTTAAGAATGGGATGTGATCTCGGGAGAGACTAACACATTGCTGGGGATAAGCGTCCAGAGTTCTAATGAGGCCAGTTAGGAACTGGGGGGTTGATTGACGTTTCCTTTTAGATGGATGGTCTTAGGATCCAGCTGGGGAGGAACGTTCGGGCTTACGATGATGGCCGAAGAGGGATTGTTGTGCGGGCTTACCTTGATGGCCGCTGGATTGAGATGGTCGGGCTTACGATGACTACCGAGGAAGCAATTGTTCACTTGCTGGACAGAAAAGGTATTCAGACTTATGAGGATGGCTGAAGAGGGATTGTTGTGCGGGCTTACCTTGATGGCCGCTGAAGTGGGATGGTCGGGCTTACGAGTGGCGGCCGGAGAGATGAATGTTGGTGAAAACCAATGAGAATTTTGACATCTGGAGACGGAATTGTGATTTAACGTCCGATGACGGCTTGGGATTTAACGTCTGGAGACTAAACGTTAGTGAAAACTAACTGAAAATTTAACGTCTGGAGACAGGATTGTGATTTAACGTCCGAAGACGAAACGTTAGTGAAAACTAACTGGAAATTTAACGTCTGGAGACGGGAATGTGGTTTAACATCCGAAGACGGATTGAGATTTAACGTCTGGAGACGAAACGTTAGTGAGAACTAATGGGAAATTTAACGTCTGGAGACGGGAATGTGATTTAACGTCCGAAGACGGTTTGAGATTTAACGTCTGGAGATGAAATGTTAGTGAAAACTAACGGGAAATTTAACGTCTGGAGACGAGAGTGTTAGTGAAAACTAACGGGACTTAACCTCGGGGAGGGGGTGTTAGAAAGGTCTAACTTGGGGAAATTTTACACTTTTGGGGGCCAAAAGGGGTAAAATTGAAATTGTGAGAAGCTGAGGGGCCAAAGTGGCAAGGAATCTTTTCAGCTGCAAAAGAGTCCGGCCGGACTGAGACTGAATTTGACCAGGTTCAAATCAGCAACAGGCCGACGCAGACCAGCAACATTTCCCCATTTTTTCACGCGAGAGAGAGATAAAGGAGAGAAGAAAATCTTCACCATTTCGCGAGTTTTGTTCGAATTTTCGAGGGAAAATCATCATGGATGCCGGTTTGGAACCAAGGGCTCGCCATAGAAGGACCGACAACGAAAGAACGAGGTTGGTGAGGACCATTCGAACCACCGCTCTTCTCGTGGATCCAACGTAGTTTTATCCGACTCGGGATACTCACAAGTCCAAGGAAGGGATCGAAAGACAGGTAAACATCCTCTAAATTCCGTTAATTTTCAGAATGTGCATTCTTTAAATTTTAGGAATTTGATTAGAAATGAGTTAGGGATCTTGGTGCCCGAATTGGGGCTTTTGACTTTGCTATGTGCCTTTGTCGAAATTGACTAGAGTTTAGTTCAATTGACACCATGGGTAGATAACATAAAAATTTTGGTTGCAAAATTCCATGTCTAGGGGTGTTTTCCGAAATTAAAGTAAGTTTAATTCGGGACGGAGTAATTTTTCGAAATGTTCGAAATGTTTTGAAAGTTCCGACTTCGACGGATTTTTCGAGATGTTTGGAAAGTTCCGAATTCGACGGATTTTTCGAAATGTTTTGAAAGTTCCGGGTTCGACGGATTTTTCGAAATGTTTTGAAAGTTCCGGGTTCGACGGATTTTTCGAAAGGTTTTGAAAGTTTCGGGTTCGACGGAGTTTTCGAAATGTTTTGAAAGTTCTGGGTTCGACGGATTTTTCGAAATGTTTTGAAAGTTTCGGGTTCGACGGATTTTTGAAATGTTTTGAAAGTTTCGGGTTTGACGAATTTTTCGAAATGTTTTGAAAGTTCCGGGTTCGAGGGAATTTTCGAAATGTGTAAGTACTCCAATTTGAGTCGGTAGCTTTTTCGTTAGAAAGTTAACGAAAGTTTTAACATTTCTAACATTTCTAACAATTCCTAACATTTCTAACAAAGTGAGGGTAGATTAGGGATTGCCACTTTAAGTTAAACCAAGAAAAGAATCTCAAAAAGCAAAAGAAATTAGAAAAATCCGAATTAAGAAAGTTGAAAAACAGCTTCAGTTTGAATTTTAAAAAGATTATTCTTCCTGTCCAAAAGCCAGCACTGTAGCAGATGAACAGTGCACGCGTCGATCCTTGTCCGCGCGGATACGTTTGATTCTCACAGTGTCCTATAAATTGAACCCTCCTCTCTCAGTTTACACAAGACAATTTGATCATAGCAACGAAGTTCTGGCGAAATATAGAGAGAAAACAGTGGGAATCCCTTGATTGCCACCATTTTCTCTTGAATCTTTCCCAATCTCACTCCAAACACAAATCCAAACATCAAACCTTGATACTCCTCAAGCCAAACACCAAATCTTGATACTCCTCAAGTCAAATTCCAAGCCTAGGAAGATAGGGTGTCACCATTGGTAAAGCCCTCCTTCTCAAAACCCTAAAATTCACTTTTGACTTCTTGTTCATCTTGTTCTTCTTACTTGGATCTACTTGATGTTTAGTTTAACTTGAGTTTTGACCCAAGATGGTCATCTTGAAGTTCATCTTCATGAATGACCATCTCAAATGGTCTATATTTTAAATCTCTAAATTGATTTTTTCTCTTTAATTTCATTTCTACAAAATATCCCCTTTCCCTTTGCAAAGGACATGTTTAAACCCCATAAATTCCCCAAGGATGACTTGAATATGATAACCACTCAATAAAAAGTAGTGGTATCAAGTCTAGGGATGAAAATGGGGTGAACATAGATGCAAATCCCCCAAAATCACATTTTCCCTCAAGAACATCTTGCTGTCCAGTAGCATTGTTCTGAGACCTCAGTCCATTTTCTTATTTTTTGGACCCAGTAAAACTTGGAATTGGGTGTTGACTACAAAACACTTTTTGTAGCCAACATCCAGATCTTTCCAGACATATTTTTATTTTATTTTTTAAGTAAAACTCCTTTTTTCAATTTTTCTTTTAGAGGCCAGTTCATCAGCTTCTGGAAATCCAGATTTCACATCTGAGATTTCCAGAAGGTTTTGACCCCTCAAATTACTTCCAAAATGGAAAGTTTCTTTGCAGAAACCCTATTTAGGGTGTTTTAAGCAACTTTAATTCTCGGACTTTCCCCGGATTCTGAGGTTTTGAAGCCTTTAAGTCCATTTCAAAGTCAAGGGTCAACTGCCTTCTTTCATTCTGGCAGAATTGCTTTTCAAATCCAAAAATCTTTTGAGTGCCAAGACTCAACCCAAAAATTCTCCAAAAAATCATGGGATCAGTTTAAAGTCTTAAAAAGAGATCCCAATTTTCACTTTTCCCAGTTTCAAATTATTTTGGTCAAAACACACACACACACACACACACACACAACAAAAGGATTTCAAATGTTTGGAAGACTCGTTTTGCGAGGCGCGTCGGGTGCACACTAATGTCCTTCCCGACGCGTAACATGACCTCCGAACCTAAATCTCTGATCTCGGGCTTTTTTCAAAGTTTTGGCCCTTAAAACAAAAATGGCGTGGCGACTCCGTTTTGATTTTCAAAAAAAATCGGGTACATCACAAAATGTTTTGAAAGTTCCGGGTTCGACGGATTTTTTGAAATGTTTTGAAAGTTCCGGGTTCGACGGATTTTTCGAAATGTTTGTACCCTTTTGGGATTTTGGACCGTTAATACTCCAACCGGGATGGAAATATTTTAGGAAAATGATCCGTTAATGAACGGGTTTTTTGAAACTGAACCGTTTCTGTGTTTCATCATTTCGATATGCGTTTGGGCATTCTGTAGATGTTATTTCTGTAGTAACGTACTTTTACCGTATTCACCTGCAGTGGCGAGGGCCGGTTGACGTCCGTATCATGAAGAGCAGGGGAGCCTTTGAGGCAGTTCGAGAGCTGTGGGAGATACTCCCAGACGAGGCTCGGGACGGAGAGAGGAGTCCACAGCAGTTTGTGGTTGACTCCGGTTTGGCTGGATTCATCAGCCCAATAGCCGCGGTGGCTTCGACGCGGAGGGCGAGGGTCTTGCATGTTGCCCTGAGCAAGTACTGGTGGGACACGACCCACACGTTTCACTTCAGGTGGGGGGAGGCTACTGTGACTCCCACTGATTTTTCGGCAATTATGGGGTTGCCATTCTGGGGCAACACACTTGTGTGGGTAGATGGCTACACCCCGGGACAGTTATCGGAGCTGCTGGGTTTTGATATTACCGATGCCAGGGATTGGGTATTCGGTACGGGCCTATGGAGGCTCATCTGAGGAGGGGTATTGATGCTTATTTGGAGGGGTCTCCGAGGATGACCACAGAGCGTCTCGCTCGAGGGTTCCTATGGTTTTCTTTGTCAGCTACCCTGTTCCCTACCGCTGACATGGCATGTCACTTTCCTCTGCTCGGCTCACTGACTGATCTGGATGCCGTGAGGGGGTTTACATGGGGGGAGGCTGGACTGGCCGAGCTCTACCATGCTTTGGATAGGTTCTCGCGGGGAGAGGAGAACACCTTATGCTGATTTTCATTTGCTTTGGATGTAAGTTTCCCTCTTTTTCTCTTCCTTGTCTCATTTTGTACTCGTGTGTATCTGCTTTGTAGCTGACATAAATTTACATGTGCTTGACAGGTGTGGTTTTTGGAGGTGTTCCACCCGCAGAGGTGGGAGACCAAGGAGGAGTATGAGTCCTTGTTCCCTGCCATGTTGATTTGGCAGAAGGCGGCGAAGAAGCAACGTCGAGGAGGTACTCGGGCGACTTACGAGGAGGTGTCTCTGGCCATGAGCCGAGAGTTTTTCGGGCGGATCCAGCTGACTTGGTGGAACCGGATTAATGCTTTTGTGGTCCAGGCTGCTAGGGAGGTCACACGTCGACGGAAGCTGCTGGTGGGGCTTCATTGTGACGCGATGTACTTGGGGGAGAGAGTGACCTATCAGCATGGTTCGGGGTCCCCTCCTTTGGTTCCGATGGACCCGCCTCCACACATGCAGCATCCTTCGCTGATACCGATGGAGGATCTGGAGCGGTACAGACAGGGCGTGTTCTATATCGAGTTTATCATAGAGGGTGCCGTCTATGACATCTTCCTGAGGATGAGGCTGAGGAGCCCGCAGGTGCTGCACAGGGAGGGCGAGGGCCCTGCATATCCCCAGGACTACCCGCTCCCTCGCGCTCGGCTGGCGTATGAGGGGCTTGATGGTTCTCGCAGGCGATTGGTGATCCCTATTCCAGAGGAGACGAGGCCTCGGTACAGAGTGGATCCCAATGCTTCGGTGAGTGTTTTGATTTTCTGTACTTGTTAGTAGCATTCTGCAAATGTTGCATCTGTGCTATCTATTTGTCTTTTGTCGGCTTTCCTGATTTGCAGGTGTCTGGCCGTACGTACAACCAGGCCGTGAGACATTTGGATGGGTGGGCCAACTATACCAGGAGACTCATGGAGTTCCTGCGGGGTAATTCCCGGAGGAGTGCTGCAGTGCATGAGCCGATGCCGTCTAGGCCGAGAGACTCGTCTGCCTCCACGGCTGGTGGGGCAGACTTTACGCAGGGATTCGACCAGTTCTCCGGTGAGACGGCGGGGTTTGAAGCTCGTAACTCTTCATACTCGGGGCACGAGCGAGGAGAGTCCTCGGAGTCACATGCGCGGAGGCGGCCTTTCTCGTATTCCCGCCTGGAGGAATTTGGAGATTACCTGTCCTCGGTGGATCCGGCTGCTGCGGGGTAGTATTTTGAGTGCTCGAATGACGAGCAGGACTCTGAGTAGTCCTCTTTCTTGATTTATTTTTAGACAAAATGTGTATATTGTCCAAACAATTTGACTTGTACTTGAAAGGGCCTTTGAGGCGGAACCTTGTATTCATTTAGTGATTACCTTCTTTTATTTTTGGCAAATAAGCAAGTAGGTTGATCAAAAATAAATAATAATGAAACATGCACCAAAAATTCGAACTGGTCAAAATTTATGTCTATATGCACTGTTATTTAATTAATTGTACTGTTGCACAAGCCCGGGGCGGAAGTGGTGTTGGCAGTGGTTGATTTAAACCATGGGTGCACGTAGTTTAAATGAGGCTTGAACAAGATATGGTTTGGAAATGTTTCCAAATTGAGGCAGCTGGCTGCAGAGTTGACCCAGTCAACTTGAAAAATAGTCCGGCCGGACTGGGATTCAATTTCCAAATTTTTTAAATTGCAGTTCAGTTTTTGCAATTGTGAAAACAGCACGTTTGCTTCTGATCAATCACTGAATTTCTCTCTTGAATTCTTGAAGGTTTTCCTTGCTCTTTCCATGGCTCCATTTCCTAGGCTATCATCTCAGATGCAAGAGCAATACTTGGACAATTTCCAGTCGTGGGTACGGCACCACACGAGGCAAAGCAAGGGTTATTCGAGGGTTGTTACGGGATAAATCGGTTTGGTCTTTGAAGGAGCTCATGCCGGATTGGGATCTTTTGAGAGCTGTGGCTCGTTTTTGGGACGTACGGAGGCACGTGTACAGCTTTTCGTACAACGAGATTACGCCCACCTTTGAAGATTTCCGGACCATACTGGAGGACCTGAGACGAAACAGCTAGTTCTTCCCTTGACGGGTGGCATAGCCACCGTTGAGAAGTTGGTGTCGTTGCTTGGTATCTTAGCTGAAGAAGTATACGGGATACTAATACTGAACACAGATTATGTTGACATTTCAGGGCTGCCCGATAAATTTGCCGGTGTTGAGGGGAGCGTTTTTTCGTGGGACGCATTTACATTGTGCGCGATTGCTACTTTGTTCACATTCACGTCCCTGGGTGTGTGCCATCACAGTGTACTGGACCTGGTGAGGCAGTGCCGGAATGGGGGAGACATCGTGCCTTTGATCATGGGCGAGACGTTCCTGGGCATAGGTCGGATGGCGACCGGCAGTCGATACATGTGGGGAGGGAGTCCCGCTATGCTCACTGTGTGGTTTAGGGAGCGATTGCAGATGGTGCCCGAGGTGCCAGTGTCTTGTGACCCTTGGTCCTTTTCTCGACGTCCTCTGGTGATAGGGGCGATCGAGTGAACCGGAGTCTACGGATGGCCGGACTGCACACATCACTTGCGATGGTGGGTTCCTCATTGGAAGGTACAAACTTGTCGGACCGCTCGGGGAGGGTCTTCGGTTGTCGAGTACCGGGTTGTCCCCAGGCATCGCTACATTCCATCCTTGGTGCTTTGCCGACGATGCGAGTGACGGCGAGGTGCCAAAGCACGGGTTTGGGTCATGCTGCTACCTTTGAGGTGGGGCCTCTTCCGATGGAAGATCCTTCGACGCTATTGCTTCTCACGCGGCTGTGGCAATACACGTCCTTTCCTGCCAGGGTTATCTTTCACCGGAGAGGGGGCATTGTTCTGTCTACGCAGTATCTGAACTGGTATGAGGAGTGTATGGGGGAGACACAGATGGCCATTTTATGGAGACGAGAGGAGCTGTTGGGTCTTCATTACCCTGACGGCTCGACCTTGAGGAGAGCCGAAGCGATGGCTAACCCTCAGAATCGTACTGGGGATGACAAGGCTGATTATGAGGCCAATGCCGATCGGGCGGCCGATCAAAGCACGGTCATGATGACTCGGAGAGAGGCAGCTCAAGATAGAGCTAGGGAAAGGGCTGCGTTGGCAGCTGCCGGTTTGACGGAGGCGTCGGGAAGGGTCCCTGAGCCAGGTAGAAGGACTACGGGAATATTCCCTACGAAGGTGAAGAATACTCGCCGCGAAAAAGGGAAGGGGAAGAAGGATGAAGGACCAAGTACGGGGAACTAGGTTGACCTTGCTGTTCAGAGTATACACCCACTATCATTGCAGAAACATTAATTGATTAATGTATTATTGTTGTTTTGCTAGCGTGTAGCGAGTCAAGAGTTGACCGTGCTTGAACTCATTGAAGATTGTTTTAACCGTAATGAATTTGTAGGTTCAATTTTAAGAGTCTTTCGACACACAAGCGATTGATGCTTATTTGTTTGTTTTTTTTTGTTTTTGAGACCGATCCAATGATGGCTGCCTACGTTCCCCTTTTACAATTGGACTAAGGGGCTCAGGTCACCGTAGTTCGACACTATAGGTGATATTTCAGAAAAACAAAGACAAAAGAAGTGCGACCCTATTTTTTACCTGGATCATTATTGGGAATGTATCCAGTTGGGTATTACTCGTTTAGCACTTTAATTTTACTGAGGGGTGGTGTATGGGAAAGGAGAGTTGACTCGTGCTCTTCCTCAAACGAAGTATCTGCGGAGCTTGCTTTCGTTCATGGGGTTAACAAAAGTGTTTCCGTCCAAATTTGCTAACTTTATGGCCCCTCCGGAGAAGATTCTTTGTACCACGAACGGGCCTATCCAGGTAGGCTCCCACTTTCCGAGGGGATTGGTCTGCGTTGGAGGCTTTTCCTTTAGCACCAAGTCGCCTTCTCTGATGTCTCGGATCTTGACTTTCTTATCAAATGCTCGGGCCATTCTGCCTTGGTAGGCACGAGTATGCTCCATGGCTTTCAATCTGCGCTCGTCGAAAAGAGCAAGTTTGTCGTGACGGCTCTAAAGCCATTCGACTTCATTGATCCCGTTTTCCAAGAGGACTCGGAGGGATGGAATTTCCAATTCCATTGGTAACATTGCTTCCATTCCGTAGGTAAGTGCGAAAGGAGTCTCCCCTGTGGTAGTTCTGACTGATGTTCTGTATCCCCAGAGCGCTAGATGTAGCTTCTCGGGCCAATCCCGACCTCTGACGGTCGTCTTTCTGATTATCATTGCGAGAGTCTTGTTTGCTACCTCTACTGCACCATTAGTTTGTGGTCTGTAGGGAGAAGACTTGTGGCGTGTAACTCTGAACTCGGTCAACAGTTGGTCACAAACTCCTTCAAAGTGGGTCCCATTATCGGATATGATCTCGTTAGGAACCCCGTATCTGCACATGATATTCTCTTTGATGAACTCGGCCACCTTCTTAGAATTCAGTACCTTGTATGATCTGGCTTCTACCCACTTGGTGAAGTAGTCGACTGCGACTAATATGAACTCGTGACCATTGCTCCCTGGCGGAGTGATTTTGACGATGACGTCAATTCCCCATGTGGCGAAAGGCCATGGTGTAGTCATGCAATAGAGTTCGTGAGGAGGGCTGTGATTGAGGTTGGAGAACCGTTGACAATTGTCGCAGCTTCTGATGAACTGGATGCAGTCTGTTTCCATTGATACCCAATAGTATCCCATACGGAGGATGATCTGTGTCAATGCTCTGGCGTTCATGTGTGGACCACAAGTTCCGTTGTGAACTTTGTTCATTAGCTCCTTGGCTTTTTCTTTATTTACACACCGAAGGAGTGGCCCTTGGTGGGGATTCTTGTACAACATACCCCCCAGAATGACGAAATGGGATGCCAGGCGTTTTAGTGCCATCATGTTTTTGGCTTTGATCCCTTCTTTGTATTTTCCATCTTCATTTGTGAAGGAAGCTTCTTCGTTTTGGAGGTACTGGTAGATTTGATTGTACCAGGGTTCGTCGAACGGTTCATTTTTAACTTCGATCTCACAGCAATAAGCGGGTGTTTCCCGTCTGTCTATTCTGAGGGGTTTTACTGATTTCCCCTCGGGTATTTCGACAAGAGATGCGAGGGTAGACGGGGCATCTGCGAAGCGGTTCCTGTCTCTTGGCAAGTAGTGGAAAGAGAAGTCCTTGAACTGAGCAATGAGCTCCTCCATGTACGTATGTGTAAGTACCCCAATCTGGATCACCCTCTTCCGAGCATCCGGGAAACACCGCAGACTCACTCAAACGCAGTCTCGAACACCCGAAACCCTCAAAAAACCCTCAAAAACCTTCAAAAACCCTCAAAGGCCCAAAAAACCACCAACCAAACCAAGGGGGGCCTTTCTGGGACAAAAAAACACAAAAGGACTTTTTGGAAATTATGCAAAAATTGGAAAAGCATAGAAGGTCCATAGGGACCTCTTTGCATGCTAAAAGGTCCGTACGGACCTCTTTGCTACCAAACCTCATAATTACTAAATTCCCTTAAAGTCCACGAGATTCCCTTATATCTGGGAAAACTAAAACCTTGGATTACCTAGGAGGTCCGTACGGACCATATTCCAGTTTTCTCCACACTATAAATAGAGGGCGCCCCATTCCTCATTTCACATACCATCCTCTTCTCTTCTCCCCCTAAGCCTTCTGGCTCCCCCTCTAAGCCCTTCCGAGGCACTTTCGGTCCCTTTCGATTCCTTTCGGGGCCTTCCGAGCTCCCTTGTGGTGCTCCGAAGCCCTTTCGAGCGCTCCCGAAATGCTCCCGTGCTGCCCCAAGGCATTCTCGAGGTACTCTGAGGACCATCGTAGTACTCCGAGGCCTTATCTGGTCTTTCCCGAGGCGTCCCGGCCCTTTCCGAGCCAAACCGACAATTCGGACACACGCCGAACCTCTGCCCGAATCCAGCCAACGATCCCGACGCACGCCGAACCTCTGCCAGAATCCAGCCAACGATTTTAACGCATGCCTAAGCTCTGCCCGAGTGCACACCCGATAATCCCGAGGCACGCCGAAGCTCTGTCCACAGACAATCGGCACATCCCGAAGCAATCCCGGTCCGTCCCGGAACACTATTCCATCCTCAGACACTATTCTCCAGCAGAAGACAGACACGAACCAACATTGGTAAGGCTTCCTTCCATTACTATTTCAATACATTTCAATACGTAGTGTACAATGCAGACATTCGATACATCATGCATTTTTAAAAGCGCACACACACACAAGATTTAAAGAAAGAAGGGGTACCGAAAGACTCGTTTTTACGAGGCTACTTAGGTGAGCTCTAATATTCTAATATTCTCTTTCCGAGGAGTAACCTGACCTTCGAACTCAAAAATCTCATCACACAAAACAGTTTATTTTTAGACTGATGCCTTTTTTCAATGTTTTGGGCTTAATCAAAACGGCGTGGCGACTCTACAAGCAAAAACACAGCGAGACATCTCCACCGACACAACGCAAATGGAATAAGCCAGATGCCGGTGCGTGATTGCGCTGCCTATCGGATCCGGGCAACTTTCCGCGAGCGACGAGCGCGAGATGCCGGGGGCCCCCGCACGCGAGCCGGATCCCGGGTAATTTCAGTTGGCGACTCCGCTGGGGACGATTTTGTTTTAAAAAAAAAAATTTAAACAAAACAAAAGATTTTTTTTTTCAAAAATGATGAGGGTCAAACTTTCATTTTACCCCTTTCTTTAACTATTGTGTGTGTGTGCTTGTGCTTTACTTTTTATTTTACAAAAAAAAAAAAAATATACTAAAAAATGCATCAATATACATCTGTGTACATACATTTAAAATTCTTCAAAAACTTCTGTTTTACTAAGAAAAAGAATTTTAGAGACTGCACACTACTCGCACTGCTGTCTCGGTACACCGCACGCTACTCACACTGTTGCCTCGGTACACAGCACGCTACGCGCACTGCTGCCTCAGATACACTGCACACTACAACCCTCAACCCGGGGTGGTCTCAGTTGCAGTCCGTTTGGTCTTCTTAGGCCTCTTGGATGCGCAAGGGATCATTCCAAACATCCCATCCTAGCCCGTGTCAACCCTGCACGCCTGAGTCACACTCTGTCCAGACTCGGTTGGTTTTTACCATGTCCATGTCATACAGCCTGGATACATATCCCATGCCGGCCATTTTCTGAGTCAAAGCTCGAAACTCAAGATCCCTTGTGCAGGCAAAGCGATGAAAGGTCATGCTAAAATCTTGACCTGATCTTGATTTCCGAAGCTACACCCAGACAATGTTCCGTCCCGGATATTCATCCATGCCTACATGACACCACGTCATCAAGCCTTTAATACGTCAGCCATGACGATATGACTCAGCCAAGGCCTAACGTCACAGATCCCTTGCGCAAGCAAGTTAAAGAGAGGTCATGCCGAACTCTCGACCAGATCTTGACTCAGGGGTCGGCTCGGCTCACTATTCACATGGCTAACGCATTAAAACGAACATGACAGGCTCGGTCCTTAGGTTCAATTTTTCTTTTAGGCCGGTGGAAACCGCATGCCCTATAGGACCCTCGCCCGGGGCTGTCCACCCCGGGATGTCGAAATACAGGTGCAAAACGAGGGGCTTATAGCCGCACAGACGGTCTCCACTGACCCAGGATCTAGCATAGTTGCGAAAAAGAAGAGCGATCTTTTCCAACCTACCTAGGATTCTGAGAAAACACTGTTTAAATAAAATAAAAAAACAACAAAAAAAATCATAAATAAAAGGCGGAAACTGCATGTCACGTGAGCTTTCCCCCTTTTTTTATCTCGAAAGGCCTTCCCATGTCTAAACCTTTCTCGTCACCCCCTCCAGCAAGCCGAGAGTGATCGAGAGTACCCGGGAACTATTCTCCCAGTGTCAAAGTCGCAAGGTCCAACATCCTTTCCAGTATAGCCACTAGGGCAGTCCGTCAACTCCCCATGGCCAAGTTGGTGGATAACAGCGTGGAAAAGGGAACCTTACCCCCAAGAAATTCCCCAGCAATGGAGGAAGTTTGGCAAGTCATCATGGCTCTTGAGAAACGCCAAGGCGAACAACATGCCTGGATCGAAGGTGCCATGCACCACTTCGGAACGTTAGCCATTCCCCAACCACTCAGGACTTTCAAAGACATGCCCGCTCCCGCAGCTCCTAACGTCTCTCATTGTCTCCCAAAAGTCAATCTGTTGCCCTCATACGAGCCATGCAGCTACGACATAAAGCCACAAGACCCCTCGGGGGAAGACTTGTCCGATCAACATCCTGAGATCCCGGTACCACCGCAGAACAATGAGCACATCTGGTGGGACGTCTGCGATTGCACCACTTGTCTGGAAATGGAATTCCAAGATGAAATGAACGAGGATCGCCCTTGAAGAAAGAAGAAACCCTCCTCTCAACAAAAACTGAAGAAGAGATACGAATCCGGCGACCCCACATTCGGAACCCTTGGAGAACCATCAGGAAAGTTTGACTACTACGTCATCTACTCCAGCAAATCTCCTCAGCCTAGCTCTGCACAAGGCCACAACAACTTCTGCTCCATGATCAGCTGGGATGAGCTTCGCACCGCCTCTAACGGCCCGAGGGTCCAGATACCCCAACCTCTATCCTAGGAAGATCTCAAGGCCACTGTTGATGCTTCAACAAAAGCAATAACAGTGAACGAACTAAAATGCGAAGCATGGCCCTACGCCAACCAAGGCCCTCTCATTACAGAAATAGGAGAGACGATCAAAGCAGCAAAGCCAGAGGTGAACGTAATGACGCGTTCCGGTCAAATCCCGATGAATCCTCCACGGACAGACAAAAGGCCAGCCATGCTTGAGCCTCGAACTGAAAAGGGGCCCTACGCCAAAGAAGCCGAAACCTTTGACCTGAAGGCTGAAGATCCTGTCTTAACTCAGCTCAAGTGTACTCAGGCTAACATCTCACTCTGGTCCTTACTCATTTCCTCTTACCCGCACAAACTCAAGTTGGAGGAAATCCTGGCCCAAACCATGGTAGCCATCACCGTGACATCAGATGAAGCGGTTCAGATGATCGGCAACATTCATTACAGCAACATCATCACGTTCACGAGCTCGACCTCCCGAAATTTGGGACTGACCACAACGAGCCTCTCTACATAACATTTCAACTTGATGAGCGCCGCCTCCCTCGGGTCTTGGTAGATGAGGGATCAGCCATGAACGTCCTTCCATCCAAAATGATGGATTTGCTAGGGATCAAGACAACTGATCTGAAACCCTCAACTCAAACAATTAAAGCATACGACTCAACGTCTCGCTCGTTCTTGGGAATAGCCACCCTGAACTTGTAGTTCGGAAAGCAGATGGTCCCGTCCGACTTCCAGGTCATCGACATCCCGATCATGTTCACTGCCATCTTGGGACGCCCTTGGCTACACCAGATCAATGGGGTTGCATCCACCCTCCATAAGTGCATAAAGTTCATCCAAGGAACGGACCTTACCATCATCTACGGTGATAGCATAACCAACAAAGGGACAGACACAAACGGCGTTCCGGTCTTGGAGAACAAACACGACAATGACGGCATGATGCTGACAGGGTTCACAATCAAAATCCCAAAAGCCCAAGTATGCCACATAGACCTGCCTTTGATTTGGGACCAGATCCCTCCCCCGATGAAGATGATGAAGCTCATGAACTACATCCCGGGGCTTGGTTTGGGAAAACGCCATCAAGGTACCCAACAAATCATTGAGATCAAAGAACAGAATACCCTCCATGACCTGGGATACATTCCTACTCCCGAGGACGCTGCGAAAGACAGAAGAGCTGCATGGAAACGCTCCGCCACTAACAAAAGAGGCTTACACGCGATCTCCGATCGCCGCCCTTACAGCTTCGACATGACCAGGTACTTCACAAAGAAAATCGACAGTTTGAACGAAGACACAGGAAAGGGAACAGAGCTGATCAACGCCAAAGAAAACTGGCCGACGACCATGGACAAGCTCCAGCGGAACCTTGTAAGATTCAGAGGCCTCAAGCCAAATCTAGTCAGAAGAGCATTCCTCGACGCACCAACTCTGCCGGTACCCACGACCACCACTATTCACAATGAATTCTGGTTCAGGAAAACCCACTCTTTGGCAGAAGAACTCGAAAAACTCTCTGTCAACATCCCTGCCACCAACAAGAAGGACGAATCTGCATTCGAACTAGCAATGCCCAAGACAAGAGCAGAAGACTCCGCAGATGATGCCTGGAACGAGCCACTGCTCCACCAGCTCTTCAGTGAAGAAATCGAGGTGCCAGACCTAATTGATTTTGTTTCTGATAACTCTATGGTATCCATGATCGGGAACGGCAGCACGAAGCCTTTTAACCCCTGCCTCCTATCAAGCTCATTGCCACTCAATAACTGGGACACCTTCTCCGGACCCACCGCCAGCAAAAGGGACATGATCGAACAAATTGGTCTGACCCCTCGCGTCCTAGAGTCCAGTGTCAAAGCCCATCCTGAGTCCATTATCTTTGAATTCTAGTCTCTCGAGTCATCTGATGGCCTCACGCCAGAAGATTACGAACTCATTGCCAATAATGTATTCCCTTATGCTCTTAATGAATGCTTCGATCTTTCCGAGTATCCTCTCATTGCATCTTTAACAACTGATAAATTAACTAACACACAAACAGTTAATAACGATTCACTTGATAAAGAAGCAGACACATTAAACGAACAATACATTAAGCACATTTTTAAGCATGTTGTCAAACGAGAGAAAAATCGGGTCCAAGCTGTCGAGGAGGTTTTAACCAAAGTGAATTTGGGAACTGCTGAAGAGCCAAAAGAGACGCAAATCGGAAGTTTCTTCACCGGCACAGAGCAAGACGCATTGACTGCACTACTCAAAGAATTCGTGGACGTGTTTGCTTGGTCTTACCGAGACATGCCAGGATTAGATCCAAACATAGTCGAACATCGGATTCCTTTGAATCCTGAGTCTAAGCCCGTCAAATAAAAGCTACGGCGAATCAAGCCAGAATGGTCTTTACAAGTCAAGGAAGAGATCGAGATAAACTTCCATTGGGGAGAGCTTTTTCGTCTGCTTTAATTGAGTGGCGGGTATGTCGAAAGGTGTGTACACGGCTTCCCGAACATCTGCCCATGTAACTGGCTGCTGTCCCAGTTGATCGTTTTTTGTAAACGAAGGCCGTAGTCCGTGGAATCTCCCTGAGTAGTTGCTGGAGATATATTTCCATTTTTCTCTTCTTTTTGAATAGACCTTCCTCCTTCAGTTGGCCTTTTAGTTTGAGAGCAGAAATGATCCGTCCCCATCCTCCCAGGACCCTTGGCATTCCGATTTTGTTGACTTCATGCCCGGCTTGTAAGAGAATGGTTTCATTGTCTTCGTCGTCGCTTTCACAGAGGACTTGCTTTCCTCGGGGAGGTAAGCACTAGTACCCTTCATGTTGTTTGGCTAGGTACTCCTTGTACTGTGCCATCCCATCTCCTACGTCGTCGAGACCGTTGACCACCCTTACTGGCCAGAGGGGGTTTGATGAGAAAAGACGGTAGCCCAGGATGTTGTCGTGGGCAAAACATTTGAGGTCGAACAAGTCTAGAGTGGCCTCTAGCCTTCTGTCTGAAGCTGTTTGTGATGTTTTAAGGGCTTGGTCCCTGTGAGTCCTCTGAGCTTGGTTTTCGTCCCAGAGACAGTTCTCTTGAGCAACTAGTTCCATGAGGGGTTTCCTTGCGAGAGCTAAACAGTCTGCGTAGGTACGTACCGTCTGACTAGTGTCTAGAACTATAATCACATCCAAATCCCCAAATGGCTGAAACACTTGGATTATATTGATGTAGGAAGTCGGGCTGGGACATTCCATGCGGCCTTCCTTGATCTCAGTTACCAAGAAGTTTGCCCATATCTGTTTGATTGAACCCACGGGGTATTGAATTCTGCGATGTTGATAGTCTCGTGATCTCGCTGGATCGCCAAGTCTATCAGAGCTAGCAGTTTGCTGGCGGGATGCCTGAATCTGTAGCCATGATGACTGGGAGCAGGGTCAAACTTGAGCATGTTGATGCTGAGGTGATCATTCCTTTCTTCGGAAGTTGGATCTGTCTTGCGGGGAAGACTTTACAGATGCTTTCGGGGTAGCTATTAGAAGCGTTCCCGAGGTTGACCTAATTTGTGGCAGGGTGAGGAGCTTTGTCTCCTTTGCTGATGCCCTTGGCCTTGGCGGCGCTCATGGCTGTAAGCTTGACTGACGGTACGGGCCGGTTTTCACTGGGGCTGGTAGTTGGAAGTGATGATGAGCTTTGAGCTCGATTGGTTAGGGCCTCGTTTACCTTGAGCAGGCAGTCATCGAGGGTAACTTTGGCATTGCAAAATCTGATAATAAGGACCAGATCCTTAGTATCATCGGGATATCATGAAAAGATAATGTTGACGAAGTCGCCGTCAGTTACTTGATCAGAGGGTTTCTTTGTCGTGTCAACCAGTTGTTTCCATTCGCCGGATAATCGCCTGTACGGGATGTTGAGCTTGACAATTTCCATGGTATTGGAGCCCTCGTCATAGGTGACATCGTCGGAACTGGTTCCATCCTCGAAACTGAGCATATGTATGTAGGGATCTTCCCGCGGATCTGCCGCGTCCTCGACTCTGGAGAGTCCTGATTCGTTGTCGTCTGACGGCTCAACCCAGACATAAGGACGTCTCGCGTCCTGCCGCGATGTTGGAGCTGCTAGAAAAACATCATGCCCTTTGCTTGAGAAGAGGGGCTCGGTGGGCAATTCCTCATGTAGGACATCCCATACGACGTCCATACATTCATCACGAATGTGACGATGCTTGTTGAACTTCATCACGAAGATTTCCTCGCCTGGCAGGGCCAGAGAGTAGGATTGAAGGATGCTGACAAATCTCCGATCGGAGACAGGGGGTTTTCGTGCTCGCATCATTGTGATGCTCAGGGTTTCTTTCCAGTCTGCTTCCAAGTGTTGGAAATGGCAGTTGAACTTGATGAATCTGACTGCTTCAGGGTCTGCCTGTTCGAGGATGTTGACATAGTTAGCATCTCCGGACTCTGAGGGATTCTGATGAGATTTGCCCCGATAGTCCCTTGGTCGGCTTGAAGGAGGTAGCCCCGGTGCCTGGCTGCGGGCACGCTTGGCTGTTGTCTCGGATTCGTTCCATATGAGGAAATTGTCTCCTCTGATGACTTCAAGATCTCCTTGTCGGTTAATGAACTTGACGCAATGATGGAGAGTGGATGCTATGGCTTTCATGTGGTGTAGCCAAGGGCGTCCCAACAGAGCTGTGAATTCCGACTGAATGTCCATCACGTGGAATTTTACTGGCACCATTTGGGTTTCAAACCAGAGTTTTAGAGTCTCCGTCCCTAGGATGGGACGAGACATGCTGTCGTAGGCCTTGATAGTCCGGGCAGATGGGATCATGTGGCCTTCGTTGATGCGTAGGGATCACATCATGCTAAGAGGGAGGATGTTGACTGCTGATCCGTTGTCTACCAATACCCCGGGGAGAGATATGGTGTTGAGTCGGAGAGTGATGTACAAAGCTTCATTGTGCCCTGAGCCATCTTTCGGCAGGTCTTCATCACAGAAGGTGAGCATACTTTCATACAGTCGGGAATCGTAGATCTGGTCTCTTTACGGAGAAGGAGAGTCATCAAGCTATCCGTTTTCTGTCTTCCTCTTGCGAGGTAAAGCTTTTGGTGGTGCCTCAGGATTGTGTTGAGGCTACTTGTGGCGGTGGCCGCCCTTGGTCAGCACGTTGATTGAGTGCGAGTGCCAAGTTGACTTTGACTTTCCTTTGCCGGCTTGTGTCCTGAAGTTGGGCAAATTGAACCTGGGCTAATCCCGCGGGGGATTAGGCTTCTGGCTGGCGGTGAGGTAGTCAAGATTTGAGGTATTCCGGTATCCTGAGGCCTGAACTTTGGTATTAGCAGGATTTTTCGGCTTTCCAACCTCTGTCTGCTCTAAAGCTGCATGGCCTGGAGGAAGGGAGAACTGGATGGAGTAGAGTACGTAGTAATCGAACTTCCTGGATGGCTCTCCGAGTGTACCCACGCTGGTGTCTCCAGCTTCATATCTTTCTCTCAGTTTCTGTTGAGAGGACTTCTTCTTCTGCTTTATGGGAGAATCACTCCTGATCATGTCTTGGGACTCGTACTTAAGGCATTCAGAGCAATCACAAACATCGTAACTGATGTGGACGTTCGATGAAGGCCTGGCTGGAAGAGGCGGAGAAACTGGCTCTGCGGCAATCTTCTTTGGCACCCACTCGATGGAATTCACACTGTTGTTGTTCCGAAAAGGGTTTTCGACTGTATTAGGTCCACGGGGCCGCTCCAATTTTCCTTCCTCTATCAAATTCTGAATTTCGTACCGTAACCCCATGTAGTTGCCGGTGGTAAGGCCATGATACTGGTGGAAGGCGCAGTACTTGCTTTTGTCAGCGTTAACTATGGGATTCTTGGGTTTGTAGTTGGCAACTGGGTGTTTCTGTTGCCCGACTGCTGTTCCTGATGAATGTAGTTGACAGACGTATCTTTCCCTTTGCCGGGGGCCGGTGCAGGATTGAATGCAATTGCTGATCGGTATCTGTATGGCTGTGTTGTGGCTAATTTTTCCTTGAGATCCTTCTCGAACTGTGAGCTGGCATTGTCCATGGCTCGGAGATCTGGGAAGAAGTGATAGCTGATGAGAGTTCTGTGGATAGCCTCAAGCAGGACTTTAAGATTCGCATCTGTTCATCCTTGGAGAGTGGCTCCATAATCTCGGAGAGTTTCCAACTCCACCTCTTGTAGAATTCTCCGACGCTTTCATCTACTTTCTGCTCGGTGGTGATTAAGTCCTCACAATGTGTTTCCTACTCTAGGTTGGATCTGTACCGCTCTAGGAAGATGTTACTGATCTGATCCTAGGTATGGCGATCTGCAGGCTTGACCCTTAGGAACCATCGTAATGCTGAACTCTTGAGCGTATGCTGGAAGTGATCGACCATTTGCTGCAGGGTTGCTCCTTTCGCTCTCATGCCGAGAACGTAGGTGTCAACATGCATTTGAGGACATTTGGTTCCATCGAATCGGTCCATCTCCGACATTCTGAACTTGGCAGGGAGAGGCGTGGCCTTATCCCGGATCTGTGGATCTGAGCGTTTCTTGCTTTGAGCTGCTCACACTGGCTTTCAGGTCTTTCATCTGTTCGACCATCCAGGCTAAGGTTAGGTCCAGTGGTGGACTTTGAGGCTCGACGCCGGATGCTACCATATGAGTGGCAGTGATTGGAGGTGGTAGGCTCGATATCTGAGGATATATGGGGCCTTTTCTGGACTGTATCAGGGTTTGTCCCCGATGTTTTGGGATTCGTGTATAGGCAATGGGTTGAACTAAGGAGGATATTGGAGGATATTGGCATCTGTTTGAGAAGGTCCAGCGGTGCGCTGGTTGTACTGAGTGATGGGAGTAGTACTGGCTTGGCCGTATATGACAGGGTTGCCTTGAGAGGTGGCAACATGAAGCCTAGGTTGGCTGTTTCCTTGGTTCGAAGGCATCCCGTAAGTTGGCAGGGGAAGAACCTGGTTGAAGATTTGAGGAGCTGGTTTTGGGAAATCGTCGTCCTCGATTAGGATGAAAGTACCATCTGACTGGGGGATAGCTGCTATACCTCGCTCATTCAGAAGCTGTACCACAAAATTCTGCTGATCTTCTTTCTACCTCTTGTGAACCTCACAAGCCCGGATGGCTTCTTCCAATGTCATATATGTTACCGGTGGCGGGGGTCCGTCCCTGTCATGATTTCTCGATGAGCTTGACATGTCAGATATTCTGGCTGAGGGAACTGAGGGAACCGATGAATTGTCTGACGCTGCCGTAACTGTGACTCTAGCGAGGCGCTAACCCAGAATTCTGAACCACTTTCTTCTCGCTGCAGGGAACGAAAGGCAGGGTTTAGGCTTCGGAAAGGGTATTTGGCTCAGGGTTTCGGGCTAGTGCAATGTGCAGTTACCGATTAATGTTTACTAAAAATGCATTTTCTCAGAGTCCTAATCGGTTGGAAAAGATCGTGTCTTCTTTTTCTCAACTAACCTAAGGCTCTAATCAGTGGATCTCGTCACTACGTTTATAAGCCCCTCGTTTTTCACCTGTAGATCCTCTTCCCGGGATGGACAATCCCGAGTGAGGGTCCTATAAAGCAAGCGTGTTCCACCGACAAAGGAAAAAGTGAACTTAAGGCTAGCTAATCATGCAAACTTCCAGCGTATGTGACACACGGGCCACGGTCGAAGTCAACGTCCTTAAGTTAAGGCGGGGATCGTGCCAAAATTTCGGCATGAACTCTCCTGACTCGCTTGCGCGAGGGGCCTTAGCTTTTGGTGTTGGCCAAGTTGTGGCTGGCACGGTGCATACGTTGAGGGTTTGGTGACATGGTGTCACATTGAACCTTTGGGTATATTTTTTGGCAGAGCTTCGCGTCAAAGTCAAGGCTAAAAAGCTCAAGACTTCGGGTCGGGAACGACCTTCGGTCTCAATCTTTCGAGCTTGACTCATGACGAAAACCAATCGGGGTCTTGGACGAAGTGTGACACAAAGAGTGCATGGCTTACACGAGCTAGGATGGGCTGTTTGGGACGACCCCGTGCACGCTCGAAAGGTGTCTGGCAGACCAACCGAGCTGCAACTGAACGGTCATCCTGGTTTACGGGTCGTAGTGTGCAGTGTACCAAGGTAGCAAGTGCACGTGAAGTGTGGTGTACCGAGGCAGCAAGTGCAAGTAGTGTGCGGTCACTAAAATTCCTTTTCTGAGTAAAACGAGGAAGGGTAAACGAAAGTTTGACCCACGGAAGGCTTTTTTGAAAATGACGGCCGTTTTGAAAAAGTATCCATGTCCCCAGCGGAGTGGCCAACTGAAATTACCCGGGTGTAAGTACGCCAATCCAATTCGCAACCTTTCTAGATGCATTTTAATATGATAAAATTGCATTAAAGGGCATTTTGGTAAATTCCCGGTCTATTCTGAGACTTCCGGAAACATTCCATAAGTTTCTCGCGAAGGAAGTACTTT
Organism: Adenophora triphylla var. japonica; assembly: GCA_022495995.1. NCBI lineage: Eukaryota > Viridiplantae > Streptophyta > Magnoliopsida > Asterales > Campanulaceae > Adenophora > Adenophora triphylla. The sequence goes on from JAFEMH010003659.1 coordinate 145,469, forward strand.
TTTGTACTTTGCTCATGCCAAGGGACCTACAGGGAATAAATCTATTTTGGACCTTTTGGATATTATCCCAGAATGTTCCAGAACCAGATTTGGCGCCAAAAACGGTTGGTGACACTTTGTGTCACGTGACAACTCGAAGCCTTGGAAAGTGGTTACAGAGTGCCGTGCGACATAAGGTGACCATGATCAGCAGCTATAAATAAGACCCTCCCCCTCTCAGAAATGGATCTGAATTTCCACTCCATAACTTCACACTGCAGAAATCACACCAGAATCTCTCTTTCCTCCTCCCACAAAAAACATCAACCAATTCCCCTCCAATTCCTTCATCTCTCATATACATCCTACCCAATTACCTTCATACTTCATAAACATCTTGGAAATCTCAATCCAGCACTCCATCCGTGTCTAAACCTCCACTCCAGCAGCTGAATTGAAGACTCCAGCACCTAACTTGGTGTGAAAGTTGAGGACTACAAGGGTAACGATTCCCTCCATCTCTCTCTCTCTCATTTCCTTGTTTCATTGCAATTCCTTCCCCTCCACTTGATAATCAGGCTCCATCCGCCTCTGATTATCAAGTGGCAACTGCCATCTCTCTGTTTAAATTGTTTTTACATGATCCAATTGCATGTTCATGATGTGATTTATTTGTAATTGCAATTTGGGTGTCAAGGGAGTGTGGATCTCCCATATCCACACTCCTTTGGTTGATCTGTCTTTCATTCATGTTGTTCTAATTGTCCTTGGTATAATTGCTTGATCTGGTTTGGCATCTGTTGAATCTGTCTCTCAGTTGTAAGGTTCTTGCAGATGGTAAACATGTGTCACGCGACACTCTTGGACATGAGGAGTCCTGTGTCACGCGACACATCGTGCCCATCTGCAGAGATCCCCCTTTCAATTGTAAGTTGTATTATCTAGTTTGTCTGTCACTCAGTTGGGGTAGCTGTGTTGCTTTTGATGTTCAATCTGTTCTGTAATTATGCTTTGTGTTCTTGGGCTTGCTGTAAATCTGGGTGTTGTAAATCTCTGCAAGGTGATCATTGGTGTCACGTGTTGGTCCCAAAGGTGGCAACAAGGGTGAAAATACAGCTAGAGGGGGGTGAATAGTTGTTTAAAATTTTTTGCCCTCTATTAAAAACTAAACCTCTAAGCATACAAAACCTCTTGCAGTTGATAATACACTGCAAGTAGAATTGTAAAATGCACAGCAAAATTCTAGAGTTACAAAGCGGTTTTGATAGAGGCGGTTTGTAAAGCTGTTTTGATAGAGCAGTTGGTAAGTGCGGTTTACAAACAAGTGTGGTTTTGAAAATGTTAACTCCAAACACTATTTCACAAAAATGGATAATTAAATAAAGATCAAGCAGAGACAGAGATAAATGATTAGTAAACACAAGAAATATAAATGCAGTAAAGTAAGAACACGTGATTTGGAGTGGTTCAATCGATAAACGATCTACGTCCACTACCAAGATGGTTAGTCTTGGATTTTCAAGAGTGATTTTGATATTGAGTATGAGAGATTACAAGTTACAAAGATCGATACTCAAATCTAAAATCTATTCTATGAAGATCAAATCCTAGACTATAACCAGTGTATCTCAAATGAATAATCTATGTGATTAAACAAGTGAGGTGAGTGTGTGAGAACAATATCAAGGCTCTTTAAATTTGTGAGATGTAGAGCACAATGATTCTTGAATGGGTTAAGGCTTGATTTCTGGGCTGGGGAATATTTCTTGAAGGTAGAAGATGAAGATTCAAAGGGTTGAATAATTTCTGGGCACAGCTTCAGCTTCTATGAACACAGCACTTTCAATTTTTTCAAGCAATCTTCAAATGGTGAAGATTAGGGGTATTTATACCCAAGCATCAAGGAACTAGCCGTTGGACACAGCTGTTGCAAGGACAGTACTTGATGCTTTCCCATTGATCCACAATATCCACTTTTGTCCTTCGGTACAGCAGCTGCAAATAAAGCTGATCAGGCTCCAGCTGCAAGCAATGAGGTTATGACTCTTATCACCTTTTCAAGATCCTTGCAGATCTTCTCTGACATTGAATCACGTGACAAGATTTAGTGGTTGACTTTTGATATTGCTGACGTGGATTCCAACGGTAAAAAGTGGTTCATTTCAAGTCTTCAATCATTGGATGTGGTCTGGTGTAGAGCAGTTGGTTAGATGCGGTTGATTACACCAGGAGGTTGCAAAGCGCGGTTGGAGTTGAACTGCACAGGTGCGGTTCACCAAACGGTTGCACAGTGGTAGTTCAAGGAGCAGATTCAAGAAGGAATTCCACATGTGGTTGCATGTGCGGTTCTGAAGTGCGGTTTTGAAACTGCTTGGAACTGCTACCTTAAATCCAATGAATCTTGTGCCAGTCTTCAAGCCAAATTTTAACCTATTCTATAAAATGGACTTAGCTAAAAAATTGAAGTCTAAGCTTCATTACATAGGGTCCTAAAGTCCTTAAAATAGACAGGAGGTTATGGTATCAATCAAATCTAATACAAAATAGGAGGGTTAAAATATGCATACCCAACAATCTTCCCCTATTTGATTGATGTCATTACCTACTATAACTAAAGCAAACATTGTACTTGGTAAAAACATGTCCATAAGAATTAACATGGTAACTCATGTCCCAAGTCAATGTACACACTTAGCTTAAGCTATAGATTTCTATACTAATGAAATATTTATAATTACAACTTGAAAAGTATAGAAATGCATTCAGTGCACTTGAAAAGATATGAGTTTATGTTTAAAGTGCGGATTAAACTGAATGTTTAACCTTCATTTCAAAAATATGATTTTAAGTTGAAAAATATTTGAATGAGGTTATAAACCATAAGCGGTTTCATTGTTCTATAAACAAGCAGTTTGATATGAACAAAGTTTTGGAACCAATGATGCATTTTTCTTTACTACCTTGAGCAGTTACAGTTACAAGGTAGAAAAGCAAATTACAAAGGTTACACAAAAAAACAAAAGAAGTTGGACAATGAAAATACATGAAGTACGGTCCAACAAAACAAAAAGGAGTTCGGCAAAAGGGAAAGAAATTATAAGTAAAGAGCGGTCCTAATGCTGACGCAGTTGGTGTTGATGATGCGGTTGCTGATGGCGCAGTTGATCACGGCGTTGAGTAACTTCTTGCTCAGGAACACGCGGTCCGGAAGGTCTGAAAGCTGAGCTTTCACCTCGAAGGGTTCTTCTTAAAGTTCTGATTTCTTCAGCTTATCTTCCAAGGGTAGTCTCAACTGCTCTGAGTGCGGTCACAGATTGAGCAGCGGTTGAGCCTACAGCATCAACAGATCTTGTGTTAGCAGCAACACTTTTCTTGATTTCACCTGAGTAGAGATCGATGGAGGAGTTGAGAGTGTTGTAGAATGTGTGAATCTCCCCCTGAATGTCTACGGTCTGGTTGGAGAGAGCTTCTCTCAATGGTTCCAAATCGACAGAGATATTCATGGAGGTTCTCAAATCCGTGATAGAATTGTCCATCTTCAGGTTAAATCCAGCCTTAAGATTCTCAAATCTAAAACTGATATCATCATCAAAGGTTTTGATTTTGCTCTTGAGACTGTCTCCCACAATGTTAAGGTCAACATTGATTCTATCTTTGAGGGAGTCCAGCTCAGTGAGAATCTTGAGTTCCAAGGCATCAAGGGCGGCTTGGGATGGGGCGGTTGAGGTTGAAGCTTGTTGTTGCGGTCTAGAATCAGAAACAGTCTTCATAAAGGTTTCAAGGGCAGAGTTGGTTGAGGAGACAAATTCATTTGACAGCTTCGTGAGCATCTCATGAAGTTGAGTTTTTGAAACAGCATCACCCATAGCTCTAAGAACTCCAGTGGCTAGATCTTGCTTGAAGCTTTGGAAGCATGCTTCAGCTGCAGTTTTAACAGCTTCAGCGGTTTGGGTTGTGGAAGCGGTTTGAATTGTGAAACTTCTCTCCCCCTTAATGGCATCAATCAATTGGGCTTTTAAGATTGCCATTTCAGTGGTTTGAGAGTCCACCTTGGCATGCAGAGTGCGGTTAGAGGCTTCAAGGGAGGAGTTGGAAGCAGCTAAGGCAATGTTAGATTCAGTATGTTTAAGCATATACCCTTGGTTAACAACCAGTTGTGATTGAATGAGTTGGAGGGTGGAAAGTATTTGGTAGTAATCAGAAGGGGCGGTTGAAGTAGAGGGAATTTAGGTAAATAATGGAGGCGATTGAGACTATGTAGCAGGAGCATTTTGAGGTAGAGGGGTTAGAAGGGTTTGGAATATGCGGCTGGCTGGGATAGTATAAGGTGAAGTGGTAGAGGGAGGAATTGGTTGAGTTTGGGGTAAGGTAGTTGGTGCGGTTGAAATAGGTGCGGTTGAAGGAGGTGGTAGAATGTTGGTTTGAATGTTTGAGGTAGTTGGGTTGGAGTTTGATGAAGAACTGGTGGAAGAAGTATGAAGTTCTACAGAAGGGGATTTCTGTGGAACTGGGGAATTATCATGGATAGGAGAATTGGGAGGAGGAGGAGTATTGGCGCGGTTAGGAGAAGGAGTTGGGTTGTGGTTAGAATGAGGAGGGGAATGAGTGCGGTTTGAATGTTGGGGAGAATTTTGAGGTGAAGGAGTTGGGGTTCTATTTTGATTAGAAATGGAGGTTTCTTGGCCAATAGATGGTCTAGAAGTCCATTGGGAGAAGGTAGGAATGGGAATGGAGTCAGTATTGGAGGGAGAATGGGAGAGAGAGTTGGAAGTGGAATGAGATGGTGATTTGGAAGAGGAATGGGATGAGGATGGAGAAGGAGAAGGAGAAGGTGGTTGATGGGTAACTCTGTGAAGAAAACATTTGGGGCCTTTGGTAGGAGTTTTCTTTTTGGCCAATTGTTTGAGTCTAGGTTTCTTGGCGTTCTCCCCCTGAACGGTTGCAGCTCGGCGCGATTGAGGAGGAGAAGGCGGTTGGGAGTTGTCTGGTGAGGATTGGTGAGATTGGATAGGGGATTGAGGAGGAGTTTGGATATGTGTTTGGGTTGGTGGTGGTTGAGTAGCTGGCTGCGGTTGTGGTTGAGGAGGTGGTTGGGGTTCAGCATCCTTGGATTTGCCATGAGCAGCCCTTTTCTCAACCCTTTCTTGCTCAATCCTTGCAATTTCAGCCCTGTAGAAAGCTGTTAGATCCTTATCAGAAAGCTTTGCCAAGTCTATTTGAGTCTGCTGGGCCTTCTTTGCTCTAGCAACCAAGGGTGGAATGGTTGCATCTTCTTCTTCTTCTTCATTTTCATCCAGAAGTGAAAACTTCTCTTTCCCTTACTTGCTTGTTCCAGCTCTAGGTGCACCACGCGATTGAGCAGGTACGGTCATGGTCTTCTTAGCAAGCGGTTCCTCCACAGTTTTTCTCTTCCTTGATACCTTCTTAATTGCCTTGCCCAGACCTTTGACTGCGGTTGTAGGGGTCATTTCCACATAGTTTTCTTTGGGTTGAAAGGTATTAGCATCATAGAGAGTTTTGTAGTCATCGTTGCCAAATGAAAATCTAAAGTTGTGGCAAGCCTTGAGTCCAAGGGATTCTTCATTTTCCCAATGAACAGATAACTCTGGAGTAGTGGTTCTCAAGTCCTCCAAGTGCTGGTAATTGGTGAAGATAGCGGTTAGCAATCTGCAAAAAGGTCTCCACCTAATGGATTCATCCTTAGTCTTCAGCTGATATGCATCAATGCTGCTGGCAAGCTCTCTCATCAAAATCTTAGGCCAATGGAGCTTCATTCCATTGTAGATGGCAGAGCAATACTACCACTGCTGTGAGGTGAAGTTTTTGTGGTTCCCAGTCTTTCCACACACAGACTTCCCTACTACGTAGCAGAGATGGCTCATCAACTCTCCAAAGTCTCTCCTTGGCTTCTTCTTGAAATACCCAGAGAGAGAATCCATATCTCCAGTAAGAGTTGAACAGGTGGCATCCTGGACTTCTTGGGATACCTCAACAGGAGCACCAGAAACATGAAACTCATAAGTGCTTCTGATGTCCAGGTAGTCTATGGACACTTCAAGGCCTTCAACTGTTCCAACCAAGCAGGGGATCTTCTTCCCATCTGATAGCTCTCTTTCTCCATGAACTGCGGTTGCATAAAACTGATCTACAAATAGAGGGATGGTGTAGGTCTGCTTCTTGTTGAATAGAGGCAGAATTCCAGAAGCTCTCATCTTTCTAATCATTTCCCTTCCAAGAGCATCAGTCTTCATCTCTGGCTCATTTATTTCCCAACCTGGTAGAAAGTATTTAGAGTTCTACAAGGAAAACACTCAAGTTAGAATCATAAATGAGAATCACATTTTACAAGCGGTTTGGGCACATATGCGGTTGGCAATAGTGTGGTTTTGGAAATGACAATTTCAAACCTCAAGGAAAATGTGAATACAAATAGGAAAACAATTGAGAAAATACAAAAGTAAGTATACTTAGTACGTGGCATTGTAATCCAAAGTTATCCCACACTGCAAGCAGTTGTGTTGTAGGGGAAGGTTATGGTGTCCAGCCTATATACTTAGTAACACTTAAGTAATTTTCTAGCATGCGGTTTCAAAAGATAGATATGTGGTTTTGAAAAACATGGCATGCGGTTCTTAGCGTGCGGTTATATCACCATAAGGCACATGCGGTTTTGAAACACCAAGATAAGCAGTTACAAATATGCGGTTTCAACGTAGCATGCGGTTGAGAGTGAAGCGGTTCAAACATGCAAGCAAGATCCAAAATTTCCAAAAAGTTTCTAAGTATGAAAAACAAGATTGAAAATCAAGTCACTCCAAAACATAGGAAAATTTTGAGGAAGATGATGAACAGTCACATGAACGCATGAAGAACACGAAGAACACCAAGAACAAAGATTCAATGAAAGTTAACCAAAATGAACAAATAGCATGTCAAAATGATCACATTGAGCAGTAGATCAATAATATAACAATAAAAGTTCATACTTTGCTCAAAAACATCAAGAAAAAGCAAAAACACATAAGTGGGTTTTCGAAAGTTGAGAACTGAAAATTTCAAAATCAGAGGCCAAATCATGTGTTGATCATGAAATAAAGCATATAAATCTAATCTATGCATGAATCCGCACAAAACCCAACAAATTTCATTCAAAATGATGAACAAATGAAGCATATATGAACAAAAATATGATTATGGTGTTCGAAGCTTGAATGTTTATCTATGGCAGTTTAAGAGCACGTATGATTTGCAGAAATATATGAAGAATAGGGTTAGAAATCATACCATATCAAAGATGGGCCTCTTTGGTGCCAGTGACTTGAAGAAATTTAAATCTTTTATCAAAGTTTTGAAGAGAGAGAAAAGGGAGTTTGGTGAAAACTAACACTTGAAGGTACGAATGTTAGAGAAGACAGTTTGTAAAGTTTGAAAAGGTAAGGTATGTCTTCTATTTATAGGCATGATTGGGGGTTAGGCAGTTGAAGGGACAGTTTCAATTTCCCACAGGGTGAATCATTACAAATGTTACACCCTTTCAGCTTCAACACATCATCCAATGACGGCTGACATGAAATTCATTAAATGCCAATGTTCCATTGCATTAAATGCATTCAAATTTTAAAATTTCATGGGAAAACATTTGCAAATAAACCCCTTTAATAAATTTTAAGGACTGAAAAATAAATAAAAGGAATTTGAAAGTTTTTTTTTAAATAGAAGCAGTAAATAGATAGAATATACTCTAGGTTGAAACGCGGTTGAGATCCAAGCGGTCAAGCTGCAGCAAGCGGTTGGAAGATGTGCGGTTGGCTGCAAAGGCGGTTGACCACTTGCGGTTTGATATAGGCGGTTCAATCTAAAACTCATAGACTCAACACACAAGTTAGTAAATAAAAAGTGTAGAATTATTTAAGTTCAAGCATACCTATTTCTCCTCTAAGGAATGAAAACCTCTTGGAGTCAAGAGCCTTGGTGAGGATGTCAGCAATCTGGTTGTCTGTCCCCACGTACTCTAAATGGATATTCCTCTTCTCCACATGGACTTTGAGAAAATGATACTTGATATCAATATGCTTGGTCTTGGAATGCATAACAGGGTTGTTGGAGACTGAAATTGTTGAAGTGCTGTCACACATGATAGGGCAATTTTCTTCTTCAATTCCATAGTCCACCAATTGTTGCTTCATCCAAAGGATTTGACAGCAACAACTACCAGCATCAATATACTCAGCCTCTGTGGTTGACACTGAAACTAATGCTTGCTTCTTGCTGATCCAAGCAACTAGTCTATTCCCGAGGAAATGACAAGTACCACTAGTGCTTTTCCTGTCAATAGTGCAAGCTGCATTATCTGTATCTGAATAACCTACAAGATCGAAGTTCGAATCTTTGGAATACCAAAGTCCAAGGTTAGTGGTTCCAGATAAATAGCGGATTATATGCTTGACTGCAATTAAATGTGCTTCTCTAGGATCTGCTTGGTAGCGAGCACATACACTAAACATGAAATCGGGCCTACTAGCAGTTAAATAAAGTAATGAGCCGATCATATCTCGATATTGGGTTTGATCAACCTTCTTACCTTTTCGATCCTTATCTAGCTTATTGCCGGTGGCCATTAGAGTATCATATGCTTTAGCATTTTCTAATCCAAACTTCTTTATTAACTCCTTGGTGTATTTGGCTTGGCTGAGGAAAATACCTTCTTCGCATTGCTTGATTTGAAGCCCGAGGATGAAAGTTAATTCTCCCATCATGCTCATCTCAAACTTGCTTTTCATTAGCTTCTCGAAACGCTTACAAAGTAACTCATTAGTAGAACCAAAAATAATATCATCGACATATATTTGAACTAGTAAAGTATGCTCATTATATTTGGCAATAAAAAGAGTTGTATCAATTTTACCGCGTTTAAATCTTTTTTCTAGTAAAAATTTAGAAAGAGTCTTATACCATGCCCTTGGAGCTTGCTTAAGTCCATACAAAGCTTTCTGGAGTTTGTAGACATGATTGGAAAATTTGGAGTCTTCAAATCCAGGCGGTTGGGCAACATACACGGTCTCTTGCAGTTCACTGTTGAGAAAAGCACTCTTTACGTCCATTTTGATATAACTTGAAATGCTTGAAAGAGGCGTAGGCTAAGAAGATTCTGACAGCTTCCAATCTTGCAACTGGAGCAAAGGTTTCATCATAATCGATTCCTTCTTCTTGCCTATATCCTTGTGCAACAAACCTTGCTTTATTCCTAGTGATGCTTCCATTCTCTTCCATCTTATTCCTAAATACCCACTTAGTTCCTATCACTCCTTGATCCTGAGGTCTAGGCACTAAAGTCCAGACCTTGCATCTTTCAAGCTGGTTGAGTTCTTCTTGCATAACAACGACCCAACTGGAATCTTGGAGTGCTTCATCAATCTTCTTGGGTTAAACTTGAGATAATAAGGAAGTATGCTCATCATAGTTCGATCTCCTTGTTTGAACACGAAAAACAGATCACCTATCACATTAGAGAGAGGGTGACTGCTGACTTCACGAACCTCCGGGGGTAAGTCTGGTTGGACTGAGGTTTGCTGAAGATCTTCAATTGGAACGTCGTTAGATCCTTCAGCGAAGTCATGGAATGTAATTTGACGAAGAGGTTCTATAAGATGGATAGGGGAATTCTCAACTTCTTCTTCCCTTGGAGTTGCATCTGGAGTAGGAACTTCAGGTGCGGTTTCAAATGTGCAATTTGAGGGAATGTCAGTTGAGGGTGCTGGATTTTGAAGTTGAGGTTCAGGTGCGGTTCTAGAGAGTTCACCTGTTTCATTAGGCTCAGCAAAATCATCAGCAAGATTTGGAGCCAAATGTGGCTTAAGGAGAGAATGCTCATCGAAAGTAACATGGACAGACTCAACTATTTTTAAACTAGTTTTATTGAAAACACGAAAATCTTTTGAATGTTTAGCATACCCAACAAAAATACCTTCGTCGGCCTTGGCTCCGAATTTACCTCTATTTTCTCTTCCGTTGTAGAGGATAAAGCATTTGCAGCCAAAGATCTTGAAGAATGCAATGTTGGGGGTTCTTCCTCGCCAAAGCTCATAGGGAGTCTTGTTATAGGTTTTGTTGATGAGGGAGCGGTTCTGAGTGAAGCATGCTGTGTTGATTGCTTCAGCCCAGAAATACAGAGGCAGCTTCGCTTCAGATATCATTGTATTTCCAGCCTCAATCAATGTCCTGTTCTTCCTTTCCACAACCCCTTTTTTGTTGTGGAACACCAGCAGTTGAGAAATTGTGATCAATTCCATGGTCATCACAATATTGAGCAACACCATTATTCTTAAATTCTGTTCCATTATCTGATCGAAAACTAACGATGCCGTCTTCTTTTTGAGCTTGGAGTCGTCTAAAAAGTGCGGTGAGAATATCATAGCAATCATCCTTGGAAATCATCATCTCAACCCACGTATATCTTGAATAATCATCCACCACCACTAAAGTATATCTACTTTCTCCAATGCTGGCAGTGGTTACGGGTCCAAATAAATCTATGTGAAGCAGTTGTAAGCATCTTGAAGTTGATGGAGCAGTATTGCTGGTGAAAGACGACGCGGACTGCTTACCAAGCTGGCATACACGGCATTTCTCAGGATGATGGTCAGCCACTTTGGGTAAACCATGAACGAGGTTTTCCCTACCAATCTTTGCAAGATACTTGAAGTTCAAGTGGCTAAACCTCTTGTGCCATAGCCAACTATTTTCGCTCACATTTTTAGCTACAAAACAGAGATTAGTAATACTACATGCAGAATCTAGATCGATAATGTAAATATTACTCTTACGAATCCCTGTGAGTAAAGTGACTCCAAAAATGCTGTCTTTGATAAAGCAATTTGATGACGTGAAGTTGCAAAGCATTCCTTTGTCGCAGAATTGAGAAATTGAAAGGAGGTTGTGCTTGAGTCCTTCAACAAGAGAAACCTTCTCAATGGTTAGGTTTCCTCTCCTTATAACACCATATCCAATGGTCTTGCCTTTGTTGTTGTCACCAAAGGTTACAGACGGACCGCTTGCTTCAATGACATCTTCAAGTAATGATCTATCTCCATTCATATGTCTTGAGCAGCCACTGTAAAGATACCATTCATTATCCTTGGAGTGACCAGCCATTAAGCAGAGGACCTGAAATGTAAACATTAAGAACGAGGTCCCCCTTTATTCCTTGGGTCCTGAAGTTAGCAACCCTTTACGACCCACACCTATTTGACAGAAGGAGGTTTACTCTTCCTGGCATTGGATGTGAACCGCAAAAGGCATTCTGCAGGCTTGTGACCTAAACCATCACACACAAAGCATTTATAAAAGCTATAAGCATCATGAGGTTTTACTAACTCCTTACTCTTCTTAGGAGTTTCATGCGGTTTGGGAGGAGTGGTTGCAGCCTTGACAAAGGGAACTGGCTTTGGTTTGACCACGTATTTTCTAGGAACGCTATTCCTGCTTTTGAAGGTAGGAGGTTTGCCTTTTGAAAATGATTTTGAGAAAGGTTTTGAGGATTTTCTAAACTTTTGAAATCTTTTCACAAACATGGCAAAATCATCATCATCCATCTCGATGAGTGATGAGGTTGATATGGAAGGATCTGCGGTTTGATTGGATGTAGATGATTTCTCCTCTTGTTCCACTACGGACATGGAAAGTGATTTGGTTTTCCCTTCAATCTCTTCAATATTATTTAATTTAAGCTTATAGACTCTAAGATTTGCATACAAGTTACTTAATGACCAAGTATTCAAAACTTTGGAGTCTTCTAGAGAGGTATCCTTATTAACCCATCTAGAACCTAAAGCAGCTAGGAAAGTCATATTGATTTCCTTATCGGTTAAAGTTTTGCCAAGAGATCTACAAGAATTAACTACCTCAACATAACGGTCGTAGGTTTGACGCAAGGTTTCATTGGATTTTCTGTTGAATTTGTTGTAGGATCTTTCAACAGCATATAATTTGCTTTCCTTGAATTCGTCATCACCTTCGAGGTAGCTCTCTATGGCATCCCACATCTGCTTTGCGGTTTTGAGGTACATCACTTTCTGAAGAGTTGAAATTGGAAGGGTTCCTAAAATTATGTGCCTTTCCTTGCTGTCCAAGGCAGCTAATCTCTTCTCTTCATCCGACCACTCATCTTTAGGCTTTTTGACCTCTGGAGTTTCTGTATTGGTGGTTGCATCAGTGTTGGCCTTCATGGGAACAAACGGGCCATTGATTACGCACTCCACCAGCATCTCATCAATTTTTCCAAATGAATGAGCATTCGGCGCTTCCAGATGTCGAAGTGGTCTTCGTCTAAGATTGGAATGTGTGAATAGTTAACAGTAGTCATTGTCTTTGAGTTTTCCATATTGAATCGGCACACAAGCTGTTAAGCTTGAAAAACAGTGGTTTTAAAATGTGTTAGCTCTGATACCACTTGTTGGTCCCAAAGGTGGCAACAAGGGTGAAAATACAACTAGAGGGGGGGTGAATAGCTGTTTAAAATTTTTCGCCCTCTATTAAAAACTTAACCTCTAAGCTTACAAAACCTCTTGCAGTTGATAATACACTGCAAGTAGAATTGTAAAATGCACAGCGGAATTCTAGAGTTACAAAGCAGTTTTGATAGAGGCGGTTTGTAAAGCTGTTTTGATAGAGCAGTTGGTAAGTGCAGTTTACAAACAAGTGTGGTTTTGACAATGTTAAATCCAAACACTATTTCACAATAATGGATAACTAAATAAAGATCAAGCAGAGACAGAGATAAATAATTAGTAAACACAAGAAATATAAATGCAGTAAAGTAAGAACAAGTGATTTGGAGTGGTTCAATCGATAAACGATCTATGTCCACTACCAAGATGGTTAGTCTTGGATTTTCAAGAGTGATTTTACTATTGAGTATGAGAGATTACAAGTTACAAATATCGATACTCAAATCTAAAATCTATTCTATGAAGATCAAATCCTAGACTATAACTAGTGTATCTCAAATGAATAATTTATGTGATTAAACAAGTGAGGTGAGTGTGTGAGAACAAGATCAAGGATCTTTAAATCTGTGAGATGTAGAGCACAATGATTATTGAATGTGTTAAGGCTTGATTTCTAGGCTGGGGAATATTTCTTGAAGGTAGAAGATGAAGATTCAAAGGGTTGAATAATTTCTGGGAGGAGCTTCAGCTTCTATGAACACAGCACTTTCAATTTTTTCAAGCAATCTTCAAATGGTGAAGATTAGGGGTATTTACACTACAAGAAAGTGCACTATTTACGGCGCTCATATACGGCGGTGAACACGCGTCCGCCGTAAATAACTAATATATACGGCGGTATGCACAGCCGCCGTGAATAACTAATATATACGGCGGACGCGTCCGCCTTAAATAAGTAATGTACGTACATTTAACATGTACGTATACGATATCGAAGTTATATACGGCGGTTGATACGCGTCCGCCTTAAATAATACCATTATTTACGGCGGTGTACAATATCCGCCGTAAATGTTATTAAATACCGGGAATCCCAAATTTCCCTATTCAGTTTCGCGGCAATCTCTATCTCTCCCTCTCTTTCTCTCCTCCATAGCAGCTAGGGCACGAACTCCATAGCTAGGGACGAAATTCCGACGCCGGTCACCATAATCAGGTAGGTATTTACTTTTAATTTTTTGGTTTTGTTCTTGTTCTTGGTTGGTCTGTACTCAGTCTCTCTTTCTCTCCTAGATCTAGCGTACGTATCTCAGTCTCTCTCTCTCCTCCAGCCAAAATTGAGCTTTGATTTCTTCTATCAACAACAATCAGGTATACATTTTTTCCCCTTTTCTAATTTACTTTTAATTTCTGGGTTTTTTTTGTTCTTGGTGTTGTGAGTTATTGTTGATGTTGCTGTTGTTGTTGTTGTTGTTGGTATTGCTTCATGATCAGTCTCTGTTTTTTTTTTTTTGATAACTGACATTGTGGGGTTTATAAAAAAACATTTTAGGGTATATGTTGGATATGCTGACTGCTAGAATGTTTGGTTATAGGTCTCATGCCAAAACACCCTATTCTTTACCCCCATGTTTCCTCATCCATGGTTCCGACAACAAGTCAAAGTGGTTGGTGAAGATCGCAATGAATAATGGCATCGCCCCACCCCTTCTTTTGCACCCTAGATCTGAAATAATATTGAACCAAATTCACGCACATCCAAGCTCTGTCCGAAAATCCACCATTTATATTTCAATATCTTCGTATCAATTAGAACATTTAAACAATATGTATTTGTCTTAAATTGCAGTTTGGGTGTAACTAGCATTGGCAAATTTTAATGTTTGCGTTCAAGGTTTGAGTTTTGAGTTTTTTTTCTTCTATTTGAGTTTGAAGGCCACCATTGTCATCCATGTCTGAGTTCTCTGTATTTTGGGGACTGGGTTTCGAAGAGTATACATATTGTTTTGATGTTCTAATGATATCATGCATTTTGTTATTCTGTACATCCTTCACAGTAGAATTTTTATGTGTGACCAAAGTAAAGTGAGAATGATTTACTAAGTGCTTAAAGCTATCTCCTGTTATTCTTATTTAAATGTTAAACATTTTACCAAAGTAAAGTGGAGAAAAGGGATATTCTTATTTTTTTGAAATCGCAAGGGAGACGTCAATTATATTCCTACCAATATTAACCATTTTCAACCCAAACTAAGAACAACACATAACGAATGAATGTTGTCATAGGGTTATACTATATCATGAGAGAGAACGAATGAATTAGCTTCTCAATTAGGGGGGGGGGGCTTGTGAGAGAGAACGAATGAATGTTGTCATAGGGTTATACTATATCATGGGCCCAAGTTAGACTATGTTTGTTTATGAGTTTATTTTTATTCTAAAATTTGTGTCTCTCGGTCTTATATATAGGTTGTATTTTAACGTTAAAAATATCAAGTCAAGTCATATATGGACAAAAGTTGGATTGATTTGGATAATCGAATTTCAAATGAGTATTTGTCTGGGGTTGACAACTTTCTCGATTTTGCATTCTCAAAAAAGTCTGTTGGTGTTAAAGAAATATATTGTCCTTGTAAAAAATGCGCAAATCGTTACCAAAAAGACCGTGCAACCGTGAGATCACATTGTATTGAAGTGGGATTTCAAAAAGATTACAAGAATTGGATTAGGCACGGGGAAGAGTACATTTCGGCGCGTAAGAATGATAGGACAACTGAAGATGGCATTGAAATTGAATTGGGCGTGCAAGATTGTATGAGGCGAATGGTACATGAAGGGATGGGTATGCCGGATAGTAACCAGCCAGGAATTGAAGAAATCGTACAATCAGATGCATCCACCGTGAAAGTTTCTTAGACTTTTGAGAGATGCTGATCAAGCCTTGTGGGAAGGGTGTGATAAGTTTACAGTACTCTCATTTATTGTAGAACTTATGCACTGGAAGGCTAATTATCGAGTGACCGATAAGGGATTTACTTCTTTATTAAAAAATTTCATTAGGGCATTGCCTCAGTCAGCAAAAGTGCCAAGTTCCTATCGTGAGGCGTACAAGATGACTGCGGATTTGGGTTTTAGTTATAAAACGTGGGACGCGTGCATTAATCATTGTATGTTGTTTCGAAATGAAACTGAAAAACTTACTAAATGTGAAATTTGTGGAGCCTCTAGATATAAGCAACAAGAAGAAGGGGGTAGCGGTGAAGGTGCGGAAACAAGTGGCAAGAATAAACTTCCCAAGCAGGTAGCGATGAAGAAAGTATGGTATTTTCCCTTAAAGCCAAGGTTGCAAAGGTTGTATTGGTCATCTAAGACCGCGACACTCATGAGATGGCATGCCGAGAAAAGAATAGACGATGGTGTGCTGAGGCATCCTGCAGACTCTCGTGTGTGGAAGGAATTTGATGAACGTTATCCATTATTTTCAAGTGAAATTCGAAATATTAGATTGGGATTAGCATATGACGGATTTAATCCTTTCAGAACAATGACTATATCTCACAGTACTTGGCCGGTTGTGCTTATGCCATACAATCTTCCACCTTGGTTATGCATGAAACAACCATATTTCTTCTTGTCGGTGCTTACTCAAGGCCCAAAAGGGCCGGGCAACAAGATAGATGTGTATCTCCAACCGTTAATTGATGAATTGAAGGAATTCTGGGAAGATGGTATATCAACTTATGATGCATCAAGGAACGAGTTGTTTACTTTACGAGCTTCACTATTATGGACAATAATTGACTTTCCTGCATATGCAATGTTGTCTGGATGGAGCACTAAAGGTGAATATGCTTGCCCTTGTTGCAATGTGAGACCTCAAGCACGATGGTTGGATCATGGTGGCAAGTATTGTTATATTGGTCATCGACGCTTCTTGCCTAGGAGTCATGCTTTTTGTAAGGATAAAGGCTCTTTTGATGGTACTCATGAAGTGAGAGATAAGCCCAAGTTATTGTTTGGAACAAAATTGCTTAAACAAGTTGAAAATATGGAAACAGAGTATAAAATAGAAGATGTTATTAAAAAGAGGAAAAGAGAAGAGGGTGAGAAGCAACAAGCCAAGTTGGAGAAAAGAAAGGTTCCTAAGTTGTGTCACAATTGGAAAAAGAGGAGTATCTTCTTTGAGTTGCCATATTGGGCAAATAATCATGTTCGTCATAATCTTGATGTTATGCACATTGAAAAAAATGTGTGTGATAATGTGCTACATACTCTGTTAGGTACTGCGGGGAAATCAAAAGATAATGATAAAGCAAGAAAAGACCTAAAAGAGATGAACATTCGGAAACCATTGCATCTACAAAAGCTTCCATCCAGCAAAGATATTATGCCTCCGGCTCGGTTACAATGAGTAAGAAGCATAAAGACACATTCTTGAAAGTTCTAAAGGTCAAAGTCCCTGATGGCTACTCGTCAAACATATCTCGTTGTGTACAACTAGAGGAAAGAGCTATTTGGGGTCTTAAGAGCCATGATAGTCATATTTTGCTCCAACAACTACTCCCTTTAGCTGTTCGAAAAGCGTTGCCTACTTCTGTTGTAAAAGCCATCATTGAGTTGGCAAATTTCTTTAGGCAATTATCCTCAAAGGTGAATACACTTGTTGATCTCGAAAAGATACAAGATCGGATGGGTGTCACACTATGCGCTCTCGAGAAAATATTCCCACCACTTTCTTTGATGTTATGGAGCACTTGCCGGTGCATTTAGCCGAGGAGGCCTTGCTAGCGTGCCCCCAATACAATTTCGCTGATGTATCCGGTAGAGAGGTACATCCATATTAAATTTACTTTGAAAAAAGTTAAATTCCTTTTTACATCTGCTTTAGCATAAGTAAATGTTTTTGTAGGTTTTTACTTACATTAAAATTATATGTTCGAAATCGAGCCCATCCCGAGGCCTCCATAGCTAAGGCAATTGTGGCTGAAGAATGCATGACTTTTTGTACGCAATATTTGGATGACATTGAGACAAAGTCCAATCGTCCTAGAAGAAATGATGATGAAGGTGATGAGTTAGGCCGCTTTGTAGGAAAAGAAGAGGTAATTACCCTTGATTACATCACACGAGTACAAGCGCATAGATATGTGCTTTTCAATACTGAAGATGTTGAACAATACCTAGAGTAAGTGATTCCTTACATGAGGCTTACATTCCTTATATCTTTTATATTTCAAATTAATACTTAATTCATATTTTCAATCTGCTCAGAATGCATCGTGTACATTTGTATTGTTTAAATGTGATTGGGTTGATAACCGGACAGGCAAGATGGAAGATGAGCAAAAATTTACTCTTGTAAACTTCAATCACAAGTTGTATAAGGATAATCGAGTTGGTGATGAACCATTCATATTAGCATCTCAAGCTGAGCAAGTTTGGTATGTTAAAGATCCTATAGAAAGTGATTGGAAAGTTGTGATGAGGATTACACCAAGAGATAGTTTTGACATATATTCAAATGATGATAAACAAGTTTCAGATTCGATTCCACAATTGGTACCATTTTGCTCACAAAATCTGGATGAAAATGTTGCTAACGAAGAAGCATCGTGGGTGCGAGAGGGAGTTGATGGGGTCGAGATTGAAACTACTAATATCAATGACCTAGATGTTGATATGACCAATAATGATGATGTTGATATGGCCGATAATGATGATGATTAATTTGAGTAGTATTTGTTTAGATCTTATTTGCTTACTAATTACTAAGACAATGTTATTACTTAAGTTTCATGTTTCAATCAAACTTGTTATTTTTGTATGGTTGAATATTAATATTGTTACTTCTATATAATATGTATTTGTTTAGGTCTTATGTGCTTACTATTTACTAAGACAATGTTATTACTAAAATTTGTGTCTCTCCGTCTTATATATAGGTGGTTTTTGTGTTGAAAATATGCCTCCTAAGGAGAGAGACGGTAGAGGGGGTAGCAACAAGAGGGGTAGACAAAACCCGCCGCCCGTAGTCCCAAATGATCCCACTTCCCCTAATGCATCATTGACGCCGTTTATGGGATTGACCCAATTGACCGCCGCTCAAAAGAAAAAATGGCGAAATTTGGAGGGTAGGAAATTTCAAGTCACCACTTTCCTTCATTTGCCGGTGTTGAGGGATTTGGGTTTAGAGACGTTAGTAACAGAATTGATGACGCAAGCCGGGTTAGGTAATTTCCTGGGGAAGACTCCAGCTACGTATTTGAGATATTCACTTGAGTTCCTTTCAACTTTGGAGGTAGGCAAGGGGTCACAAGAAAATTCTATTCGGTTTCATATGAATGATGAAGCCTATCGAGTGACTTATGATCAGTTGAGGGAAATCTTTGGGGTTGATCAGCCGAGAGGAAACTGGGTCGAGGCTGATGGGGGGACTTGTTTTTTCTTTTCGGAGCTCACAGGATTGCCCTGCAAAAAAAAATACCTTAGGGCTTCCTCTCTTTCTCACCCGGCTTGGAAATTATTTTACAGAGGTCTATCTATGTCTTGGTTGGCAAACGGAGAGCCCGCTCAATTGAATGTGGCTATGGTAAACCTTTTGCGAACAGGGTTGAGGAGTTTTCAGGTGATTCCTGATTGGGTTGATATTTTTGTTCGGAGATGTGAGGCATTTGCCCTTACCAAAAAGGGAAACATATCAATTGGGGGGATGATCACATTGATTGCTCAAGCTTGTGTGGGTGAACCAAAACCCGAGGCGATGAGATTGATGGGGGGCACGAGTTTTTATTCTGGAGACTGGCTAGTGCAGTATGACAAGTTTGTGAGGGACCGGAGGGCGACAGATAACAGGTCTTTATTGTTTGAATATGGTACTCCCAGGAGGACGGTCCGTTGCAGGGTAGGGGCCACGTTTTCGAGTGGTGAACAGGCCAGGCATTGGCGTATGCCCGGTGTTGATGATCAAATGGATCCCGTTGATGAGGAGGATGATGAGGAGCAGGAAGAGGAGGATCAGGAGAGACAGGTGGTCGTGGAGGAGAGCAAAACCGTAATCAGCAGGTTCTTTTGATCGATGGGTAACCATGAGGGCATTTTGGAGGAGCGAGGAGCGATCGAGGATCGCTCGGGAGCAGAGCCGACATGCTTTGGAGGATGCTAGATGGGGGAGGTTATCGCTCGGGAACGAGTCGGCCAGGACTTTAGAGGATGCTAGATGGGGGAGGTGCGCAGATCGTTTGAGGGGTTGGAAGATGAAACTGCTATTTTGGGAGCCCGATATACGCACTGGAGGCTTG
The DNA here is from genome assembly GCA_022495995.1 of Adenophora triphylla var. japonica. Classification (NCBI taxonomy): domain Eukaryota; kingdom Viridiplantae; phylum Streptophyta; class Magnoliopsida; order Asterales; family Campanulaceae; genus Adenophora; species Adenophora triphylla. The sequence continues at coordinate 165,192 of JAFEMH010003659.1, forward strand.
GGCGATGCGCACAGAGCCCCGGAGTTACGAGTCGGTTTCAGAGGATTATTTGACTACGATGCATTCGAGAGTCACCGCTCGTGCACGCAGGCGTTCTTCCCGTCGACCTACTATCGGGACAAACCTCCGGCTCTCATCAGTGATGTTATTATTGTGATGTTATTATTAATGTTTCATGTTTCAATCAAACTTGTTATTTTGTATGGTTGAATATTAATATTGTTAATTGTAATATGTATTTGTTTAGATCTTATTTGCTTACTATTACTAAGACAATGTTATTACTTATGTTTCATATTTCAATCAAACTTGTTATTTTGTATGGTTGAATTGAATATTAATATTGTTAATTGTAATATGTATTTGTTACGCTTCTTTTGATCAAACTCTTATTTCCTACAGGATCTTGTTGCCAGCCTCTTACTTTCTACCTCCGTCATCCGCTTTTTCAGTACTCCTTTGATGCCCGTAGAAATTTGAATATATTAAATGAATATCCAATTTTTACTTTGGGATGTCCCCGCCTCGCTTCCCCACCGATTTGGTACCAGCGGGAGCCCCCCCCGTACTATTTTATACTTTTTCGTATCAAGCAAGGCTTGCCCTATAGTGTTGTTGTTGTTGTTCCTTGTGGTTGTTGTTGTTGTTCCCCCTGCCCCGCTTCCCCACCGATTTGGTATTTGTTTTTTGTTAAATGTGACATATAACAAATGTGTCCACAACCCGCGGAGCCCCCGTAATGTCATGTTTGTTGTTCCCCCCGCCCCCCTTCCCCCACCAATTTTTTGTTTTTTGGTTGATTCGTTGGAAATGTTAGTGTAATGTCATGGTTTATGGTATTTGTTAAATGTGACATATAACAAATGTGTCCACAACCCGCGGGAGCCCCTCCCCCCCGTAATGTCATGTTTGTTGTTCCCCCCGCCCCGCTTCCCCACCAATTTTTTTGTTTTTTGGTTGTTCCATCCCTAAAAGAATGTTCTTTTTATTTTAATGGGCATTCAGAACATATTCATTCTAAGAAAAATTTGTAAAATATTGGTTCTGCAAGTATTTATTTTATTTTTGAAAGATTGCAAGTGTATATTGAACCATGATATTTTTGGGCCAAAAATCATTTGGGAAAATATTCTAGAAACTGTTGGGAGTTAGCTTTTCAAGCTTTTCAAGCCCAATCCCCTAAAACTTAAGAGGTACTCCCTAAGACAAAAAAAAGTTGGTAGTTAGCTTTTATATTTTGTCATGTAATGCTTCAACATAGCAAAAGATTGTAGTTAAGTTAATATCCTACGTCAAAAATATTATACAAGTTAATATCCTAACTATTTTTGTTGTATCATACCAAGTAATCTTTAAGGAAAACCTATAAGTGATCTTTGAACACATGGGAGTAAAATGTCTGCTTTCAAAATGGCCTTTTACCTAGAGTATCTGCTGCTATACAGTTCATAAAAGTGAGTCAGTTATCTGAATTTATAAAATCTTAGGCAATTTACTGTCATTTCGCCTTTCAATCTAATTTCAAATCGTATGAGTACTGTGAGTTGCCCCATCTTTAGAGGATAAGAGACAGGAATAGGATCCTTATGAATCCTCCACAATCTAAATGACAATCCCCAAATGAGGAAGATATTCAACAACCATATGTGCGTGCCATCTTATTTTTTCTTTCACAACCCAAATAATACTCGAATGTAAATAATTTGTCTCACTTGTGTCTAGTTATGTTTAGTATCTCCAAAGATCAATCACACTGACATATTTATATAAACCTAATTTCCAAGATGTCAATGTAATTAATGCATAATATTGGCACTAAAAGTATTCCTTTCATCCACACATAAGCCCTTGTTTCTGACCTATTCTATACTCTCTTAATTATTATTCAAAACACAATATAGTGAATTCAATGGTTTTTGAATTAGCTTGAATCTACCAATCTTTATGTATTCATAACAAAGCAGAGATATTATATAGAAGTTATAAATTCTGATTTTTATTGTATGAAAATAAGAATTCTCTATTGCTTTTTTCTATTAACGTTATCAATGAAACAAAGAGACACTGATGGTACTTACTTGGTTGCCATTAATTGGACTAGTTGCTCCCAGTTGTTTGATTTCGACTTGGTTGAGGTGTGTGTGTGTGTGTCTGCTCTTTTTCATTTGCCTTCTTTCCTTGCTTGTCATTCTTTGCGCCTTGTGGTCGGAGGGAGTCAGTAAGAAACATAGGAATGCCATAAATTTGTTCTGCTCAAAAGTGACGTGGTGCCCAAGTAATGGCACCTAGCGATAATGAAGAATGGAATAACCAACTAGACCGAATTTTGAAGTACATTGAGAAAATTAGGAAATTAATAGTGCTCTTAACTGGTAGTCAACAATAGAATTAAGTAAGGCCCTGTATTTGATGCATCCTCATTACACTAGACACCAAATTGTATCCATTTTTGGTGCCTAGACATTGTTAGTTACTGCTTATTTAGGCAGCTATTTCCTACATACATGTAACACATTGCTTACTCTTTTGATGGTTGTTCTTCTCATTACACTAGACACCAAATTGTATCCATTTTTGGTGCCTAGACATTGTTGAATTCTTGCTTGGCTCTTAAATCCACGGAAATCTAGTTATCTAACAAGTTTTCTCCCCTTGTATCTAGAAAATTATGTGATTATGCCTATGGTTGCTTTATTATGGCACGTTTTACATTTGACAAATTGGCTCTTAAATCCACGGTAAAATATATCTTTGCTTTATTATGGCACGTTTTCTAGTTTTGGAGTCATTGTTGCTTGGAATTTAAGCTTGGTGGATGTTCAGGAAGCTGCATCCTTTGTGTTTGCCAAAACAAAGACTTTAGAACAAAATGCAACCACCATTTTCCACAAGTGGCAATACCAACCACCATTAGGGGAGGTGTTGTTCTTGTTTCTTTATTCTTGTTGTTGTTGTTTCGTTCTTTCATTGTTTACATTCTTTGTTGTTGTTGTTGTTGTTGTTGTTGTTGTTATTGTTGTTGTTCGGCCGTTGGCCACAATTCTATAGTTCTATTGGTGTTTGTGTATGTTATTTACTCTTTATGTCCCAAAATATTTGTTGTTTTAGGGGTTAAAACTTGTTCCAAAATACTTGTTGTTTTATTATTATCTAGGCATTTTATAGGTCTTATACATGATACATAAGACCTATAATAAATTTATAGGTCTTATACATATATTATAAGACTGTTTTTTTTTTTTGTCCTTTACTTGGTTTATCCAATTTTTGTGCTATAATTGAATTGTCATATGACAGATATGCCGCCAAAGAAAAATTTATTACCAGGTCAGGGCTCGAACCCTAAAGGAAGAGGGCTGGCAAAACCAACCCCCAAATGGGGTAAAGAGAGATTGAACATAATATGGAATAATTATGGTCAACCAGTTGGTGGGGAAATGGCCAAATTAGCTACTCAGATAGGAATTTTTGCTAAAAATGGGGAACATTTCCCATTAACTAGAGAGTGGTCTCAGATGGACCATGAGTGCATAAATAACGTATGGAATGACGTTCTGGTAAGTTGTAATCCATATTTCTTACATAAATCTCTAGTACGTAGTCAAAAGTCTTATGATTCTCTAACAATTGTTTTTTTTTTCTTTGTTGAATTGTGTATATAGGAAAATACAAATGCTCCTCCGGAGTATTACCCGGTTATGGTTCTTTCTCTCGGTAAAGCGTGGCGTATTTGGAAATACCAGGTGAGACAAGCATATAATAAGTATTACTCGATTATGAATATTACTCGGTTATGACTTTGTTATGAATATTGACTCGATTATGAATATTACTCAGTTGAAATCTCATTATAAGATGTATGAATCCGACCAAGACGCATTGGATCACCCACCCCGTGGGTGCGTTGCGGATCAATGGGCTGCACTTGTTGCGATGTGGGGTACGAACAAGGCTCGGGTATATTTCAAATTAATCTCAATCTATTATCGTGAATGTCTTATATAAGTAGTCAAATTAATACTAATATTATTTTTTTTTCCAGGAAATATCAGAAACAAATAAATTGAATCGAGAAAAGCAATCGTGCCTGAATAGGACCGGAAAAACGTCCCATCCCAAAGTCATCAAAGAGGTTTGTCATCGTTCAATCTAGTTCTCAGTTGTCAATTCAATTAATGTTTCTTTTTGTATCGTATATAAATATATTTTTTTTGGTCAAATGATTCTATTATAAATTGTAGAGAGACGACAAGGGTTTACCAACTGATCGCGTAAGCATTTTCATACATACGCGCACGGGCAAAACACCCGCAGATCAAGAAACCACTCAAATGATTGTAAGTTAAAGTTTCAACCTTTTACATTTCGCTTTGTTATTCTATAGAATACTTTTTTCATTTCTAACTTCATTTTCATAATATTAATTAAAGTTAAAACATTTATATTGAACATGTTGTTTTTGTTACGACAAACGCTTAATGATGCAATTGAGGAGCTGCCGGAGGAGCAACAAAACTCTCCGCGGCGCGTGAAAATATTTTTGTTGGTATGATGGGCCCTGATGACCACGGGAGAGTGCGATGTATGGGAGGCGGTCTTAACAAAAATAAGGTGTTTGGTAAATCCCCAACTTCTCAGACAGCTGTATTGGAGGCGGTGGCGGGGGTCGGAAGCGAGATTTTGAAAGGCAACTTCGGGAGGAACGCCGACAAAATGAGGAGGAACGCCGACAGTTACAACAACAACTTCGGGAGCGATTACAACAACAACTTCGGGAGGAACGCCGACGGTTACAACAACAAATTGATGAATTGAAACGTTGTTGGATGGAACGACGTGGAAATGATGGTAATGAATAGGTGTTATGGATTTTAGACATTGTGTATTTTGGATACATTCAACAACTAATAACTTTTTTGTATAATGATTATTATGTTTGGATACATTCAACATTAATTGTGTTAATATGTAGATTGTAAATATTGATTGCATTTGTGTATTTTTGGTTATATACAGGTTTTATTTGTGTGTGTACAGGTTGAATTTGGTTTTTGTGAATATATTTTTGGGGAAAATTAATTATACAAAGTGGGAAAAAAAAATAGGCTTATTTACGGCGGTGACTAAATCCGCCGTATAAAGGCAGGGACGACTCGTGCCCGAAGGGGGACGAGGGAACCAGTAAGGGGTGTAAATGGTACGACTCGTGCCATGGTGGACGAGTCGTCCCTATTAAGGTATTTACGGCGGCGACTAAATCCACCGTATAAAATGGCTTGGACGACTCGTCTACAAAGGGGGGACGAGGGAACCTGGTGGGGGTGCAATTGGGACGACTCGTTACGGAGAGGACGACTCGTCTCTTATTTACGGCGGTTACACATACCGCCATATAAAGATCACCACAATATGCCATAATATACGTATGTATTTCATTTATATACGGCGGTGGTAAATCCGCCGTATATAGTATTTACGGCGGTGATCCCGCCGTATATAGTATTTACGGCGATGATTTATACGGGGGTCTATTTACGGCGGCTAGTCCGCCGTAAATACTATATACGGCGGGGCGCGTGGTATTTAAGGCGGATTTTAACCGCCGTAAATAAGCCTGTTTCTTGTAGTGTTATACCCAAGCATCAAGGAACTAGCCGTTGGACACAGCTGTTGCAAGGACAGTACTTGATGCTTTCCCATTGGTCCACAATATCCACTTTTGTCCTTTGGTACAGCATTTCATGAGATAAAGGCGACCAGGCTCAGTATGCAAGCAATGAGGTTAGGACACCTGTCACCTTTTCAAGATCCTTGCAGATCTTCTCTGACATTGAATCACGTGACAAGATTTAGTGGTTGACTTTTGATATTGCTGACATGGATTCCATCGGTAAAAAGTTGTTCATTTCAAGTCTTCAATCATTGGATGCGGTCTGGTGTAGAGCGGTTGGTTAGATGCGGTTGATTACACCAGGAGGTTGCAAAGCGCGGTTGGAGTTGAACTGCACAGGTGCGTTTCACCAAACGGTTGCACAGTGGTAGTTCAAGGAGCAGATTCAAGAAAGAATTCCACATGCGGTTGCATGTGCGGTTCTGAAGTGCGGTTTTGAAACTACTTGGAACTGCAAACTTAAATCCAATGAATCTTGTGCCAGTCTTCAAGCCTAATTTTAACCTATTCTATAAAATGGACTTAGCTAAAAAATTGAAATCTAAGCTTTATTACATAGGGTCCTAAAGTCCTTAAAATAGACAGGAGGTTATGGTATCAATCAAATCTAATACAAAATAGGAGGGTTAAAATATGCATACCCAACATCACGCGACACAACCAACCCCTAGGTCCTGTGTCACGCGACATAAGTGGCCCTTTGCAGAAGATTTGGTCTCAATTGTAATTTGTTCTCCTTGCTGTAATGGGATGTGGCCTCCCTGAACAATTGGTCTACAAGTTGTAATAATCTCATTCGTTTAATAAAATTCATGTTTCACCGCACTTGTCTATTATCACTGTTTGCACATATTTTGACTTATTTGGATGTCTAATTAGAAAGACTCGTCTATGGACGAGGCATGTTGGGTGAACTCTCGGTTCTTCCCAACATGTAACCTGATCCCCGGACCCATTCTCTTTCAAAAGGTTTTTCAAAGTGTACCTTTAAACATGGCGTGGCGACTCCTAACTTTTTTCATTTGAAAACCAAATTTTTTTTCGAGCGAGCGCACATTCAGTGGCGACTCCGCTGGGGATACACTTTTGAAAACCTGTTTTTCAAAACTAAGAGGGTCATGGTTTCGTTCACTTAGACATCTAATGTATTCATCTTATGTGCATCCTTGATGATCTTGTGTGATACGTGCATTTTTATGGGATTTTATGACTTGTATGCCTTTTGTGTACTTCTTGTGGCTATTGTATTATGCTTTGTTGTGCTGCTTTGTTCCTTGCCGAGGAGTGGCAGGGGCTGATTTCATTTTGCAGGGATTCTGGTTCAGTGACTGTCCTGGTCGTGCGACAGCTTTGTTCCTTGCTGTCCTTTGTCACGCGACAGGAATGGTCACTGAGCATGTCTCAGGTGCTGGTTTGAGGGAAGTCCCTTGAATCAAGATTGCTCAGTTGATTTTTGTACCCCTTGTTCCCTGTGAGAGTGTGCGTGTTTTATCTTTTTCTTTTAAAAAAAATAAAAAATAAATAAAAAAAATTAAAATTTTTTTTGTTTTTTCGTAAATAAAAGAATATAGTCATCTGCACACTACACCACATAGATTTAGAACCCTCGGGTGCAATTGACGGCATCGCGGAATGATAATATTCGCCTACGCTTGAGCGCCTAATGTCAAACCCATCCCCCTAGTATGTTATAGGTGGCGCCACACTTAAACCTTACCCACGGTTGGTTTTTGATACAACATTTTGATCACACCAAAATGAATTGTTTTTTGAAATTTACAATAGGTCCTTATAACGTTTCTCAAAACCTTACACCTTGTGGGCATGTTGCCAATGCAACATGGTTTCACATAGGGACATGTCACTCCCGTGGCGTTTCCTAAACGAGAGATCATGCCACATTATCACCTTGCACCGACGAGAGGTCATGCCAGATTTATCTTGGAAATTCTTCGAGAATACCCGTTATGCTGCCCAAATTTCCCCAGAAATTTGGACCACTCGTCCGTCTCACATCGTGTTAGATCTTGGTTAGGTATCATTACCTATTATTAATTTCAAATACAAAGCATTTAGTGTGATCTAAATGTTGCGTCCCTAGGCTTCCCCAAGGTGTAGTTTGCGTAAATAAAGGCTTCTCCTTTCCCAACCGTACTTAGGATTAAAACACTGATTTATACTTGAAGATAAATAAATTGTTTGCGCGAGTCTGTCCCTCTTTTCCTTTCCCTCTCCCGTTTTTCCTCAAAAGTTTTATTCCTCCACTACCTCATGAAACCATATCTACCCTCTGTAGGGCGGTGACAATTTGGGTGCGTGCTCTGTCATCTGGTACTCATTTAGTTCGCGTCTCTGGAATATTTGTAGTTCCCGCGGAGCTCTCACCTGTTCTGATATTCGAGATGTCTGGTGTAAGAGATGTGCCTTCCGCTAAGTCTGGAATTCCTCAAACTTCGAGCCAGTTGGACATGAGTGATTTGTCAGAGACAGAATTGCGAGCTGCTCTTGAGTCTGCCATGGTTCGTGAGTGCAAAGCCCAATTGCTTGCCCAAGTTGCCAAAGCCCGGGAAGAAGAGATGCACGCTAGGTTTGTAAAAGCGATGCGCGTCCGAGGGGTCACAATAATTCGTCACGAAGATGGGTCGTACGAAGAAATCATCGATGCTGGCAGTGTTGATCATGGAAATGGAAGTGTAATGAAAGGGGTGAATGAAGGTGATCAAGATAAGATTCTTTCCCTGGCACCTCAAGTGGTCCAAATTCAGTTTAAAGATGGACAACCGATCCTTGAGGCTTTCAGTTTTCCTAATCAATTTGAGTTGAAGAGTCAGTATCAGCAAGATTCCCGAGGGTCATGTCATCATGTGAACAGTTATTCCAACCAGAAGGGACCGCTGTCATTCCACTCTGACCAAGCTCCCCTTCAAGGAAGTGTTTCCCAACCACCAATGAATTTCTATGGTTTCAACTTAGCACCTCCACAAGATCAGCATTCAGGACCAGCCTCATACGTAACTGTAAATCAGATGTCTTTCATTCCAGCTGTGAATCCTATCCAGCAAGGGACGCCAATGCCCAAGTCCCCTCCAAAGGAAGTTCAGATGGAAAGGAAGAAACCGTACTGGGGTAAGGTGGGACTGCCCATGAATCAATTCCTCAAGGTTTTGGTGAGCGGAGGATTAGTTCAACCACTAGTCAATTATAGCCCTCCTTATCACAGCAGAAAGATGGATCCAAGCAAATATTGTGACTATCACCAATATTTGGGCCACACCACTTGTGAATGCAGACAATTGAGGGTGATCATCCAGGAACTCATTGATGAAGGGAAGATCGAAATGGGCTTCCCATGAAGAAAGCAGTGTTCGGAATCATAGTCGGTTTCCACCTCGCAAACAACGAGAATTTGATGACCTTGGGATAACAACTGAGGAAGCTTTCAATGGATTGATGGAAAGAGGGATGATCAAACCCCTTGATAACTACAGCCCTATGCATCGCAACCCAAAGCTGGACGCGAGCAAGTACTGCTGCTACCATCAATTTCCTGGCCATAACACCAACGACTGCGTTCCTCTAAAGCTATTGATTCAATGGTTGGTTGATGAAGGTAGGATTGAGAAAGCTCCTCCCAAGGTGGTTACCGACCCTCTTCCACCATTCCAAGGGTATCCCATATGAAGAAGTCAGTCAGTCATCGTAGGGTCTAGATTTGTTTTATTTTGATAACAAATATCTCTTTTATGATTTGAGTCTGCTATGTTCATGTTATGAGTCTTTTATTTCAATAATAAAATATTTGTTTCTATTCTTGCTAGACTCGAGACATTACTTTCACACCCACGTTACATTTAATTGAAATGGTTTTATTCTACATGATCACTTGTGCTGCTCACTGACTAATGCTTTGAAATGATTAAATGTTTGAATTAATCGGAGCGAGAAAATCGACTGATATCCTTCTAAAATAGGGGCTCACCAACTCCCCATCTCGCATTTCCTGTGCTCACATATCTTCCTTCGTCATCACCATCTCGTTGCTTGACGAATTTGCATGGATCTTCCTCAAAGTAAGCTTAAGCAAGCCGTGAAGACTCAATCTCGTTCGGATCATCTGGTAGGGACTGCAGTTGAAACCTTCACCCTTAGGAAACCATTACCTCACCCTCACTAAACAATACCCCTTCGGTTCAAGATCGGCATGTTTTGAAACCCATTTAGCCATCTCCAGAAGAAGAGAGACTATCCTTGGGGCTCCCGTGATTCAAAGAAAGATCGACCGTCTCCAAGCTCATGAACGACGGAAAGCAATGATCCATCCCGGGGACTAGCTGAAATTCTCTCTCAAAAAGCAAAAAGAATAAAAAAAAAAAAAAAAAGAGAAAAGAGATACAAAAAGAAAAATAAAAAAAAGAATAAAAAAAAGAGAAAAGAAAGAGAGCCTAGTCCCCAGCGATTCGCTCGAAAGCAAAAGTCAAAGGATTCGGTCGGTACTCAAGAAGAGTCTCAGAGTGAATATAGAGACAGCATGGATGTCCCTCACCATTACCTCTAACCAACCCCAAGGCGTCCTCTCGATTTTGGAGGATATTCCCATTATCATTACCCTTGCCTTTGGCCAAAGCCGAAATTGACCTCTCATTCTTAGAGGCAGCAAAAATTCAATCACAAATACCCTCACCTTAGAATTCCCAAACACATACCCAAAAGCCAACCTATCATCTTTAGAGGTTCAGTCAGCAAAAGGCCTAGCCGACCTCTCGTCTTAAGAGGTCATGATATCCCGAATCACCCGAAGACCGATCGAAAACCTGAAACCCAGTCGCAGTTCCTACCGAATAACAGTTTCAGACCATCAATCGAAGATTGTGCAAATTCCATCCGTTCATTCGACGTTTCATGTGAGCATATTTCATTTATCCTCCGCAAACACTTGGCGTGGACGTCCCACTGGGGCTTCACATCCGTGTCTCCCATCGACACCCGAAGAGGACATATTTTTCAATTCTCCAAATCCTCAAAATCCTCAAATGTCCTCAGATCCTCGAATTCCAACGTTCATTCTCTTCATTCGGGATAAGCCATAACTACGGCGACCTGAGCTCCTCCCAAGGAGGGGAACGTAGGCAACCATAACTGGTCTGGTCGAAATCACAAACAGATCTCAGAAAATCCGGTCTCCTCAAGGACCATTCCCATACACTTTCCACCCTTCGGATTTTGATTCTCATTATCAGTGGGCTTTCTCCTCATGATTAATTGAAATATTTGTTCATATCAACTTTGGCGGTTGAATAACCCGAACATCAATAAAAGGTTTTAAGCAGCCTTGTGATCATCACGAATAAGACAGGTTTTCAAGTGTCTCAGCAAGTCTTCTTCTCTACATTTTTAGGGATATAGAGCTAAACACTGTATTTCTGTCAAGCAGGGGCTTCCATACACCTTCCACACCTTGTGTTACTTATACTCTCCCAAAAGAGTCAAACCTAAAGCGAGGATGTCATACACAAGTTCGGGAGCCATTCCCACCTTTCAAAAAGATGTGCCCCTACATACAAACATTTTTTAGTCTTGTCCATCGACTGATTGACCAAAGTTTGAGAACGATCTCCTCCTTGGTTACATAATGTGTTGACTACAATGAGACTACGTGTCAAACTGGGGCTTGGCCAGAAGAAAAGAATGATGTGTGCATTTGTGCAGTTCCCGGGGCTAGTTTTATAATCTCGATCCTTGGGAATGGATTTGTTACTTAAGGCCTGCTTCATGTTGGGGCTAATGAATTTCATACCCTAGGCAAAAGGGAGAGGTTTAGAGGCAATGTGGAAGCTTGGTTTGGAAGACCTGTCAACATGACTTATTGTGTCACGCGACAGGATGTGCTCATGTTGTCCTGAGTCGTGCGACACCATTAGCTCAACACCAGACATCAGCAAGATGCAATCTGTTCTCTACCAGGGCATGCCCCGACTTGTCCCAAGCTGCAAACAACAAAGCCACCACCCTGCAAACACCATGGGAGAGGGATTCATTCAATTCGTATACACATTCACCATTCACATACAAGCCATATAAGCATTCCACAATCTAAACCATACAAACCATTCATACCAATATCATAACCATCCAAAAACCATTCATTCTCATTCTTCCAAAAATGGATTTGTGCAAACAAGCTAACATAGTTTAACCTTTGCTAACATAATAGCATAGTTAGATATAGTGCTTGGAGTGTTGCTTTCCCCCGCAGGTACAACAATCAACTGAGCATTACCCAAATCTCAAGGATTGCCCCTCAAAGCAAAACTGAGACAAAGAATCCCAAATCTATCAGTCTCCCCGGCAATGTGCATCAAGATTATTGGCCCCGCCACCAAAAGCATCAACAAAAATATGTTCCCTAGCAAACAGAACCCGCATCACATCAAGCAAGGTTCATGATTCCTAAGTCAACCAACATTCAACAAAGACCGCCCCGCACCCGGTAATTCATCAACAGTAGCATCAGTCCCTCCGGCAGCTACAACTTTCCACAATCATCAGTAGCAGTAGCATCAGTCCCTCAGGCAGCTACAGGTAAGCACAACACAGGTATGAAACCATATCCCATCCAAACTGTCAAATCATCATGTCTGGTATTCACGAAAAATCATTTTCTTTAGGTCATCTCACACAAACGGGTTCAGATGCCTCCTAATAGTCTTCCATCGGGTTCAGACGCCACCTAACAGTCTCCTAACGGGTTTGGATGCCTCATAATAGTCTTCTACCGGGTTCAGACGCCTCCTAACAGTCTTCCACCGGGTTCAGACGCCTCCTAACAGTCTTCCATTGGGTTCAGACGCCTCCTAACAGTCTTCCACCGGGTTCAGACGCCTCCTAACAGTCTTCCATCGGGTTCAGACGCCTCCTAACAGTCTTCCACCGGGTTCAGACGCCTCCTAATAGTCTTCCACCGGGTTCAGATGCCTCCTAATAGTCTTCCATCGGGTTCAAACGCCTCCTAATAGTCTTCCACCGAGTTCAGACACCTCCTAATAGTCTTCCACCGGGTTCATACGCCTCATAACAGTCTCCCATCGGGTTCAGACGCCTCCTAACAGTCTTCCACCGGGTTCAGACGCCTCCTAACAGTCTTTCATCGGGTTTAGACGCCTCCTAATAGTCTTCCACCGGGTTCAGACGCCTCCTAACAGTCTTCCACCGGGTTCAGACGCCTCCTACGCCTCCTAATAGTCTCTTTGGGTCAGACACCTCCTAATAGTCTCTTTGGGTCAAACACCTCCTAATAGTCTCTTTGGGTCAGACACCTCCTAATGGTCTCTTTGGGTCAGATACCTCCTAATGGTCTCTTTGGGTCAGACACCTCCTAATAGTCTCTTTGGGTCAGACACCTCCTAATGGTCTCTTTGGGTCAGACACCTCCTAATGGTCTCTTTGGGTCAGACACCTCCTAATGGTCTCTTTGGGTCAGACACCTCATAATAGTCTCTTTGGGTCAGACACCTCCTAATGGTCTCTTTGGGTCAGACACCTCCTAATAGTCTCTTTGGGTCAGACACCTCCTAATAGTCCCTTTGGGTCAGACACCTCCGAATAGTCTGAACTACGACCGGCTTGATTCCCTCCTAGGGATACGTAGTAATCCTTTCTCCAAAGGTCCAGCCATCCGATCCCCCAAATCATTTATCCAGCCACCCGATCTCCCAGATCATTTGTCCATCCCTCCGCCTTATCCCCCAGCCGCTCATTGGGATTGGGTCTTATTTTATCGACAACCTCACTTCTTCCATAAGTGACGTTGCCGAGGGGCTCTGTAAGTACGTCAATCCAATTCGCAACCTTTCCAGATGCATTTTAATATGATAAAATTGCATTAAAGGGCATTTTGGTAAATTCCCAATCTATTCTGAGACTTCCGAAAACATTCCATAAGTTTCTCGCGAAGGAAGTACTTTTTTGTACTTTGCTCATGCCAAGGGACCTACAGGGAATAAATCTATTTTGGACCTTTTGGGTATTATCCCAAAATGTTCCAGAACCAGATTTGGCGCCAAAAACGGTTGGTGACTCTTTGTGTCACGCGACAACTCGAAGCCTTGGAAAGTGGTTACAGAGTGCCGTGCGACATAAGGTGACCATGATCAGCAGCTATAAATAAGACCCTCCCCCTCTCAGAAATGGATCCGAATTTCCACTCCATAACGTCACTCTGCAGAAATCACACCAGAATCTCTCTCTCCTCCTCCCACACAAAACATCAACTAATTCCCCTCCAATTCCTTCATCTCTCATATACATCCTACCCAATTAACTTCATACTTCATAACATATTGGAAATCTCAATCCAGCACTCCATCCGTGTCTAAACCTCCACTCCAGTAGCTGAATTGAAGACTCCTGCACCTAACTTGGTGTGGAAGTTGAGGACTACAAGGGTAACGATTCCCTCCATCTCTCTCTCTCTCTCATTTCCTTATTTCATTGCAATTCCTTCCCCTCCACTTGATAATCAGGCTCCATCCGCCTCTGATTATCATGTGGCAACTGCCATCTCTCTGTTTAAATTAATTTTACATGATCCAATTGCATGTTCATGATGTGATTTATTTGTAATTGCAATTTGGGTGTCAAGGGAGTGTGGATCTTCTATATCCACACTCCTTTGGTTGATCTGTCTTTAATTCATGTTGTTCTAATTGGCCTTGGTATAATTGCTTGATCTGGTTTGGCATCTGTTGAATCTGTCTCTTAGTTGTAAGGTTCCTGCAGATGGTAAACATGTGTCACGCAACACTCTTAGACATGAGGAGTCCTGTGTCACACGACACATAGTGTCCATCTGCAGAGATCCCCCTTTCAGTTGTAAGTTGTATTATCTAGTTTGTATGTCACTCAGTTGGGGTGGCTGTGTTGCTTTTGATGTTCAATCTGTTCTGTAATTATGCTTTGTATTCATGGGCTTGCTGTAAATCTGGGTGTTGTAAATCTCTGCAAGGTGATCATTGGTGTCACGCGACACAACCTACCCCTAGGTCCTGTGTCACGCGACATAAGTGGCCCTTTCCAGAAGATTTGGTCTCAATTGTAATCTATTCACCTTGCTGTAATGGGATGTGGCCTCCCTGAACTATTGGTCTACAAGTTGTAATAATCTCATTCGTTTAATAAAATTCATGTTTCACCGCACTTGTCTATTATCATTGTTTGCACATATTTTTACTTATTTGGATGTCTAATTAGAAAGACTCGTCTACGGATGAGGCGTGTTGAGTGAACTCTCAGTTCTTCCCAACACGTAACCTGACCCCCGGACCCATTCTCTTTCAAAAGGTTTTTCAAAGTGTACCTTTAAACATGGCGTGGCGACTCCTTTATTCATTTGAAAACCGAATTTTTTTTCGGGCAAGCGCACATTCACCGGGGTTCGCGCGCGGCGAACGCTGTTGTCTTTCACGGATTGGGTGTTTGAGACCTCGCTTTCGGGAAGGAGAGGAGTTGCCACACGGTTTGTATTTTGAGCCCAAACGTTGAAAAACGGCTTAGTGAAAAGGGGTGTCGTTTTTATTGGTAGCAAAAACTTAGGAAAAGGCTTTGAAACGGGGTGTCATTTTTATTGATAGCAAAAATGAGGAAAAGGCTTTTTTAGTACCAGAGATTGTTAGGTTCGGAGGTCACGTTACGTTTCGGGAAGAGTATTTTGAGATCACCCGAAACGCCTCGTATGACGAGTCTTTCTACCTTTCTTGAAAATGTGTGCGTGTGTGTGTGTGTTTGCATTTTGAAAATGGGGGCTTGAATGACAAGCTTAATCTTGGTTTGAATGTCAAACATTGATTTTTGTGATTTCTTTTAGAAAAAGCGAGCGTTTGAATGACAAATGTCGGTTTTGAAGTTTTTAGGAAAAAGTGGTGCGAGTGATGATTTTTGAACTGTTAACTTAAGTGTCAAATGTTGACTTTTAAGAAAGG
This sequence comes from Adenophora triphylla var. japonica, assembly GCA_022495995.1. Lineage (NCBI taxonomy): Eukaryota > Viridiplantae > Streptophyta > Magnoliopsida > Asterales > Campanulaceae > Adenophora > Adenophora triphylla. The sequence continues at coordinate 180,837 of JAFEMH010003659.1, forward strand.
AGCGTTTAAATGTCAAACGTCGGATTTTTGATTTTTGAAGATGATCGTTTGGAGGCCAAACGTCATCTTGTGCGTTTTGAAAGAGAGTTCGAATGTCGAACTCCGGTTTTGAATCGAGCATTTCATTGTTAGCGATTTTATGGGAAAAAAGCATTAAATGAGATTTGAATGTCAAATGTTGGGTTTTGAGTTTGAAAATGATCGTTCGGATGCCAAACATCATTTTGCGCGTTTTGAAAGAGAGTTCGAATGTCGAACTCCGGTTTTGAACCTGGCATTACATTGTTAGCGATTTTATGGGAAAAAAGCATTAAATGATATGTGATCAACGGATCGTTTTGCGACTCGAACTTTGATAAGTAAATACTATCACGAGCCAAACGGCTCGAACTTGTAAATGACAGTATTTAAAGTGCGGTATCAACGGAATCAAACGACCCGGATTTTAAAGGTGCGTTAAGTAAATAGCATTCAACGGATCAAACGATTCGGACCGTTAAATGACTATCACGAACCAAACGGTTCGGACTATAAAGTTGCGTAAAGTAAATGATGTCAACGGATCAAACAATCCGGAGTTGTAAATGACAGAAAAGTAAAGGAACGGGGCCGAAATGCCGTTTTAACCCGAGATTACTTCTCTTACAGGAAGAGAAGAGGATCCGGGACTAAAAAGTATCGAATCCCGTTGACGATGACGTCTTCATTTCAATGACTTTTGTTCGAAACGGTTGTAGCGACTGGCGCATAAACAGAGGCAAAACGAGTGTTTTAGGGAGAGAGAGTGTTACCTATGGCTAGGGGTTGACTCTTTTGGCTCGGGAGGCGTATACGGGATACGATTTAGTATTTGGAATGGTGTTTCGAGATTGTTTTGTTCGTGTTTGGTTGAAATACGAAGTTTTCATGCAAATCGAGGCAAAACGGGGCTCGGGAGAGGGTGGAAAGGGTTTGGGCCGTGGCTATGGGTGAAAATGGATGAAATTTTTCCTCATTTAAAATGTTTGACAGCCCTCTGTATTTATAGGATAAATTTGCAAAAGAGTCCGAACGGACTCAACCTGAATTTCAGGGGGTCTTTTGGTCTTTTGGAAACTGGAAGGGCTTGTTGGCAATTCTGGTTTTTCCTGCAAAACAGTCCGGACGGACTGTGACAACATCTCAAGGGTATTTTGGTATTTTCACTCTGAAATTTGATTGATGTTGACCGGAGAGCTGTGGCATGCGTGCCACGTGCCCCTGTGACTCACCAGGGCATGGTTTTTCGTGCCATTATTCCCGGTTTTTTCCATTTTTTAAATAACTGTCCAAAAAATGTCTGAAACGCCCTCAGAAAGTGCCAAAAAGTGCGTTTTTCAGGAAAAGCTGTACTTTTACGTGCGACGACGTGTGTTGAGTATGCTTCGACGTTGGGATGCACGGGGTAGTTCCGGGACGTCATGTTGACTTGAGAACGGGGAGCTTAACGGGTTCCGGTTAACCTGGAGCGGGCCAGTTAACGGATTCCGGTTAACTTTTAATGGATTTTGGCGATTCGGATTTGGGTACTTACAGGGGGGAATCCATACTCACATCCAACTACATTCTTAATAAGATACTCAAGAAAGGAATTGATAAGACACCTTACGAATTATGGAATAATCGTAAGCCGTGTTATAAATACCTTAAAGTGTGGGGGTGTCTAGCTAAGGTTGAGGTACCTAAGACAAAGCAAATAAAGATTGGTCCCAAGACGGTTGACTGCATCTTTATTGGATATGCCAGCAATAGTAGTGCCTATCGGTTTATAGTGCACAAGTCGGACATTCCTGATATGAATGAAGGAATGACGATAGAATCAAGGAATGCATCATTCTTTGAAAATATCTTTCCTGCTAAGGATAGGAAAGATACAAGTTCTAATAAGAGAACTCATGAAGCTACAAATGGTCTATCTCGAGAAGAAGATGAAGGACCTAGACGTAGTAAGAGGGAAAGAGTGGAAAAGTCTTTTGGTCCTGATTTTCAATCACATATGTTAGAAAACGAACCAGCTACTGTTAAAGAAGCTTTATTCGGTCCGGATAGTCCGTTCTGGAAAGAAGCTATTAACAGTGAAATAGAGTCCATAATGCTTAATAATACTTGGGAGTTGGTTGATCTCCCTCCAGGATGCAAACCGTTCGATTGCAAATGGATCCTTAAAAGGAAGTATAAGGCAGATGGATCTACCGATAAGTACAAAGCCCGGCAGGTAGCCAAAGGGTTTAGGCAAAAGGAGGGATATGATTTCTTTGATACATATTCTCCTGTCACAAGAATCACATCCATACGTGTTCTCATTGCGATTTCTGTTGTGCATAACCTTGAGATACATACCAGATGGATGTGAAAACAGCTTTCTTGAATGGAGAGCTAGATGAAGATATTTATATGGAACAACCCGAAGGGTTCATTGTTCCTGGTAAAGAAAAGAAGGTGTGTAAACTTGTAAAGTCGTTGTACGGACTAAAACAAGCACCTAAGCAATGGCATGAAAAGTTTGATCGAACTATGTTGTCAAATGGATTCAAGATAAATGAATGTGACAAGTATGTCTACAACAAAGGAACATCTGAATCATTTGTAATTGTCTGTCTTTATGTAGATGACATGTTGATAATGGGAAATACTCATGAATTGATCATGAATACTAAAGGCATGTTAAAGAAGCACTTTGACATGAAAGACATGGGATTAGCTGATATTATATTAGGAATAAAGATTTCTAGAACATCAGAAGGAATAGTTCTATCACAGTCCTATTATCTAGAAAATGTACTTCGAAAGTTCGATGTCATTAATGACCCTCCGGCTAAGACACCGGTAGATTTAACTCTACACTTAGCAAAGAACAGAGGGGAACCAGTTTCTCAGTTGGAATATGCAAGAATAATTGGGAATCTGATGTACTTAACGAATTGTACACGTCCAGACATCGCATATTGAGTGAGCAAACTAAGTAGGTTCACTAGTAATCCCAGTGCGGATCACTGGAAGGCTCTATTAAAAGTATTGAGATATTTAAAGTTTACAATGAATCATGGGATACTTTATAAGAGATATCTAGCAATATTAGAAGGATACTGTGATGCTAATTGGATATCAGACACAAAAGACTCTAAATCCACAAGTGGATATGTATTCACAATTGGTGGAGGAGCGGTGTCATGGAAATCCTCCAAACAAACGTGTATAGATAGATCCGCGATGGAATCTGAGTTTATAGCTTTAGATAAAGCTGGAGAAGAAGCAGAATGGCTTAAGAACTTCTTGGAGGATATTCCTTGTTGGAGTAAGCCTATGCCTGCTATTATGATACATTGTGGTAGTCAATCAGCAATAGGAAGGGCACAGAGCAGTATGTATAATGGTATCACAATTGACTATGTAAAGTCAAATGATAATATAGCGGATCCGTTTACGAAAGGTATAAATAGAGATCAACTGTATAAATTGTTAAGGGGAATGGGTTTAAAACCCACAACAAAATAACTCATAGTGGACACTCAACCTTGAGAAATGGAGATCCCAGGCCCTTGGTTCAATGAAAAAACTAAGTTATGAGTTCGATAGAAACACTTGGAACCTGTTTCATACTCATTCCCAGAACATCCAAGTGTGTGCATTGTTAGTGTTATGCCCTAGGCCTATAGTGGATAGACCTATATGTTGACATTATTTATTATTATATGAAAAGTTTATTATTTGATTATTATATATTTTGCATATTTATTGTAATAATCTTCGTCCCTAATTATTAAGTGAATAATTAGTATAAATGTTAATGGATAATCATATGACTATTATATGCATAGAGATGCACATTGAAATTAGGGATACTTGTTAGTGAACAAGTGACTGGACTTGACCCGTATGAGATTTATGTCATGGTCAAATGTCATAATTAAATCTCATATGGTCACTTCATTTAGTCCATAGACCTGAGATTATCATGACCTTACATATGATGAAAGTTATATTTAATTTTAGTCAAACGATATCTTAACACGATATTCATAAAGGCTATCTTTGGCATGATCGGATTCATGATAGGAAGGATGATAAGTCAAGATGGAATTTGTCCCTCGAAAGAGAGATGTTTTGCTTGGGTCCCTCGATGAGTGATAATGATGAAAGTGTATGGCCATACCCCAATGCGATTGGATTATCATTATACACAAAGATCGAGAAAGCATTGAACAAATACAGGTTGACGTGGACCATGACTTGTGTTCAATATAACATCGTGAGACAAAGGGAGAAATGAAAGTGTACCATTGGAAACGTGAACTCTTACGTTATATTAATTGGGTAGACATAATGGCTTGCTAGAGTCCGCTTCTGTTTTATGAGGGTCGATATGGTCGAGCTCATTGCCAACATAATATAATCCTATTGGGTCACTCACAACTAGAATGAATTGGTTAAACTAAAGGAAGAAAATTGAGAGTTCCTCATCAGGCATAAGTCATTGCGCACCAGATCTTGTCCAAACAACTCGTCTGGTTGCGTGACAGGACAAGCCAAAGGCGGTTTACAGACTGGTTTCCTAATTCGATTAGAAAACAAATACTTATACTAATGTAGTATAAATATGAGGTCTGTGAACCCTAATTGTCTAGCCGAATTTTCTCAAGAAAAATCACAACAAAAGTTCTCACAATATTCTTCCTAGGGTTTAAGGATCTTGCAATCCTCAACAACCGTTCTTGGTTCATTCAAAGGTGTGGATACTACAAGAGGATCTTCGCTCGTATGTCGATCAAGGCCTAGAGTTCTAATCTGAAGATACAAGTCTTGAAGATCGAAGATTTTGATTCAATATCACACCGATAAGTCGTTCGATAGCTCAAGAACGTGAAGCAATTAAGGTTGGTTAATTCTATCTCATAGGAATTCAATTTAACTGTATAGAACGGATCTTAGGGCTATAAATTGTTTTTATGTTCCTTGCATGTTTTGTATGTGGTAGATTTTAATTGTATATGTGAAACAATGTGAAAATTGTTTTGTGATTATGCTGAATTAAATCTGTAAAAGGGCTGTTTTATTGATTTAATTGATTTATGATTGGAATTGATAAGAGCTGGAAAATCTGCAAATCTGATAACTCAGTGTCACGCGACAAAGTTGGCTTGTGTCACGCGACAAAGTTGGCTTGTGTCACGCGACAGAGTTGGTTTGTGTCACACGACAGAGTTGGCCTCTGTCACGCGACAAACCTTGCCTGATCTGGGCAGAATCAGTTTGTTGATTTTTCTTGCTAATCTGTGATTATGTTCGTAATCTGATATGTTTCTGTCTTAATCTGGATGCTATAAATCTCTGGAAATTGAATTTATAGGCTATGCTAGATTAATTAATTGTTTATGCATGCTTAATTAATTTAAATAAGATTTTATTAATTGTTGCGATGCATGAATTATATGTTCTTATGTGTTAAGAACTTTGTTAGATGTTTAGTTGAAACATTGAATTGTAATTTCCTGAATGTTTAAATTAAAACATTAAAATTTTGGTTTTCTGATTGTTTATGAGAAACAAGTCAGTTTACGCAAGATTTGAAGAAATCTGATTGTTTATAAGAAACAAGTCATTAATACAAAGCATTGATTATGTTGCAAATAAGAGCTGATATTCTAATTGTGCATGTCTAGGAGAGTTCTGTTGAAGGAGAGATTTGGTACTTAAGTAGTCCTTGTGGCTCACCTATCTTCCTGGGAACTTACCTGGTGCGCGATTTTGATTATCTTTGTTGATATTCTTATAATCTGCTTTAAAGAACCTTTATTTAACTTTTAAGTTCTTTATGCCAATTCATGATTAAAACACTTGAGACCACTCAGATAGTTTTAGGTGGGCTTGCCATAACAAGGTACTTTGATTCTATTCGTTTGCGAGCAAGATGAGGAAATGGTGGTTCCTATACGTTTAAAGTGAATGACCTTAATTGGGTTATCAAAATGGTTTTGGACCCAAGGCATAAGATGAGATTAAAATATGTTTAGACATATGATGTCTTAAATAAATCTCATAAAAGATCTAAGAGTCATATATGTGATATGATTGATGTTCTACCTAATTAATTTAATTTTGAGCGGTTTGCCATAGCAAACTTGAAATTAAATTAAAGTTGGATCTTAGCCCATTAAATGTATATTATGCTTATTTGCATTGGAAGGTGTATAATTTAGTGGGAGCATTTATTTTCATGCAAATGCATTATACTTCTCATATAATATGTTTGCTTATATGTGTTCATATTTTATATATATCTTTTTGTAGAATAAATGGTATCAAACAATAATCATCTGTCACTGCGATTTGTCCTTGAGAAGGAAACGTTGGAAGAGAATGGTACAAACTATATGGATTGGATCCGTAGCTTGAGAATTGTTCTCAGGCAAGAGGAAAAATTGTACGTTCTCGAGGAACCTGTTCCACCAGAACCTGCTGCCAATGCTACTAGGGCAGTGAAGGATCAATATCTGAAGCATAAGCGTGATGCTACTGATGTTGGTTGCCTCATGCTCTCGGCCATGTACAAGAGCCTTCAGAAGGATCTTGAGCACTTGGGGACAGTTGATCTAAACAATCGACTGATGGAAATGTTTCAAGTTCAAGCAAGGCAAGAAAGGTATAACATAGTTAAGGCCCTAACCTCATGCAAGATGAGTGAAGGACAAGCTGTTGGTCCCCATGCTCTAATGATGAAGGGCCACATTGAGCGTCTTGAGAGGCTCGATTTTCCAATTAGCCAAGAGTTGGCTACTGACATGATATTGAATTCATTGCCCGATGGTTTTAGTAATTTCATAATGAACTATAACATGGGGGGCATGAATAAGAACCTTTCCGAGCCGATTCAAATGTTGAACACTGCGGAAACCAATATTGTCAAAAAGAAAACCGATCAAGTGTTGATGGTTAACAAAGGGAAAGGTTTCAAGGGTAAAGGAAAGGCAAAAGTTGCTAATCCTAAGGCAAATGTTGCCAAACCCAAAGAGGCTGCCAAGCCTAAAGAGGCTAAGCCCAAGTCCTAAGAGGACTCAGTCTGCTTCCATTGCAATGAGATTGGACATTGGAGGAGAAACTGCTTAAAATACAAGGAAGCACTGAAGAAGAGCAAAGGTGTTGCTTCGACTTCAGGTATCTTTGTTATAGATATATTCCTATCTACTTCTAGTTCTTGGATAATGGATACCAGATGTGGATCTCACATTTGTTTAAATGTGCAGGGTCTAAAGAACAGAAGGATGCTTGAAGATGGTGAAGTGGACCTACGTGTGGGAAATGGAGCAAGAGTTGCTGCATTAGCCTAGGAACTTATGAAGTTACTTTACCTAGTGGACTAATACTTGTTTTGAACAATTTTTATTACGTTCCAGCTTTATGTAGGAATATTATTTCGATTTCAAGTTTGGATAATGAAGGTTTTAATTTTCTTATATGTGATAAGAAGTTTTCTATTTACAAGAGTGATATGCATTATTGTACTGCCATTTCATTCAATGGCCTTATATCCTTGATGTTGAAAATCGTGATAATGATGTCTATAACATTAACAAGAAATCTAAACCCAATGATGTAAACCACACTTACTTATGGCATTGTCTTCTTGGCCATATAAATGAGAAATGCATTTCTAAACTCCATAAAGATGAATTTTTAGACTCACATGATTATGAATAATATGAGACATGCGAATCTTGTTTACTTGGCAAGATGACCAAGGACCCATTTACCAAAACCGGTGAAAGGGCGGGCGACTTATTAGGCCTCATAAATACTAATGTATGTGGACCTATGAGTAGCAATGCTAGGGGAGGATTTCAGTACTTTATAACATTCTGATGATTATAGTAGATTTGGATATGTTTATCTAATGAAACATAAAAGTGAATCGTTTGAGATATTTTGAATATTTCAAAATGAGGTGCAAAATCAACTTGGAAAAACTATTAAAGTACTTCGATCCGATCGAGGTGGTGAATATTTGAGCCAAGAATTTGATAGTCATCTTAAGAGTTGTGGAATCGTTTCAGAACTCTCTCCACCCGGAACACCACAATGGAATGGTGTCTGAAAGGTGGAATAGAACTTTGTTGGACATGGTTCGCTCTATGATGAGTCAAGTTGAGCTTCCTTTATCCTTTTGGGGACATGCACTAGAAACTGATGCTTTCACTATAAACAGAGTTCCTACCAAATCAGTTCAAAAACTCCATATGAGACGTGACATGGAAGAAAACCCAGTTTGTCTTTCATGAAGATTTGGGGTTGCGATGCATATGTCAAGAAGTTAACTTCTTAAAAGCTAGCACCTAAGTCTGACAAATGTGTTTTCGTGGGTTATCCTAAGGAAACTAAAAGATACTATTTCTACAATCGAAACGAGAACAAAGTGTTTGTTGCTCGAAATGGTATCTTCTTAGAAAAAGAGTTTCTTCGCAAAGGAACCAGTAGGAGGAGTAAAATAGATCTCAAAGAAATTTGAGAACCCGAAAACAACATTGAACCAATGGTAGTAACTGAACCAAGTTCACAAAGAGTTGTGGAACCGATTCAAGATGCACAAGTCCTTCGCAGAAGTGGTAGGTCACGATCCGAACCCGAGAGATATGGATTTCTCGTTACGGAAAGTGATGAAGTGGAGTTAATCGAAAACGATGAACCTACTTGCTATCAAGAAGCGATGTCTTCTCCTGATTCGGAAAAATGGCAAGAGGCCATGAAGTCCGAATTACAATCCATGGCTGATAATCAAGTTTGAAACTTGATTGATCCACCCGAAGGTGTAAAAACCATAGGGTGCAAATGGGTCTTCAAGAAAAAGAATGACATGGATGGGAAGGTGCACACCTATAAGGCTAGGCTTGTAGCTAAGGGATATAGGCAGATTCATGGTATCGACTATGATGAAACCTTTTCGCCTGTAGCTATGCTTAAGTCTATTAGAATTTTAAATGCCATAGCCGCATATTATGACTATGAGATATGGCAAATGGATGTCAAGACAGCTTTCCTAAATGGGAAGTTACTTGAGGATGTATACATGACACAACCTGAAGGTTTTGTCAGTCCAGAAAATTCTAATAAGGTGTGTAAGTTGCAGAGATTCATTTATGGATTGAAGCAAGCTTCAAGGAGTTGGAATCTACGTTTTGACGAAGCAATCAATGAGTTTGGCTTTATCAAGAACGAAGATGAACCATGTGTATACAAGAAAATTAGTGGGAGCGTAGCTATATTTCTAGTGTTGTATGTCGACGATATCTTACTCATTGGAAATGACATTCCTGCACTACAGACTGTCGAGTCTTGGTTGGGAAAGTGCTTTTCAATGAAAGATATGGGCGAAGCTGCATATATCCTTGGTATCAAGATCTATAGAGATAGATCTAAAAGGATGATTGGTTTAAGTCAAAGTACTTACATTGACAAGGTTCTTAGAAGATTCCAAATGGAAAATTCTAAAAGAGGAAATTTGCCAATGTTGCATGGTGTATCTCTTAGCAAGACTCAAAGTCCTAAGACTAATGATAAGCGAAAGAGAATGAATGGTATTTCATATGCTTCGGCAATTGGGTCTATCATGTATGATATGTTATGTACTAGACCCGATGTCTCGTGTGCTCTAAGCATGACGAGTAGGTACCAATCGAATCCCGGTGAACCACATTGGATAGCAGTCAAGAATATCCTCAAGTACTTACGAAGAAATAAGGATGTATTCTTGGTCTTTGGAAGAAAGGAAGAAGATCTTGTTGTAAAAGGTTACACAGATGCTAGCTTCCAAACCGATAAAGATGATTACAGATCGCAGACAGGATTTTTGTTTACGCTGAATGGAGGCACTGTCAGTTGGAAAAGTTCCAAGCAAAGTACCGTCGCTGATTCTACAATCGAAGCTGAGTACATAGCAGCATCTGATGCAGCTAATGAAGCTATTTGGATCAAAAAGTTCATTAGTGATTTGGAAGTTGTTCAAAGCATCAATGATCCTATTGAACTTTACTATGACAATAATGGTGCTATTGCACAAGCAAAGAAACCAAGGTCACATCAGAGATCCAAACACATACTTCGATGTTTCCACATTATCCGAGAGATATGCGAAAGGGAAGACGTAAAGATATGCAGAGTAGACATTGATGACAACGTGGCGGACCCATTAACTAAGGCTCTCCCGCAAGCTAAGCATGATGGTCATGTTAGGTCCATGGTTATTCGATACATGGGAGATTGGGCCTAGTGAAAGTGGAAGAGTGTTAGTGTTATGCCCTAGGCCTATAGTGGATAGACCTATATGTTGACATTATTTATTATTATATAAAAAGATTATTATTTGATTATTATATATTTTGCATATTTATTGTAATAATCTTCATCCCTAATTATTAAGTGAATAATTAGTATAATTGTTAATGGATAATCATATGATGATTATATGCATAGAGATGCACATTGAAATTATGGGTACTTGTTAGTCAACAAGTGACTGGACTTGACCCGTATGAGATTTATGTCATGGTCAAATGTCATAATTAAATCTCATATGGTCCCTTCATTTAGTCCATAGACCTGAGATTATCATGACCTTACATATGATGAAAGTTATATTTGATTTTAGTCAAACGATATCTTAACACGATATTCATAAAGGCTATCTTTGGCATGATCGGATTCATGATAGGAAGGATGATAAGTCAAGATGGAATTTGTCCCTCGAAAGAGAGATGTTTTGCTTGGGTCCCTCGATGAGTGATAATGATGAAAGTGTATGGCCATACCCCAATGCGATTGGATTATCATTATATACAAAGATCGAGAAAGCATTGAACAAATACAAGTTGACGTGGACCATGACTTGTGTTCAATATAACATCGTGAGACAAAGGGAGAAATGAAAGTGTACCATTGGAAACGTGAACTCTTACGTTATATTAATTGGGTAGACATAATGGCTTGCTAGAGTCCGCTTATGTTTTATGAGGGTCGATATGATCGAGCTCATTGCCAACATAATATAATCATATTGGGTCACACACAACTAGAATGAATTGGTTAAACCAAAGGAAGAAAATTGAGAGTTCCTCATTAGGCATAAGTCATCGCGCGACAGATCTTGTCCAAAGGACTCGTCTGGTCGCGCGACAGGACAAGCCAAAGGCGATTTACAGACTGGTTTCCTAATTCGATTAGGAAACAAATACTTATACTAATGTAGTATAAATATGAGGTCTGTGAACCCTAATTGTCTAGCCGAATTTTCTCAAGAAAAATCACAACAAAAGTTCTCACAATATTCTTCCTAGGGTTTAAGGATCTAGCAATTCTCAAGAACCGTTCTTGGTTCATTCAAAGGTGTGGATACTACTAGAGGGTCTCGCTCGTACGATGATCAAGGCCTAGAGTTCTAATCTGAAGATACAAGTCTTGAAGATCGAAGATTGTGATTCAAAATTACACCGATAAATCTTTCGATAGCTCAAGAACGGAAAGCAATTAAGGTTGGTTAATTCTATCTCATATGTATTCAATTTAATTGTATAGAATGGATCTTAGGGCCCTTGGGTTTTGTGTTATTTTGATGCTAATTCCGCTGCGCATGGACCCATAAAACCCAACATGCACCTGCAGTAGTGGTGAGGATAAGTTGAGAAAACTTTTAATGATTCCTATACCTACGGGTGGAGTATAGCAGGATACTCTTTATAGTATGAATCACCTATATAAGTGAGAAGTAATAAGACCGCTTCTACATTGGAACACTTATGAATGAGGTACGGTCCAGAGCCGAAATGGACACAACGTGAGAACAAATAGTGTTAGAGCTATTATTGTGTGAGTACTGTTGTCTTAGTATACACTATACAGTCACCAATTCAAAGCATCGCGCTACTGAATGGCTAGTATATCCGATAGTATTTCATTAGGGAAGGTTCAAGGCCATAAGCTAACTATCCCGATGCAATAGTAGTTCGCCGAAACTTTTGGACGAATAAGCATACATGCATTAATTGTCATTCATGTGGGGGATTGTTGGAAATGGGTTTTAGAAACTAGGTTTGACCAAGTTTTGACCCAATTTTCAAATGGGTTTCATTTATTATTAAATGAAATAAGTTACAAAATTATAATCTACATTTGTTGTAGATTAAGAAAATGCATTTATTTACTCAAAACCATTTTCGGGTGAATGAGAAATTAACGGCTAATGATTGTAACTTGAAATGGGAAAATGAAGAGTTTATGGGATATGAAAGAGTTATCCCACATTGCTTAGAAATGAAAAGTAAAGCAAGTTTATAAGTGGATGCAAATAAGGAGGAGAGATCAAGTTGTTCCTCCTTGGGCCAACCTAGGTGGATCATTGGGCCAACCATGCAAGGAGTAGCCCAATTGTGCGAATTTTATACTAGCTCAATTTGGACCACACCCGCGAAGCATGGGAAGCCCGCGAAGGGCGCATTGGGCGCTTTAGAGGCGCACTTTGCACTTCGCATCGTCGCTAGGAGCTATTGGAGCCTTTGATTTTTAGAAAATCAATCGAGGTCCGATGGTGTCCAGTCTGTGGCTCGCGTGGGTTAGGCAACTTTGGCTTGATCCAGGTGTGCGTGGTGGTCAATTGGCAGTGGGCTTCCTTAAACGCAGATGGGCTTGGCCCAGTTGGAAGGTCTGGCAGATCAGGTTCGCAGATCATGGCCCGTGTCCGTTCAGGGAGTAATGGGTCAGACCCAGATGGATAAAGGCACGACCCGCGCCCCTTTGGAATGGGCGGGTCTGATCCAGCAGATCTGAGCCCTTCATCAGAATCTGATCTGACGGTCCAGAATCCATCGGGTGCCAATTGTGTTTATTCCCAAAGGGCACCCCAACTCTTCACTAACTATAAATACCCCCCACCATGTTTGACAATTCATTCATTCAGCCATCATATATCCAATAGCCTAGTAGAGCATATTGAAGCATAAAATTCCTTTCAAGTCCAGAAGTTCCAAATACTTAGATTTGATCGTCGAAGTCGTTAATTTGGAGTGCTCCTATTAACGACAGTTAAAGTCATTGCATCTTACGAGAAGATTATCAATTACCGTTAGCACCAGTGCGGGGCAATTACTTCTTACGGAGATTGTGTCTAACACAAGCCTCGACTCTCTGCATTCCCGGTTTAATTCAGTTTTTTCGGTTTTCATTTATTTTCCCGGTTTTGTTATTTTCAGTTATTTTCTTAAATAAAGCCTTTTCGAATTTCCATTATATTTTCCTAAAAAATACATTGTCACAACATCTTGAATTCCAAGTTCTATATTCCATTGTGCCCAATATCAGTAACCTTTGTTGAATTGCTTAAATTTGACAAAAACAATTTGGCGCCGTCTGTGGAAACATTGGTCTTTTAGCTTCTTGTTAATTCAGGATGAGCCTGAAAACTACTAGAGTCATCTCCATCGGAAGGCAGATCGGAGGAGCTGGGGGCAGAACTGAGCCTATCTTATGTCGATTGAAGCCTTGAGTTTGATATCGAACGAAAAGAACAAGAAACAATGGATTACAAACCCTAGATAAAGAAAGCCTCAGCATTTCCTTTATTTTCTTTATTTAATAATCAACAGTCTGTCTTTCTCAAAACCGAACACAACTATAAATACTAAAAGAAAATCCTAATAAAACCCTAATACAACTTTCAAAGAAAAGACCAAAATATCCTAACTTAATAATTCAATAAAACCCTAAAAACCCCATAAAACACTTAAAGCCCATTTCTGAAGCTGCCGCCATCACGACTCATGCTAGAGGTCACGAGTCGTGCCCTTCCTAATTCAGTCGTGATACGAATTGTGCCTTTTGTTACCCTTGTGCTGATACGTGTCACGACTCGTGTCGTTGGTCACGAGTCATGCATGTAGCTTCTCTTCATCTGCCTGTTGATCTGCAACTACATCAGTTACATCATACTGCATCATTCTTCCCTTCTTAGAAAAAAATCGACTTCGAATTTGGATTGTTGCTTTTGAAAATACGTCTCGAAATTTATCCTTCAATGGTCGATGAACTTTATACTTAGTATGAATCATCAATCTTTTGAAGAACCAAGAATCTGAAAAACTTGGAAATTCAATATCAAATGGATTGTTATAATAAGAACAAAAAATAGTACCTTTAACTGAAGCGGAAAACTTTGACCCACGAATCTGGTCATCCTCAAACTTCCACATCAACCTATCTCTTGGAAAAAAATTGACGTCAACCATTGTTACATCAGCCGGAGGAGATGTCAATAATTGACATCTTTCACAATTACACTCGTCATAGATTGGTGGTTTCGACCAATCAATAACAAGGTCTTGAACCTTTGATTCTACAGTAACAATATTGAACGGGTCAAAATGTCGTCGGTATGTGCCTTACCTCCAAGTTTTGGACTCGGTCTCCATACCGATATCCATAGAAGGATCTGCCCCATTCCTGTCGTTGAATTCTTGATCCCGATCAAAGGGATAGATATTCTCATCATCAGACCATAGATCTGAATCCGAGCCCACATCGGTGGGAGTTTCCAAACGCGCAGGGCGACGTTGGATTCGCTGAATCTCCAAACCATCAAGGCTCCAATTGAGTTCTTGAACCTCAAATGTTCAAAGCAAAATTGGAGGTCTTGAATCTGTCTTCGCAATTCGTCCTTCTCGATGTTACGCAGGTTACGATGTCGATGGAATTCATTTTCTTGGGGTTCTAATCTGCGGCCCCTACCTTGATCACCACGATCACCACTTCCTCATCCTCATTCGGCCATTGATAATCAACCAGGAAGCTAATACCAAATGATGTCGATTGAAGCCTTGACATTGATACCGAACGGAAAGAACCAGAAATAATGGAAGAAACCCTAGATAGAGAAAGCCTCAGCTTTTCCTTTATTTTCTTTATTCAATAATCAACAAGTCTGCCTTTCTCAAAACCAAACACAACTATAAATACTAAAAGAAAACCCTAATACAACTTTCAAAGAAAAGACCAAAATACACTAACTTAATAATTCAATAAAACCCTAAAAACCCATAAAACACTTAAAGCCCGTTTCTGAAGCTGCCGCCATCACGACTCGTGCTAGAGGTCACGAGTCATGCCCTTCCTAATCGAGTCGTGATACGAGCCCTTTGTTACCCTCGTGCTGATACGCATCACGATTCGTGCCGTTGGTCACGAGTCGTGCCTGTAGCTGCTCTTCATCTGCCTGCTGATCTGCAACTGCATCAGTTACATTATACTGCATCACTATCTCAATCACTTTTGGAATTACAACCCAGAATGTAAACACCACTGTACCACCTGGGTTTAGCTAGTCACATGCTGGTGTGACCACTGGAGCAACTGTTGAAATCCCGGTGGATATAGCGAGCAACTTAACCAGCATGATGAACAGCGTGAGGAACCACCAACTAGTTCAACAAGTCACTTCTACCATGCTGATCATCACTGTCTCTAGGTTGCAGCGTGATGTCAATACTCTACAAGCTGGGTCTTCTAGTTCTCGACAGAATGCAAGCCCAGTGTCTTTCAACCTGCGAATCATAACCTAGGTTCAGCATTGCTTTCTCCTTTACAACCAAGGCAACTCAACTTTACTGGAGATTCATAAACTACAGAGGATTCATACCTATGGCCTGTGCCATGCAAACTGACAGCCTGGTTGACCATCCTAGGGAGAATATCTTCCCAATTCCTGGGTCCTTCATAACACCTTCGTCCGGACCAGCAGGGAGTGTTAACCCTCAACTTGATAATATAGTTAATTATACTGTTACTAATCCTGATGCAGGTAGCCTTATAACCAGGCAGCTGAATGAACTCAGGGAGATGATCCAAAGTGTACCCGTAATTACCACGACGTACCACCAAGCTTCACCCACATGCTACAATGAGTCACATTTTGTTCCAGCTATTGCCAACATGGTGATACCCAAGAAGTTCACTGTGCCTCATATGAAGCAATATGATGGGACAACCGAACCATTAGAACATATTGCTTTGTATCAAGAGAAGATGGATGTTATACATATCCCCTTACAGTTCAAGGAAGCATGTCTTTGCAGGGGCTTCCGATCTACTTTAACAGGAGCAGCCATGAGATGGCTAATAAATAAACCTCTTGGCTCTATTGGATCTTATGCTCAACTTATCAACATGTTCACTAATATATTTTCTTGTAACAGGACTTTCGAGAAAATGACTAGTGATCTGTACAGAATAATGCAACAACCTGATGAAAGCCTGAAGGAGTACATTAGCAGGTTCAACAAAGAAGTTGTTGATATTCCCAACCTGGATACGTCAACGGCAACAGAAGCTTTCAGGATGGGCCTCAAGAAGACATCACCTTACTATAATGAATTGTCATGAACCATGCAGGAATCTTGAAGATGTTAAAAATCGGGCAATGAAGTGCATCAAGCTGGAAGAGGATGAGTTCAAAGAAGAAAAACATCCAAGAAGAGCTATGCACATGAGCATGCTGGGGGCAAAATGGAATCCTCCCATACGAAATCAAATAGGGATAAACCCTACTCTAAACTTGAGCATCCTAAAATTCATTCTAGAGATGATAATGATGATGAAGATGAATCAGACTACCAAAAAATAATGACTACTGTTTTTCTGTCAACATTGCAGGACTGTTACATGCTATGGACAACCTGGGAGAAAAATCAAGATGGCCCAAGAAGCCCGAGAAGCCCAAGAAGCCATCAACCTGGAGAGATAAGTCAAAATGGTGTGCATAACATGAATATTACGAACATACCACTGACTAAGATGCGCAGACAACAAGGAGCGTACACAAGCAGACAACTAAGAACGACAGTCCGAAAATCCCACTCCACCTCTAACTCATACAAAGGTGGTTAACATGATCAGTGGAGGTTCTAATATCTATGGAACTTCCTATTCGGCAGCCAAGCGTCATGCTAGGATTCCAAAGAGGACAGGTTGGAACGGCCTATACGAAATTCTCAAAGGACATTCATTCAGGATATTTCTTTGACGAGGATGATAAAGGTGACATCCTGAACCCTCACCATGACGCTCTAGTTGTTACCTTGCAAGTTGCCAATTGTTTGGTAAGACGCATTCTAATAGATAATAGGAGTTCTGTCAACTTGGTGACTACCGATGCCCTAGAGGAAATGGAGATACTTTTGAAAAATGTTGTAAATAATTCGTCCGTACTGGTTGGGTTCAGTGGGGAAACCCAGCAAACTGTTGGATAAATCAACTTGCCTGTATATGTGGAAGGAGTAAACTCTATAGAGAGATTCTGTGTGATAGATTACAAGTCATCTTACAACATCATCCTGGGAAGACCTTGGATTCACAACATGAAGGAAATTCCATCAAGAGATGTGGCTTTATTAACCCATCTCGAACCCAAAGCAGCTAGGAAAGTCATATTGACTTCTTTTTCAGTTAAAACTTTGCCAAGAGATCTACAACCATTAACTACCTCAACGTAGCGATAATAAGTTTGGCTCAAGGTTTCGTTTGATTTTTTGTTGAAGTTGATGTAGGATCTTTCTACAATGTATCTCTTGTTTTCCTTGCAAAGATCATCTCCTTCAAGGTAGCGGCATCCCACATCTGCTTTGCGGTTTTGATGTACATGACTTTTTGAAGAGTTAAAACGGGCAAGGTTCCTGAAATGATGAATATTGCTTTTGTTGGGTTTTGGGGTTATAAACGGAACGAAAATATACATAAAACAACACAAAACCATAAGCCCTTGAATTCATCTAGCATGAAGAGATGAAAAAAACATGAAATAGAATTTACATACCTTAATGTGATTTGTTTGTTCAAAACAAATCTCAAAATTCAAGCTTAGAATTTTGATGACGAATCGGATCTTCTTCTTCCTTGTTCAACCTTGGTGATGAATCAACAAATTGAGATCTTCAAGCCTTAGGAGATAAAGCAACCTCCCTCTAATGGTGATCCACACGCAAATGAACCAAGAATGCTTCTTGTAGGATTGCTAGATGATCCTCCGATTGTTTAATCGATATTCAACAATCAATGGTTGATTTGGAATTGATTTGGGGGTGATTTGATCTTTGATTCTAAATCAAAATCAATAATTTTTGTGTTTCTTAAACTCAAAAATCGTCTAGGTTGGTTGAGGCAAAAGAGTTCTATTTATACATTATAAATATCCCTAATCCTTAGGGAAAAGAGACCTTTTCCTAGCCAAAACCGGAGCCCAATAAAGGCTTGTCCCGCGCGAGACTGGCGTGTCCCGCGCGGTACAACGCTAAGGTCTAAAATCTGGATTTTGAACAGAAACTTGTTCCGTGCGAGACTAGCTCTCCCGTGCGATACAGAGCTACGGTAAAAAATATGGAACTGAATAGAGGCCTTGTCCCGCGCAAGACAAGATGTACCGCGCGGTACAACCCTACGATTCAATCCAAGCATCCAGAAATCCAATTTCCAATTTTCAGCCAATGTCAAATTTGTTCTATGTGTGTGACCCTTTAGGAATTATATTTTATGTTGGTAGTGGGTTGAAACATCAACCTCACAAGACATAAGTGATCTCTAGCAAGTCATTATGTCTACCCAATTAAATATAACATCAAAGCTTGATTCCTTGATAGATCAATGTCACAATCCCTTTGTCCACGATGTCATATTGAACATGAGTCATAGTCCATGTCAACTCAACTAGTTCAATGCTTTCTCGATTCTGAATATCTTGATAATCCAAATGCATTTGATCTCTATCAAATCACTTTAATGTGGCCACACATTTCATCAACACTATTCATTGAGGGGCCCAAGCAAACATCTCTCTCAACGAGAGGGACAAATCCCATCTTGACTTATCATTCTTCCCTAGAAGAATCCAATCGTGCCAAAATAGCCCTTATTGGTATCCTATTAAAGATAGTGTTAGACTATATCAAACACAATATTCATTATGTGGAAGATGATGATAATCTCAGGTACAAAGGATTCAATGACACTACTATCATAAGATTTAATCATGACACATATGACTATTGACCATGTCATAAATCTCATCGGTAGGTCATGTCCAATACTTGTTCTCTAGCAAGTATCCATAAGTGTAATGTGCATCTCCATGCATATAATCATCTCCATGATTATTCATTACCAACTTATACTAGTTATTCACAATAACTAGGGACGCAGTTCAATATAATAAACATGTAATCATATAATGAATCAAATAAATTTTCTCTATAATAAATGATAAAGACGATTACATAGCGGTTTAGATTATAAGTCAAACATAACTAAACGCCTAAGGCACTACACCAAAATCTTTGCTGTCCAAAGCAACTAAGCATTTTTCCTCATCAGTCTACTCAGCTTTAAGCTTTTTGACCTCTGGAGTTTCAGCACTAGTGGTTTGATTAGTGTTGGCCTTCATAGGAACAAAGGGGCCATTTATCACGCACTCCACCAGCATTTCATCAATGGTTTCCAAAAAGATTAACATTCGGACCTTCCAGATGTCAAAGTGGTCTTCATCCAGAATAGGAATGTGTGAGTAGTTAACCGTTGTCATGGTTTTTGAGTTTGCCATAACGAATCGGCACACACGCTGTTAAGCTTGAAAAACAGATGTTTTATAAATGTGTAAATATCTGATACCACTTGTTGGTCCCAAAGGTGGCAACAAGGATGAAAAATAGCTAGAGGGGGGTGAATAGTTGTTATAAATTTTCCGCCCTTTTTTTGAAAACTAAACCTTCTGCTTACAAAACCGCTTGCAGCGTATCAAAACCGCAAGTAGGATTACAAAATGCACGGCGGAATTTCTTATGTGTTAGAGTGCGGTTTAGAGGTGCGGTTTTGTGTGCGGTTTTCACAAACAGCAAAATGAGGTTTCGACAAGATTTACTAGAAACACAATTCACAACAATGGATAACCTCTATAAAGATCAAACTGATAAGGACAAAATAATCAGTGATGAATAGTAAGTAAAAATGCAGAAATATGAGAACACAATATTTGGAGTGGTTCAAACGTAAATGATTTACATCCACTATCAAGATGGTTAGTCTTGGATTTTCTAATGCTAGATTTTATATTAGAGTATGAGAGATATTACAAAGTACAATAATAAAACTCAGATCTAAAATTATTATATGAAGATCAAATCCTAGACATAACCAGTGTATATCAAATGAGTTAATCTATGTGATTAATCAAATGAAGTGTGTGTTTGATAAACGATTCAAGGCTCTTTGAGTTTGTATGATATAGAGCTCAAGAAATCTTGGTGATACAAGGCTTGATTTCTGGGCTGGAGATATTTTCTTGAAGGAAGAAGATGAAGATTCAAAGGGTTGAATATTTTTGTGAATAGCTTCAATCTTCTATGAACTCAATGTAAAATCAATTTCTCAAGCAATCTTCAAATATTGAAGAATGGGGGTATTTATACCCAAGCACCAAGAAAGTAGCCATTATGATACAGCTATGCAAGTACTGACATTTAGTCAAGTGACAAGATTTTGTGGTTGACTTATAATATTGCTGACGTGGATTCCAACAGTCATAAGTGGTCCAACTTCAAGTCTTCAATCATTGGATGCGGTTTAAGCAGTGCGGTTTCACCAATCGAGGTTTCACTGTGGTCTTCAAAGGCGGTTTCAAGGTAGGAATTCCACAGCGGTTTGCTGGTGTGGTTTCAAACGTGCGGTTTGAAACCTTTTGAATTGAAACCTCATGTCCAATGTGTCTTGTGCCAGTCTTCAAACCTAAACAAACATATTCTATAAAATGGACTTATACTAAAAAATTGAAGTCTAAGCTTCATTACATATGGGCCTAAAGTCTAGAAAATAGAGATGTGGTTATGGTATTAATCAAATTAAAACTAAAGCTAGGAGAGTTAAAGTATGCATACCCAACACATATTGTCATGGATGACGCATTAAAGGCTTGATGACAGGGTGTCATGTGGGAATGGATGTATATCCGATATTGATCATTGTCTAAGTGTAGGTTTAGAAATCAAGATCTGGTCATGATTTTAGCATGAACTTTCATCGTCTTGCTCTCGCAAGAGATCTTTATTTCTGGGTTTTGACTCAGATAATGGTCGACATAGGATATGTATCAGGGCTTTATGACACAAACTGGGTCAAAAACCAACCGAGTCTGAACAGAGTGTGATTCAAAAGTGCATGGTTGACACTGGCTAGGATTGGAAGTTTGGAATGATCCCGTGCGCGCAAGAAAGGCATAGGAACAACAATCGAACTGCATCGGAGACCATTCTGGGTTTAGGGTTGTAGTGTGCAGTATACAGGATAAGAGTGCGCGTAGTGTGCGGTCACTAAAATTTATTTTCTGAGTAAAACAGATAGTTTTTGCAGAATGTGTTTTAAAGGATGTAACATATGATGCATATTTTTTTTGTATTTTTTGAATAAGCAAAAAGCAAAGTACATACACACACACAACTGTTAAAGAAAGGGTAAAATGAATGTTTGTCCCTCATCATTATTTTTAAAAATCTTTTTTTTTTGTTTAAAAGTTTTTAAAACAAAATCTCCCAGTAGAGTCGCCAACTGAAATTACCCGATCCGGCGCGCGAACGGCATCTCGCGTTGGGAGGCTGTTGCTGCTTTTCGTTTTGTAAAGTCGCCATGCCATTTTGATTATGCCCAAAACATTGAGAAAAAGATGTTTTTGCTTATTTTGTTGTGTGATGAGATTTTGAGTTCGAAGGTCAGGTTACGCATCGGGAAGATTTTTTTTAGTGCTCACCCGAGTCGCCTCGTATGCACGAGTCTTTCTGTACCCTTTTCTTTAAATGTTGTGTGTGTGTGTGTGTGCTTTTAAATAAAATGCATTAAGTAAATAATTGAAAGACAATGCGAGAATATTAACAAACTACTATCACCGCCAGACCTCCATAGTGCAATGGAAGGTCTTGTGGTATCGTTTGTACGATTTGGGTCTGCGTGAATGGTAAATATTGACTACATTGTATGCAGTAAATTTAAAGCAGTAATGTATTTAAAGACGGAAATTTAGAGCAGTATTTAAATGTGCAGAAGGAGAACTCACCAATGTTGGTTAAGTTCTATCTTCCTAGGGTTTGTAGGGGGAATATGTTTGGTTGAGGGTGTTTAAAGAGGAGAGAGGTTTTGCCCTCACTAATGACAAAATCTCCCCTAATTAACTCTCGGTATCACACTCGGGGGATCTAAAGAGGAGAGAAATTATGCACTCACTCGGGCAGAACCTCCCCTAATTAACACCCATTCACACTCGTTTAGACTCGCGGGTTTGGAATGGTTTGAGCCATTTAGGTGTTTGGAGTTTGATTGGGGATGAATAGTGTTTGTGGGACGTCGGGAGGTTGATCGGGATGGATCGGGATCGCCTCGAGAGGGCTCGGAGCGCCTCGGGATGGCTCAGGAGCACCTTAGGATGGCTCGGGAGGCCTCGGGAAGGACTGGAAGGGCCGGAATGGCTGGGGAAGGCTGCAGAAGCTTGCAGAAAGATGGGAGAGAAGTTAGGTGTGTATGAAATGGGCTGGGGTGCCCTCTATTTATAGGACCAAAAAAAATGCAAAAGTGTCCATTCGGACCTTTATGTAATTTTACAATTTTTTGAGTTTCCTGGATTTCAGAGAATATTGTAGACATTGGGGAGATTTTGGGGGTACGAACACATCATGCTTTACACATGTGTCTGTACGGACATAGTTGCAAGCTGACATATTTTTTGAATTTTTGTCATTTCCTACAATGTCCTTGAATTTCCTTTTATCCCTGAAAGGTCCTCCCTTGGTTTGACTGGACAGTTTGGACCTTTTGGACATTACGGGTCTTCGTGATCACAAACGCGTGAATCCTCATTGTTTCCCGTATGCTCGGATGGAGAGCGGTCCGGATTGGGGTACTTACAGTCATCCTTGGTAAAACCTCCAGTTTGTGAGCGGGAAACTAGTCAAAGCAACATGGAATTATAAGACGCAAGACCCAAACCGTATAAACGATATCACATGACCTTCTATTGCACTATGAAGGTCTGACGATGATAGCGGTTTGTTAATATTCCCGCACTGTCTTTTAATTATTTACTTCAGCATCTTGAGCATAGCATCTTGTATTGACTTCTTGAAGATGCAAATATGTTTGTTCAATTTTCAAGGGATAATATACTACCAGCCAAATAACTCAGTGAAGGATTATTCAACCATGTTTACAACAACAAAGAGGGTAGACCAAGTTATGGCAACGTCTCCTTCTCCTCGACGATCTTCTCCAGATTTATAGGGATGTTAGTTATTTTCTTTTTTATCTTTATTTTGGGCTATTTAAGAGAGATTAGGACAGGTAGTAGAGCACGTCATTTGTAACTCTCTGAATACTTCCATTTTGTACTCAAATTCAAGCATTAATAATATCTTTTGGGTTTTAGGTACGTTTCCTAAAACCTCTCGAGGTTTTATGTCGAAAATCAATTGATCGAGGGCTTTTCTCGTTACATCTTGGTGTCACATCTTGAAGTTCTCCACTCTTATATTCCATTTGTACCCAAAATCATTCCACGAAAATTCAGTTTCAAAGCCTACAAGAAATAGACCAAATACATTACCCAAATTAAGATTAAAAAAGCCAATCTTTATTTTTTGAATCTGGACAGTCTCAAAGGTTAGAGACAATTGTCAGAGCTCAAATATCCAAGGTTGGGGAACCTCCGGATGTCGAAGAGGCTTGGGACGCAAAGAAAATAGGGTAAGGGAGCTTGATCTGTGCCGAGGATTAACAATGATCGGAACTCAAACGGTCAAGGTTGAAAGAGCTTAGGGAGGGAAAGGAGGTGGCGGTAATGGCGGGTAGATGAGAGGGAGTGGGAGATAGAAAAAGAAGAGGGGCGGTAATGGAAGGTGTGGAGGAGGGAGTTAGACGGGGCTGTGAAGATGGTGGGGGAAGGCACCGATAAATGATTGTGATAAAGGGTGGAGGCGATTGGATTTAAGGGAGATGAATAGAAGATAAAGTTGGACGGTGGAGGTAGGTTGATTTTGTGAAAAACGGGTTGAAGATAAAGGTTTTGGGTTTGGGTTAGGAAGGTGGGAGTTACTTTTTTACATTTTTAAAATATTTAAGGGCATAAGTTTATTTAACAATTGTTGATCTTATGTTTAGTGGCTTAGTCACATTAGCATCTGTTAATATAATCTAATGTTGTTCGTTAAAAAAAAATTACAAATATTGCATTATTTATTTGAAAACAGTTTTGAAAGTACTTTACACAATACAAACACTAGTTAGTATGTTTTCTTTTGTGAAAATAGGATCTTAGTACATTTTATGAACCATTAATTATTCTCTATTTAGAATTGGCATAAGTACCCCTAGGTGTGAACACACGTGCATACAGTTTCAGTGCTAATCGCTAACCATTCCAGCGCTTTGTCTCCTTCTCTCTTCCCTTTCTCTCTTCTCTTTCTCTCTCTTCCTTTTTTCCATTAAAATTTTAAAATTCAAAATATCAAAATCTTGAAATCTCTCTTCCTTTTTTCCATTAAAATTTTAAAATTCAAAATATCAAAATCTTGAAATCGAAAAAAATATATCTGAAAACAGCGTTTTAATCGTATAGACAAGACGATTCTAACTAGTACACTCAATATATACATTAATTGCATAGTTACACTATTTAAAAATTGGGAAATGAAACTATTATTTTAGAACTTTAGGAATATATCTGAAAACAGCGTTTTAATCGTATAGAGAACAGGACTAACTCGGCGAAAGGCGGGAGCGCAGGTATCGAAAAAAAAAAAAAAAAAAAAAAAAAAAAGGGGAACAGTGTCTGAATTATTCAAGTGACACAATTTGCATAAAAATATATAGCGATCAAGCACTATATATATTCTAAAATATTTTGCGTAGTCTAGGGGCCCAAACATTCCACAGGTACAACTGCATTAATTCTGGGAATGCAAACTTAACAAGGAAGTAAATTTTAAAATACTTTGGTTCTGTGACAAATCTTTCTCCTCTGCATGCTCCATCAACTATATGTTTTGCGCAAACCTCTGTGCCCATTTCAGGAAATACGTCTCCAGCATCCTACATATTCAAAACAAATTAGTTTGCACAATATTTGGTATTATATAGTTCCACTGCTTTTTTATTACTACTCCCTTCATCACAACTTAAGATTCAAAAATATCTCAAAAGTTATTCTATTTTATTGTTTAAATTTCAAATTGAAAAGTTCTTATTACTTTTTTATTTTTTATTTGTGAATCTCAACAGGGGCTGACGTGGCATTTGTGGTAGGGTGCAACTGCACCCGGTCCCATGGCCAATTTAAAAGAAAAAAAAAAAAATCCTTAACTACTAAGTGCGCCTCCACCTCTGTTCTGTTGGTGATTTTAGTGTCATCAACTTGTTTTATTGTAATGGTGATTTACTAAGAGATCAATGTGATTCGTATTAGACTCGGATACGAGTAAGGGAAAGTGTGGAGTACACACTCGTTTGAGCTAAAACGAAGTCAACCTCGATATAGAAGTAAAAGTTAAAGGGTAGCTCTTTTCTTGATCAGTATGAACAAAGACGGCCGTGCGATTCATATGACACGGCCGTGCAGTATGAACAACACGGCCGTGCGGTTCATAAGACACGGCCGTGCGGTTCTGTACGAGATGCCTTTTCAAAATGAAGAGACACATTGCTTGGCTAAAGTCATGTCTTTTGATTGTACCCTTTAACTAATACCTCCCCATCTGTATATATACAGAGATTGATCTCAGTTGTACATATATGAAAAACACAAGAGTGAATTACAACAATATAACGAAAGCAAACAATTCTCAAGTTTTGATTTGTTCTCTTTGCCTAGAAAACAAATTGCGTGATTGTCTTATCCCAATAAAGATTTTGTGTAACCCAGGCATTAAGGGTCGAAATACTTTATTCGGAAAGTGGATTATACACGATTCAATCACATATCCGGCCTCTGTATCAAGATCAAGACCCTATATTTCCCCTACAAACGAATAAAGTATTTGGTGATACTCATGGCTGGTGGAAGTACTTTGAAGGAGATGACGAACAAGTTTGGAAAGCTAGACAAGTTTGAAGGGCAAGACTTCGGACGTTGGCGAGAAGAAGATGCACTTCCTTTTAACTACATTAAAGGTGGTGTATGTTCTTTCTACCCCTATTCGGAATTACTTGAAGATGACAACTTGGAGGCAATCGGACGTAGATCAAAGTGGGAAAACGACGACTACATCTCGCAGAGGACACATATTAAACGGTATGTCTGATTCTCTCTTTGACATCTATCAAAATGAGGAATCTGCTAAAGAGTTATGGGATTCTCTTGAATCCAAGTACATGGCAGAGGATGCTTCTAGTAAGAAGTTCCTTGTGAGTAATTTTAATAATTACAAAATGGTCGATTCAAGACCTGTCATGGAACAGTTCAATGAACTCCTTAGAATCCTTGGACAATATACACAACATGGATTGAAGATGGATGAGTCAATATCTGTTTCAAGTGTGATTGATAAATTGCCTCCCTCCTGGAAGGATTTCAAACACACCTTGAAACATGGTAAAGACGATCTATCTTTGGTTCAACTTGGAAGTCACTTGCGCATAGAGGAATCTCTTAGGGCGCAAGAAGATGACAAAGGCAAAGGAAAAGAAGTTGCTGGACCCTCGATCAATATGATTGATGAGGGTGGAAACAATAAAAACAAAGGAAAGAAACGTAGTTTCAATGACAATGGTTCCGGTCCCAACAAGAAGCCTAAATTGGCATGTTGGAAGTGTGGCAAAACTGGTCACTTTAAGAAGGATTGTCGTGTTGGAAACAACAAGAAAGGCGCAAGCACAAGTGGTTCGGGAAAGGGGTCTAAGGACCATTCTCAAAACCAAGGATGATGCTATTGCGTGGTGGATTGATTCCGGTGCCACTGCTCATGTTTGTAAAGATCGTTGTTGGTTTAAGACATACGAACCAATGGAAGACGGATCTGTCCTTTACATGGGTGATGACCATTCCGCTCCTATTCAAGGAAGAGGAAGTGTGGTATTGGAATTTAGTTCGGGAAAAACGATTTCTTTGTTTAATGTTTTATATGTACCTAAACTTCGTAAGAATTTAATTTCTGGTCCTGTCTTGAACAAGTGTGGTTATAAACAAGTTTATGAATCCGATAAGTATATCTTATCGAAGTCGGGTGTATTTGTAGGATTTGGTTATTATAACAATGGGATGTTTATGTTGAATTTGAATAAAATTCCGGTTAACTCTAGTTCGTTTATATGACTTCCTCTGTTGTTGTTAATTCCTCATTATGGCATGCTCGGTTAGGACATGTGCACTATAAAAGAATGCTTGAAATGTCCAAAGATGGTTTGATTCCTGTTATTGATAATAATACGGAAAGGTGTAATACTTGCATGTTAACAAAAATCACTAGGAAACCTTTTAAAAGTGTTACAAGGAATTACAGTAAAACTTGAATTGATACATAGTGATTTATGTGATTTTCATGCAACTCCATCTTTAGGCAATAAAAAGTATATTGTCACTTTTATAGATGATGCCTCTAGGTTTTGCTATATTTATTTGCCGCATGCAAAAGATGAAGCCCTAGATAAATTTAAAATTTATAAAACCGAAGTTGAACTTCAACTTAATGGCTTGATTAAAACCTTACGTACGGATAGAGGTGGTGAATATTATGATCCTAAATATTTCCAATCCGTAGGATAATTCATGAGACTACGGCTCCTTATGTACCACAACAAAATGGTGTGGCCGAAAGGAAGAATAGAACTCTTGAAGAAATGGTTAACGCCATGTTGTCTTACTCGGCTTCGAGTGACGGGTTTTGGGGTGAAGCCATGTTAACGGCTTGTCATCTATTGAATAGAGTTCCTAATAAAAGGAACAAGATTACCCCATATGAGCTTTGGTATAAGAAAAGACCAAACTTGACATTTTTGCGAGTTTGGGGATGTAGGGCCGTGGTTAGACTTCCTGACCCTAAAAGGAAAAAGTTGGGAGAAAAAAGGTGTTGATTGCATCTTTGTTGGATATGCTGAGCATTCCAAGGCATATAGGTTTTATGTTATAGAACCTAATGAATTCATTTCTATAAACACAATTATAGAATCAAAAGATGCAATCTTTGATGAGAATCGTTTCTCTTCTATACCTAGACCCAAGGATATTATACCAATGTCTACCGAATCTCAAATGGATGATCATTCAATTGATGTACCAAGTGAGACACCCGAACCTCGTAAGAGTACAAGAGTAAGGAAAGCTAAATCATATGGTTCGATTTTCAACTATATTTAGTTATGGGATCAAGAGATCAAATTGAATCTCAATACTCTTACTTGTTATAGTATAGAGGAGGATCCAAGAACCTATGATGAA
The DNA here is from genome assembly GCA_022495995.1 of Adenophora triphylla var. japonica. Lineage (NCBI taxonomy): Eukaryota > Viridiplantae > Streptophyta > Magnoliopsida > Asterales > Campanulaceae > Adenophora > Adenophora triphylla. Next base: position 209,332 of record JAFEMH010003659.1, read on the forward strand.
GCAATAAAATCTCGAGACGCCGGTTTTTGGAAAGAAGCCATCGATGATGAGATTGGTTCTATTGTGGAAAATAATACATGGGTCTTGTCTCGATTTACCACCCAGCACAGTAAACCTTTGGGGTGCAAATGGATCTTCAAAAAGAAGATGAAAGTCGATGGAACTATTGACAAGTTTAAAGCTCGATTGGTAATCCAAGGCTTTAGACAAAAGGAAGGGATCGATTACTTCGATACCTATGCACCGGTTGCTCGTATCACTACTATTAGATTTCGATAGCTTTGGCGGCTATTCGTAATCTATTGATCCATCAAATGGATGTCAAAACAAAGCATTCTTAAATGGTGATTTGGAAGAAGAAGTGTATATGAAGCAACCTGAAGGATTTGTTATGCCGTGTAATGAGCATAAGGTATGTAAGTTAATTAAGTCATTGTATGGGCTGAAGCAAGCACCTAGCGGTGGCATCAAAAATTTGATGAGGTTGTTTTGTCGAATGGTTTTGTATTAAATCAGTCCGACAAATGTGTATATAGCGAGATTTGATGAATCCGGTAAAGGTGTAATCATCTGTCTATATGTAGATGACATGTTGATTTTTGGCACCGACCAAAATGTAGTTGATAAAACTAAGAAGTTTTTGTCATCAAAGTTTTCGATGAAGGACATGGGAGAAGCCGATGTAATTCTTGGTATAAAGATTAAACGGATGAACAAGGGAATTGCAATATCACAATCTCATTATATTGAGAAAATTCTCAAGAGGTTTAATTGTGATAATTGTTCTAAAGTTAGTACTCCCATGGATCCTACCGAGAAACTTGTATCAAATATTGGTAAACCTGTGTCACGGCTCGAATACTCAAAAGCCATTGGCAGTTTGATGTATGCTATGACTGGCACTCGACCCGATATTGCTTATGCGGTTGGAAGATTGAGCGGGTTCACTAGTAATCCTAGTAGACAACATTGGCATGCTATAACAAGGGTGTTCAAGTACTTAAAAGGTACTATGGACTATGGTTTGTGTTATAGTGGACATCCTTCTATATTAGAAGGTTATACCGATGCTAGTTGGATCAACCAAGAAGATTCATCTTCTACTAGTGGTTGGGTGTTCTTGCTTGGAGGAGGTGCCATTTCTTGGGCTTCCAAAAAGCAGACATGTATTACACATTCTACAATGGAATGCGAAGTTTGTAGCATTGGGCTGGCTGTTGGAAAAGAAGCGGAGTGGCTTGAACTTGATATATGATATTCCATTATGTCCAAAACCGATATCACCAATGTCTATCCATTGTGATAGTGCTGCCACCTTGGCTCGGGCCTATAGCCGTATTTATAATGGCAAGTCTAGACACTGGGTGTCGACATAGTATGATTCGGGAGTTAATCATGAATGGTGTGATATCGCTTGAGTTTGTTCGGTCGCAACAAAATTTGGCCGACCACTTGACGAAGGGTTAGCCGGAGACTTGGTAAATAAGTCTGCAATGGGAATGGGATTAAAGTCCATTTAATCCTCTAATTGTGAGATACCCAATTCCCTTCTAATACAACGTTAGAAGCTTGAATTCAATGTGGAAAGCTCGCAGTTGGAGATTGGAACACATGTTATTATCTTTCCCAAGGTATGTGTTCGCACTGCAAGTAAAGGTTAGGTTGAAGAATATCTTCTTAATAGTTCCTTTGAAAAATTGCAAATGCAGGTGCAAGATTAAAAGGAATTACCTATGTGGACATGAAGTTTTGCCGCTTCAAGAAGCTAGGACTTGGCTTCCTATATGTTCACTATTGGATATGGACACATGGCTTGTAATAGTGTCAAGAATAACCAAAGAGAATTGTACCGAACTTATGTGTATAGTATCTTCAGGTATTCATATGAGTTGACGGGTTCAATCGTTACGACACTCCGATTCTCGAGTATTTGAAATGTGTATTATACTAAGATGAAAATTCAATCGCAAGACATTTTCATTTATGCATTCGTTTGTTTCGTTATTTATACAGTTTAGTAAATCAAAGGATTACACTAAAATGGAGGGGATTTGTTGGTGATTTTAGTGTCATCAACTTGTTTTATTGTAATGGTGATTTACTAAGAGATCAATGTGATTCGTATTAGACTCGGATACGAGTAAGGGAAAGTGTGGAGTACACACTCGTTTAAGCTAAAACGAAGTCAACCTCGATATAGAAGTAAAAGTTAAAGGGTAGCTCTTTTTGCTGATCAGTATGAATAGCACGGCCGTGTAGCCATATGACACGGCCGTGCGGTATGAACAACACGGCTGCGGTTCATAAGACACTGGCCGTGCGCCTCCCAGATGCCTTTTCAAAATGAAGAGACACATTGCTTGGCTAAAGTCATGTCTTTTGATTGTACCCTTTAACTAATACCTCCCCATCTGTATATATACAGAGATTGATCTCAGTTGTACATATATGAAAAACACAAGAGTGAATTACAACAATATAACGAAAGCAAACAATTCTCAAGTTTTGATTTGTTCTCTTTGCCTAAAAAACAAATTGCGTGATTGTCTTATCCCAATAAAGATTTTGTGTAACCCAGGCATTAAGGGTCGAAATACTTTATTCGGAAAGTGGATTATACACGATTCAATCACATATCCGGCCTCTGTATCAAGATCAAGACCCTATATTTCCCCTACATGTTCAGTTATGGAGGTGCATGTAAAGTGGGGAAATCTTCTTGGCAGAGAGACACGATTTTTAACTTATTCTGTGGAGTCCACCATCGTACTTAGTCTCTTTTTATTTATTTTTTCCATTTTCCTTCTTTCTTTCTTTACTTTGGTTAACATTAACCATGTGCTTCCGAATTTTCAAACGAAGAGAAAAGAAAGAAAGTGAAAGGAAATTTTAAAAACTCTCCTTCCAAGTTGTGCTCTCGATTTTTACATGGAAGGAAGGGAAAGGAAAAGGGAGGAAAATATTTGAAATTTTCCTTTCTTTTACTTCCTTCCAAAAGTGGGAGGAAGTGGAAGGAATTTTTTTTTTTTATTAAACATATTTGTTGGTATACCTATTTTGCCCCTTAAATATAATCCTCCTCTTCTTTCTAAGGATAAAGATGTAATTTAAATTCTTTTCCTTTCTCTTCCTTCCTAAACTCGGGAGCACTTAAATGAAATGTTAAATTCCCTCCTCTTCTCTTCTCTTCTCTTCTTTTCCTTTCCTTTTCTCCTCTAAAAACTCGGAGCGAACCCTAAGTTTAAACCATTACTCGTTTTATTTTTATTCTTTATTTATCCTTCTTTTTATAATTCGTATTTAAAACAGTTATTATATTTCTGATTTATTATGATTAAAAAAAATAATTATTGTATCATCAGTTAACATTAAGTTTAAACCAAAATAATGGGTTTTTTTTTTTTTTAGTTGAGCTAGGATGGATGAAGTCGACGCTTCACTTTTTTGTACAAATGATGTCCAATTTAAAACTTCACATTTTATTAAATAATAAAGTTAATTATTATAAATTATACATACCCCACTTGTCATATTTACATACTCTCTCCGTTCCAAAATGTTTGTCCCATTTAACTTTTTTGTTGAACTTTGACCACAAATATATGACAATTTAATTATGTTCATGAAATTCTAAAAATTCCTATTGATTCACCATTAATAATATTATCAATAACAACTTTTAGAATTTCATGAACATGATTAATCTCTCATAAATTTGTGGTCAAAGTTCAACAAAAAAAGTCAAATGAGACAAACATTTTGAGACGGAGGAAGTACTTAAATTGTGAGTTTCACCGGTAAATTTCACTCACTTATTTCAGTTACAATCTGTTTCTTAATTCCAAGACTTTTGTATATAAATAATACTCCCTCCGTCCCAGTAGAAGCTTCCCATTTTGTCATTTTGGGTGTTCCGTTAAAAGCTTCCACTTTCCTTTTTTGGCAAAGAATCTTTACTATTTCTTCCACTCATTCTCTCTCCTACATTATTTTAATACTCACAACACCATTATAATTTACTATTCCCTCCACTCATTCTCTCTCCTATTTTTAAATTACACTCACAACATTTTTTCTTCCCACCCATTTTCTTAATTTGCGTGCAATGAAAAAAATGGGTAGCTTATGTTGGGACGGAGGGAGTATTTTATAAATTTTTATAAAAAAAATAAAAAGATATAGCTTAAAATGAGATGGAGGAAATATATATATATATAACACGGAAATGATACTTGCCTTTTTGAATGATGTTATAACATGTTCTTCCTTGTTTGAAATTGTGGCTGAAGTCATCGATGATTTGACAAAACCAAGAGTGACCATAGTTATTTTGACCGTAGAACCCAATTCAAGCCTCAATGATTCGAAGAAGGTTACTAGTGCTGCTTTACTACCCTGGAGGAGTAAATATAACAAATATTAATTAAAAAAAAAAACCCAAGTAGAAGAACTAACATTGTACAAAGTAAAATAGTTTTGCTGCCAATATTTCTTTCATCACCAAATTGCAAAATATGTACAAACTTGGGTAATCAAATTGCGAATTGCCCTATAAATTATTAATGGGATAGTGAATAATAAATGAATTGTAGTTTTTGATTATAATAAATAGATCTTATTAATTATAAAGTATTTTAAAATTTTTATTTTTTATTTTTGTAATTTTATTCAGAACACCTAAAATAGCAAATGCTATAATTTAAAATGGGATGAAGGAAGTATTCAATTTTTATTCTAAAGGTCGATCTAAAAAGGGAGTAAAAAAGGTGCGTGAATGCTTTTGAACTATAAACCATATCGATATATAGGCTTAAAAAAAGTGTATTTGAATATAAGTATTCATTTAGTGAAAAAAATCATTAGAAAATGAGACATTCTAAAATTATTTATAAACATAGAATATTCATGCATGGACAGAAGGCGTAGAACTTTCCCAGAAAAAGAATGTTTCGCTGTTCAATAGAAAAAATAAACCATCCATTCTTAAATAATCTTCCTACATTTTTAAGTCGATTCGAATTGTATCTTGAGTTATAATTTCGGTTTTTAGTTACTTTAATGAATGTCTAAAAGTTATAATTAATATTATTTCTAATGTTGTATCAATAAAAAGTTTTTTTTTTTTATAGATATAATTAATTTAAAATAAAATTATTGTTTAAAAGTAAGTTTTTCTACCTTCTTCGTCTTAAGAAAAAAAACAGTAGAAATATTATTTTGTGACGGAGGGGTATATGCTTACCGAGATAAATCCCATGTAAGGAGGATGGTAGAACGCATCTGATGATGCATTCACGACAATCTTTCCCTTGCTCTTTTTAAGGTAAGGAAGCGCAAAAGAAGCTGGATAGATTGATCCCCAATAGTTAACTTCCTGTTCAATATTCGCATGATAACTGTGAAAATGTTGAAAAATAAACATGATTTTGATAATCCACTATAAACTCAGTTTAAAGGGTTACCATTATATCTCTAAATTTGGTTACATCCATATCACTAGTATAGTAGCTTTGAATCCCCGCATTGGTTACCAGATGATCCACTGCACATGATTTCTATTTTAGTGATACATAATACATCCACCGTGATTGTTTCACAATATAAGTCCATACACTCTCCATCCCACAAAAAGGGAGGGTACAAAATTGAAAGTGTTATTTAGAAATATTGGTAGTATGGTAAATGTTGTAACTTTAAAAAGTAAAGTGTGAATATGCAAAGTAAGGCAGCAAACGAGAGAAAGTGGCGTAGAAAATAGGGAGAGTAAACGAAAATTTCTAAAAAAGTATCATAATGTCCGAGAAGTTTCTCCACATGTTATATTGTAGATACATTATTATATCCACATTTGAGTGAATATATGCATGCAGTATTATATACTAAATGCATAAAAACTTTTAGATTATCTCGATTAAATCAGACACTTGAGGGAAATTGATTTGTCTCAAAAGAAATTTTTGGGTCGAATTCCCAATAAAATAGTAAGTGGACAGTTGTGTGAGTATAACAATTGAATCACAACGATTAAAAAATAAGTATTACTCCATAATAATTCAGAATAATAAGGTTCTTACTTTTGTTTTTTGTCTATCCCAAAGTAAAGTTCTTGTTTGTTTTATTTTTAAAATGGACAATGAGATCCAGTTGCTACACTCACAATAAAAACCCATTTACTATCACTATCAATTTTCTCGTTCGTACTTTACTTTTCATACTCACAACATTTAGTTTTTCTTAAAATCGTGTATATTCAAACTAAAAACCTTATTATTGGATGGAGGTAGTATAAAACTCCTATTTTGGTGAATAAGACTTATCAATAGAATATGTATATATGTTTCAGACAATACAAAGAATCATAGATAAAGAGTAATAAGGGTAGAGAAACTTACAACGACCAAAATGGTTAATAGTTTCATCAACAAATCTCTTACAATCATCAACCTTTGATACATCCGCACACACATGAAGAACATCAGGAGAGCCAAATTCTAGAGCTTTTTGTGCAACTTGTATAAGCTGCTCTTCCCTTCTTGCAACAATCACTAAATAAGCCCCTCTCTTTGCATACTGATATGCTATATGCTAAACACACAATTGGCACAAACATAATTTATATATTATGATATTGAAAAAGAAACTGACAATTTAATAGTTAAAGGTAGACATTTATTCGTACCGCACCAATTCCTGATGAAGCTCCAGTGATCAGAACAACTTTTCCAGCCATGTTCTCACTAGGAAGCAGTCTTTTTCGAAGGGTATTAATGAATTGGAAGAGAAATAGGAAGGGCGATAATGCCACGACTATGAAGAACATAATAAACATAATTAGTGAATTTGTGAACTTGTTATTCATATAAGCCTCATACATGGTTGCAGGTGGTGTGTGTGTGTGTGTGAGTTTGTTTGGAAGGGAGAGATATATATAGAAGAACTTATTTGTGGATCTATACCATAGTTAACTGGAACTCTGATTTTCCCTCGTCCCACGTTCTGAATCACGGGTCTCGAAATTTGGGTCTTTTGTTATTTTTTTGGTTGATTGATTTTATATGAATTGTTGAATAAATGTTGTTTCTCATAAGCTTTTACTGATATGGGCTAATACTGATAAGGTAAACGAATCCCCAATAACTTGTATAAAAACTCTAGGTTGAGAAGTTTAGAGCTGCTTGTTGTGAATATAGCCCTCCACAGTCCAAGCAAACCACAAGAATAATAATCGCACACAAACAAAGCACAAGAAAATCAAAAGCACAGAAAAGACACAAGAAATTGTTAACCCAGTTCACCAATTTGATTGGCTACGTCTGGGGGCACTACCAAGCCAGGATCTTGCACTATGTATGTAGAATTTGTGTTACAATGAGAAAAGAGGCGGAACTTTGCTTTATATATGACCTAGGATAACTAACCAAACCCTAAACAAACAAGGATTCCCGAACTGCTGAAAACGGGCCCAGCGCGGCCGCTTTAATGCCAAGCGCGGTCGCGCTACCATTAAGTAACTCCAACGCCCAGCCTCGGCCCTTCAGCGCGGACGCCCTCCCTCTCAGCGCGGTCGCCCTCGAAGAATTCCATCCCTAGCATCAGTCTCGGTCCAAGAGCGCGGTCGCGCACATAGCCAGCGCGGCCGCTCTTGACGGTATCAGCTCCTGACGAAAATTCTCCCCCTTGCTTCGATGTCTAGCGCGGTTGGTTCTCTATCCCAACAATCTCCCACCTAGAGATCAACCGCACATACAAGCCCCGTATCCGTCTTCAACTCACCTTTGGTGTCCTCCTAGTGCTCACCTCGATCATAGTAGTGCCTTCCTCCCCTTCAATTCTCCGAGCCCAATTGAAGCTTTGCACAGCTTAAATTTCTCAAGGTTCACAACCTTAGTTAACATGTCAGCCGGATTTTCCGATCCCAATATCTTCTCTAGCCCCAAGATCTTCTCCTCCAAGAGATGTCTGATGTAGTGAAACCTCAGTTCAATGTGCTTCGTCCTCGAATGAAACGCCGGATTTCTAGCGAAATGTATTGCACTCTGACTGTCACTGTAGAGAACGTTACCACTTCGCGTCTTCCCAAGTTCACCCAAGAAGTTCTGCAACCATACCATCTCTTTACTCGCCTGTCATCACGCCACATATTACTGCTTCGCAGCGATCGCGCCACGATCTTCTGCAATTTAGAAGCCCAGGAGATCGCCGTACCACCCAATGTGAACACATAACCCGTAGTACTTTTCCTCTTATTAAGATCACTTGATGCCAAGTCCGCATCAACATAACCCGCTAACACCACTTCCTTACTCGAGAAACATAGAGCCTTACCAGTAGTACCCTTCAAATAACGTAGGATCCACTTAACCGCTTCCCAATGTTGCTTTCCTGGATTGCCCATAAATCGGCTGACTACTCCCACCGCATGTGCAATGTCCGGCCTTGTACACACCATTGCATACATGAGACTCCCCACTGCTGAAGCATATGGATTTCTCTCCATCTTGTCACGCTCCTCCTTGCCCCTAGGTGAGTCCTTCTCGGATAGCTTGAAATGCAAACCCAATGGCGTCCCTGTTGGCTTCGCCTCTTCCATACAAAACCTTGCTAAGACTTTCTCAACGTATTCTGCTTGTGAAAGAACCAACTTGCCCGACTCCCTATCCCGGTCAATCCGCATGCCCAAGATTTTTCTGGCCTCTCCCAAATCCTTCATCTCGAACCGTTCTGACAACTGAGTCTTCAATCTGTTTACCTCTCTACTGCTAGAGCCCGCTATTAGCATGTCGTCCACATATAACAGCAATGTAATGTACCCGTTGTCTGTGTTCTTGAAGTAGCAACAATGATCCACTTCACATCTGATAAAATCAATGTCATGCATGAACCCATCAAACTTCCTGTACCACTGCCTAGGAGCTTGTTTAAGGCCATACAAGCTCTTAGTCAATCTGCAAAATAGCTTCTCGCTACCCTTAGACAAGTAACCCTCTGGCTGTACCATGTAAATCTCTTCCTCCAAGTCCCCATGAAGAAAGGCTGTCTTCACATCCATTTGTTCAAGCAACAAGTTGTCCGCCACTACTATCCCCAGAACCATTCTGATAGTGGTCATCTTCACAACCGGAGTGAATACCTTGGTGTAGTCAATACCGTACTTTTGCTGAAACCCTTTTACAACCAATCTTGCCTTGTAACGCTTGTTACCGTCTGCTTCCTCCTTAATCCTGTAAACCCACTTGTTATGCAATGCCTTCTTCCCCTTAGGTAGTTCAGTCAACTCCCAAGTTTTGTTGGCCTTCAATGAGTCCATCTCATCATCCATCCCAGCTTTCCACTTGTTACAAAGTGTACTACGAACAGCCTCCGCATAACATTCCGGTTCCCCATTACCTGCCAACAACAAATAATAATTGGATGGAGTATACCTGTCAGGCGATCCACGCAACCTGCTGGATCTACGCAGCGGAATATCCGGTTCCGGAGTACGTGGTTCATCTTCAGTGACCTCCTGACCATGGTCATCATGAACCGTTCTGCTCCCACCCGAGTTTGGAATATCCACCTCTACAATTTCCGGTTCCGAACTAGTTTCATCAGATGCCCCCTTTCTGTCCTTGTACAAACCTGTTCATTGAATACCACATCTCGACTACGAATAACTCTATGATTTTGGTCATCCCAAAACTTGTACCCGAAGTCATCCCCGCCATACCCAATAAATGTACACTTAACATATTTAGCATCTAATTTAGTTCTCTCAGCATAATCAACATGAACATAAGAAACGCAGCCAAATATGCAAAGAAAAGACAGATTTACCTGCTTGCCACTCCACGCTTCCTCTGGAATTCCATTCCCCAATGGTACCGATGGTCCCCGATTGATCAAGAAAGCTGCCGTGTCAACTGCATATGCCCAAAACGTCTTCGGAAGTCCACACTTCAATCTCATACTTCTAGCTTGCTCATTCAATGTTCTGTTCATCCTCTCTGCTACCCCGTTGAGTTGTGGTGTCCGCTTTGGAGTCTTCTCCATACGAATGCCATTCGCAGCACAATATTCCCTAAACTCTCCGAGCTCATACTCCCCACCATTGTCTGATCTTAAGCACTTAAGCTTAAGTCCCGTCTGATTCTCCACCAAGGCCCTCCACTTATTGAACACCTCGAAAGCCTCATCTTTCCTCTTCAAGAAATAGACCCAAACCTTCCTTGTAGAATCATCAATGAAAGTTATGTAATATGACGCACCACCCAGAGACGTAACCGTAGATGGCCCCCACAAGTCCGTGTGAACCAATTCCAACTTTGCTTCCCTCAAACCCCTACCTGTCCTCGAGAAATTATTTCTCCCCTGTTTGCCAAACATACAATCCTCGCAGATCCCCACGTTGACTGTCTTCAAACCCGGTAGTAGTCCCTTTGAACAAAGCACCTTCATCCCCGTCTCACTCATGTGACCCAATCGACAGTGCCACAAATCCGTATCACCCTTGGCTGCTGCCACCGCGATACTGTCCTTGGTGTTATTCGCCAAATACAAAGTCCCCTCCTTATTACCCCGAGCAATCTCACAATCCTCCTTGGTAATAACCCAGTTTCTGCAGCCGAATGTCACCTTGTAACCTTCTTCGTCCAACTGCCCAACTGAAAGTGGGTTCTTTTTCAAACCCGGAATGTGTCTGACCCCGTTCAGATGTAAGACCTTCCTGTCTGATGCTCCTATTCTGACATCCCCCTTCCCCTTGATTTCCAAAGGCTCGCCATCCGCCAGATAGACCTTCCCGAAATCACCGGAAGTGTAGTTCTCCATCTCTTCCTTGTGCCCGCAAGAGTGGAATGATGCCCCCGAATCCAGCACCCATGATTCTAGTGCACTACTAACACTCAGAACCAGTACATCATCACCTTCGACTGTCACATTCACCTGATTGCCCTTGCGATTTGGACAATCCCTCTTGAAGTGTCCCAACTCCTTACAATAATAGCACTGAACAGATCCCTTCGCAACCTTCGGTTTGTCTTTGGTTTCCCCAGTTTTTCCCTTACCACTCACCACGTTCTCCCTAGATTCGGTTCTCCCTTGTTTGCTAGTACCCGGCTTCCCCTTGCTAGTAGTAGCTAAAGCCGATCCCGAAGCACCCGATGTCCCCAACTTCTTCATGCGATTTTCTTCGGCCAAAAGAAAGTCTTTAACATCATCATACTTCAATTTCTTCTTACCTGCTGAAGCGTTGATTGCAGTCACCGTTCCGCTCCAACTTGCTGGTAAAGAAGCTAGCAACAAACACGCATGAACCTCATCATCGAACTTGATCTCCACCACTGTCAATGATTCTATAACATCCATAAACTCATCGATGTGCTTAGCCAAGGATCCTCCCTCTTACATCTTGAGACTACCCATCTTGCGTATCAAATCAACCTTATTTGTAGCAGATGGAGTTTCAAATCTCTCAGTAAGATAATCCAATAGCTCCTTGGTGGTTGTCACCTTCTTGGTTGTCTTCGCAATCCACTTTGACAAGTAGTAGATCTAACCACCCCTAGGGCTTTCCGATCCATGAGTTTCCATTCTTCCTGATCTTCATCTTCCGGTTTGACACCCTTCAGAGGCTTATAGAGGTCTTTGTTGTACAAAAGATCCTCAATCTGCATCCTCCAATATCCGTAGTCAGACCCATCAAATTTCTCAACCGCCTGTTTGTCCTTGCCAATTCTTGATTGCTTGGAACAACTCCCTTGATCTTGAAACCAAAAGCTCTGATACCAGTTGTTGTGAATATAGCCCTCCACAGCCCAAGCAAAGCACAAGAATAATAATCGCACACAAACAAAGCACAAGAAAATCAAAAGCACAGAAAAGACACAAGAAATTGTTAACTCAGTTCACCAATTTGATTGGCTACGTCTGGGGGCACTACCAAGCCAGGATCTTGCACTATGTATGTAGAATTTGTGTTACAATGAGAAAAGAGGCGGAACTTTGCTTTATATATGACCTAGGATAACTAACCAAACCCTAAACAAACAAGGATTCCCGAACTGCTGAAAACGGGCCCAGCGCGGCCGTTCTAATGCCAAGCGCGGTCACACTACCATTAAGTAACTCCAACGCCCAGCCTCGACCCTTCAGCGCGGATGCCCTCCCTCTCAGCACGGTCGCCCTCGAAGAATTCCATCCCTAGCATCAGTCTCGGTCCAAGAGCGCGATCGCGCACATAGCCAGCGCGGCCGCTCTTGACGGTATCAACTCCTGACGAAAATTGTCCCCCTTGCTTCGATGTCTAGCGCGGTTGGTCCTCTATCCCAACACTGCTCGAACTTGATTGAGTGAGATGCTAGAATCTGATTTAGGGTTGCATAGATTAGGATGAAATCAGGTTGTAGGGATTCAAATGAGAGTTTTATGATTAGAAGCTAGCTAATCTGTTATAATATGAAGATCCAATGGTCTTGTAATCTGGTGTAGTTTATTCTGATAATCTTGAAATACGATACAGAATTTGGTATTGCCTAAAGCAATAATACGGTTTAATCTCGGAGGTGTACATCTGCATTTTGATCCCCGCATATTAATAATACATGTTCTTTTTCCTTACATGGACACATAGCAAACTGATGTTAATCAATTATACTCCTTTCGTCTCTAAAATACATTTTACAATTATTAAGGAAGAGCTTCACCTTCTTGTACCTTAGTAGATTTGCACTAACATTCATGCCTAATTTTAGAAATGGGACATACTTTTTGGGACAAGTCAAAATGACAAATTGGACAATCTTTCAAGGATGGAGGAAGTATAAATTTGTGTATTTTTGTTATATTTGGATTGTATATATATAAACAAAAAAAAAGTTATTTTGAATGACGAAAGCAAACCCACCAAGGATTTATCCTTGCCTGTCCCAAGTCAGGATAAAGGGCGAGGGTTGCGGTAGGCATGTGACAGCCAGCGTAAAAATTTTGTCACATTAACATGACATGAATCGGATTATGAATATCGTTGGGGCGTTTCCTCAGCAGCGACGCGCTACACTTCAAAGACCTGGGTGTAGTGATAAGTATGCAAAGGTTGCTAGGTCGTCGCCCGGAAGCGACGCGCCATCTCTTCGCCCGGGGGTGGTGTCAAATATGCAAGGGTGCGCTACTGTGAATGTGTGCCCAAATTTTGTTTTTGTTGGATTCACGCGAGTTTGAAGACATCCGGTTTAATTTGAAAAACGGAGTCGCCACGCCATTTTGATTACCTCAAAACTTTGAAAAAAGGTTTTATGGGTTCGGAGGTTAAGTTACCCCTTGGGAAGAACGTTTGGCGTTCACCCAAGGTGCCTTGCCGGAGCAAGTCTCCCATGATTTCATTAATCGTGCTTGCTTGCGTGCTTTCTTGTGTGCATGTGTTTGAAAATAAGGAGGGAATGTCCCAAGTCGTCTTCCGGACGTACAAACCATTTGTTGGTTGTCGCTCGGGATTTCTTGGAATTTATGTATTCGGGATTATGATCCCGTCCTCATCTTGTGACTTGTGATCATCGCATTTTTAACCTCGGGACCCTCGGGACTTGCGTGATCGAGAGAATGACTCTCTTTTTGGTCAAAGATGAGGTTCTTTAGAAATGGAAGGTCCCTAGCCCATCAATCCTACGCTTTAAGACGGTCGAGCTCGTATAGATGCTTCATACTCTTTCTTAAGCGATAATTGGAGATATAGGGTTCAAGGTTGTCCCTTTCTAAAGAAATATGGAACCTTTAATGGAAGGAACGATGTAGAGATAGGATCTTTTACACCGGTCCGTTCCTAGGTTACTAATGGGGGAATGGGGGAATGTATGTAAAAATGACACTTTAATGAAAAGATGACATTTTTGGGTTGCAAATGATGCACTTAGTTTAAAGAAATGATCTTTATTGCAAATGATGCATAAAGATTTGATTTTTATGCAAATGATGCATTTTTGAAGAAATTGGCATTCATTATGCAAATGATGCATAAAGATTGCATTTTGAAAAGCATATGATGCTAGTTTATGGTAAAGACATGGTCTTTAAAGCAAATGATGCTTGGAAAAGTGATTTTGGATGCAAATGATGCATTTTGATTGAAAAGATTTGATTTTTATATGCAAAGGATGCATGAAGATGACATTTTTATTTGAAAATGGGAGTTTTAGGTGCAAAGGATGCACCTTTTATAGGAAAAGACTACATTTTTATGACAAATGATGTCTAATGCATGCAAAAGGGAAGGGGAATATGAAGATATGCTCTTTAATCTACCAAGTCCCAAGCAATATAAAAGTAATGCAATGAGCAATTTATAAAGCAATTAGGATGCGAGGTTAGGGCGTGCGAGGTTACCAATGGCTTCCTTCTTCTTCGGGCGGAGCTAGGAGGAGAGGTTGGTCTTGGATCTTCAAGGAGGAGGGAGGGAGCTTCTTGGCCTTCTTCTTCACCTTCTTGGATCTTCAACAGCCTCTTGGGAGTATTTCTTCGTATTATATGTGGTGTTGTTGGAAATTGTTGTTTTGAAATGGGTAGAGGAGGGCTCTATTTATAGGCAGTCTGGATAAGGCTAATGAAGCCGTGCGGCTAAGGGCAGCAAGCTAATGCAGCCGTGCGGCATTATCCACAATGACTCAGCATTCTAGAACCATGCAAGGTGGCAAATTCTAGAACCTTCCCTCCTAATTAAGAAAAACGTGTTTCTTAATTAGGAAGGATTCCCTTCAGCCCTTATTTAATTAAAAACAGTTCCGGAATGTTTTCGGAACACTAGGAAGGTCTGGGGAATTACCGAAAAACTTACCGAAATTGCCGGAAATTTAACCGGAAGGCATGAGCCAGATTTGGGTACTTACAGAAGCCCCTCGGCAACGTCACTTGCAAGGCGAGTGGGGTTGTCGATAGAAAAGGATCCGATCAAGCGAATGCCGAGACGGATTGGGAGACCAAGGTGGTCGAGTGGCTGAACCTCTTATGAAAGGCTACCTACGTATCCCGGAGGAATCAAGCCAGGCCGTAGTTCGGAATAGATCCGCTGGGGAATGGAGAAGAGAAACTGGTCTCTTGCTGGGGAAATAGAATGGAAAATGACCTAGGAGGTCAAGCAATTGATCCTAATGGGGATATGCTAGAAGTGACCAAGGTGGTCAGATAACAAAGTCTCTTATGAGAGACTACTTCATCAACCGAGGAGTGACGGAGGAAAAAGGGTGACCAAAGTGGTCGGATGGGTTTGGACCTTTTATAAAAGGCTACCTACGTATCCCGGAGGAATCAAGCCTTGATCGTAGTTCGAGCATCACTAGATAGGTAGGAACGATGTCTAGGATCCTCGAGGGTTTGACAATTAATGGAGGATGTCACACGATTGACAATTAATGGAGGTTGTCACCCGAGAAAAGCTGGAGCTTACGTCACTATCGAGAAGATAGAGGTAGCTAAAGTTGAGAGAAACTTAAGCGTACGTCACTATTCGGGATAGAGGTAGCTTAAGTTGAGAGAAACTTGAGCGTACGTCACTATTCGGGATAGAGGTAGCTTAAGTTAAGAGAAACTTGAGCGTACGTCACTATTCGGGATAGAGGTAGCTTAAGTTAAGAGAAACTTGAGCGTACGTCACTATTCGGGATAGAGGTAGCTTAAGTTGAGAGAAACTTGAGCGTACGTCACTATTCGGGATAGAGGTAGCTTAAGTTGAGAGAAACTTGAGCGTACGTCACTATTCGGGATAGAGGTAGCATAAGTTAAGAGAAACTTGAGCGTACGTCACTATTCGGGATAGAGGTAGCTTAAGTTAAGAGAACTTAGCATACGTCACTATTCGGGATAGAGGTAGCTTAAGTTTAAAGTTTTGATAATTCGGAGGTTGTCACCTAGCATTATCTCGTTATAACAGAATTAACGGAGGCGACTGAGAAGAAAGCTTAATTGCTTAAGAGATAAGGGATATCTTCTGAAAAAGATGTTATCTTGGTTAAAAGATAACGGAAATTGCATGCCCAAGTGGAAGGTCCAGGGGCAGGATTGTAATTTTCTGCTCAGAGCGAATGAGGCCGCCAGGCATGAGATGGAGAAAAAGGAGCCGTACGGCTAGAGACCTGTTTTTTCCAGATTATTTAAAATCAGATTTGAACGGGCCATTGGCATTACATTGCCGCCCAGGAACGCAGAGAGAGAAGAGAGGAAGAGAGTTTCGAAATTCTTTCAATCCCCTTGCTTCCCTTTGATTTGAGATGGATCCGGAGGGCAATCCCATACCGAGGCAAGCAAGAAGAAACATCTCGGCGGCCGCTCGGAGGAGGAGAAAGGAGCTCGTTCGAACGAAAAGAAAGTATGACTTTCTTACGCCTCCGTCAGAGCTTTACCCGGGGAGAAGGGAGCATAAATCAACGAACCCGCGATCGGTTGGGGTAAGCATTCTTCATTTGCTCAATTCCGTCGATTTTGATTGAATTTTGAATGATTTAGGGCTTGACCCGAATTTAGGAATTTTCTAGGATTTTTGAATGACTTTGAGACATTGATGAATAACCTATGAGGCTAAGAATATGCAATGTGCAATTTGTTTGACAAAAATAATGGGAATGACCCATTTTTTTCTCGCAAATAAAGTAAGAATGAGAAAATTGTCTAAAGTGAGACGGAGTTCTTGCATGTTGTAACGATGTGTTGCCTTTTTCGCGGGAAAAATTCGATTTTTGCGTTTCTTTGAAAAACCAAATAAAACCGGAAAGAACGGAGTCGCCACGCCATTTTAATTTTGAAGGGCCAAAACTTTGAAAAAAGCCCGAGATCAGAGATTTAGGTTCGGAGGTCATGTTACGCGTCGGGAAGGACGTTAGTGTGCACCCGACGCGCCTCGTAAAAACGAGTCTTCCAAGCTGAAAATCATTTGTGTGTGTGTGTGTGTGTGTGTGTGTTTTGGCCAAAATAAGTTGAAACTGGAAAAAGTAAAAATTGGGATGTCTTTTTAAGACTTTAAACTGATCCCATGATTTTTTGGAGAATTTTTGGTTTGAGATTTGGTACTCAAAAAACCCTTTGAAGTTGAGAAGTCACTTCTGCCAGAAGAAAATGGCAGCAGACACCTGATTTTGAAATGGATTCAAGGGTCCTAAAACTTCATAATCTGGATGAACTCAGAGAATGAAAGCTTCTCTAAACTCCTTGAATAAACTTTGTGTGAAAGAAATTTCCATTTTGGAGAAGATTTGAGGGGTCAAAACCTTCTGGAAACCTCAGATATGAGATCTGGATTCCCAGAAGCTGATGAACTAGCCTCTGAAAGAAAAATTGAAAAGAGGAGTTTTACTCACCCAAAAAATAAGGTAAAAATATTTCTGGAAAGCTCTGGATGTTGGCTACAAAAAGTGTTTTGTAGTCAACACCAAATTCCAAGTTCATCTGTGTCCAAAAATTAAGACC
The DNA here is from genome assembly GCA_022495995.1 of Adenophora triphylla var. japonica. Taxonomy (NCBI): domain Eukaryota; kingdom Viridiplantae; phylum Streptophyta; class Magnoliopsida; order Asterales; family Campanulaceae; genus Adenophora; species Adenophora triphylla. Next base: position 226,756 of record JAFEMH010003659.1, read on the forward strand.
ATGGACTGAGGTCTGAGAAATTTGCTACTGGACAGCAACTTCTCAAGAAAGAAAATATGATTTTAAGGGGGGGTTTTGCATCCATGCTTGTCCCCATTTCCCTAGGTTTTGGTTAGTGATCACTAGACATTTTAGTGGTGAATCAACTATACCAAACCGTCCTTGGGGTACATTAGGACTAAGCATTTCATTTGCTTGGGGAGAGGGATTTTACCCTTTGAAATCAAGATTTAGTGCTTGAAAATGGTTTTTAGGGTTTTGAAAGTGCATTTTTGCAAGTAAGAAAGAAAAGCTTTGAAAATAATGTTGATCTTTGTAGAAGATCATCCATGGAGATGGTCTTCCATGGTGATCTTCTTAGATCTAGAGAAAGAAGATGAAAGAACTACATTTTGTAGTTTGAAGATGCATGCATGGATGAGATTTAGGGTTAGGAAGAGGAGGGTTTACCAATCTTCCTTGTGTTCTTGAGTGTTTGGCTTGAGTGTATGAGTGTTTAGGGCTTGAATATGAGAGTGAGTGGATGAGTATGAGTTGGGAAAGATTGGAAAGAAAAAGGTGACAATTCTTGAGAATTCTCACCGTTTTCTCTCTATATTTCGCCGTAACTTCGTTGCTATTGTGTTCTTCCTTCTTATTTACGTGACTTGGAGGGCTCAATTTATAGCCCTCTGCAAAATTACATACTTGTCCGCGCGGATAGGATCGGGCGGCGTGCCTTTGTTCATTAAATGCGGCTTCCGACTTTGGACAAGAAGAATAATCTTTTCAAAATTCAAATTGACCGGCCTTTTGTTTCCAGCATTGCTATATTTGGTTTTCTTCATTTGTTTTTCTTTTTTGAGATTCTTTTTAAGGTTTAACCTTAAATAACAATGCCCATTTTACCCTCACTTTGTTAGGAATGTTAGGATAGTTAGGAATTGTTAGAAATGTTATAACTTCCGTTAATTTTCTAACGGAAATTTTAACAAGCTCAAATTGGAGCACTTACAGTAGCCCCTCGGCGACGGCGCTTTCGAAGGAAGCGGGGTCGTCGATAAGAGTAAGGCTCCATATTTGGCAGGATGATCGAGTGATCGGGTGGCTGAACCTAGCGATAGGCTACCTACGTATCCCGAATGGGAATCAAGCCGGTCGTAGTTCGGGTCTTTGACCCTGGAGATGATGGCGCTTTAGGTGCCTCGAACCTGATGAGCGAGTTCTGCAGTCGGTTGCTGGAGAGAAACTCTGCTGGGGATAAGAGATGACCATTTTTGGTCTGATGGCTATCCGCTCTGCTGGGGATAGGAATGACCATTTTCGGTCTGACGGGTATCCGCTCTGCTGGGGATAGGAATGACCATTTTCGGTCTCTGCTGGGGATGATTGCGATTTATCGCTTGATAGCGTCTTAGGTGCCTCAAACCTTGAAGATGGCGTTTTAGGTGCCTCGAACCTTGGAGATGGCGTTTTAGGTGCCTCGAACCTTGAAGATGGCGTTTTAGGTGCCTCGAACCTTGATGATGGCTTTTTCGGTGCCTCGGACCTTGATGATGATGGCTTTTTAGGCGCCTCGGACCTTAATTTGAAATGGCCTTTCGGTGGACTTTGTCTGCTGCCGAAGGAGAGGGTGACCGTTTTGGTCGGGGGGCTGGACCTAATGATAGGCTACCTACGTATCCCTAGTGGGAATCAAGCCCTTTCGTAGTTCGAGTCTTACTCGAGATTTCGTTGGCTTTTGGGATTCCGTTAACTTTGCTGGGGATTTCGTTAGCCTTCTTTGAGGAAAATCAGATGTATTCGTGCAGGAAGTCGGTCTTACGTTTGACTGCCGTTGGATGATTTTGATGAAAGATACGGGATCTCGTTATCTTTCTCGGGGCACTCGGTCTTACGTTTGACTGCCGGAGATTGATTTTGATGAAAGATACGGGATCTCGTTATCTTTCTCGGGGCACTCGGTCTTACGTTTTACTGCCGGGAATGATTTTGATGAAAGATACGGGATCCGTTATCTTTCTCGGGGCACTCGGTCTTACGTTTGACTGCCGGGGGTAATTTTGATGAAAGATACGGGATCTCGTTATCTTTCTCGGGGCACTCGGTCTTACGTTTTACTGCCGGAGATTTTGATGAAAGATACGAGATTTCGTTATCCTTCTCGGGGCACTCGGTCTTACGTTTAGCTAGGGAGATTTTGATGAAAGATACGGGATCTCGTTATCTTTCTCGGGGCACTCGGTCTTACGTTTGATCAGGGGTAATTTTGATGAAAGATACGGGATCTCGTTATCTTTCTCGGGGCACTCTGTCTTACGTTTGACCGGGGAATTTTGATGAAAGATACGGAATCTCGTTATCTTTCTCGGGGCACTCGGTCTTACGTTTGACTGCCGTTGGATGATTTTGATGAAAGATACGGGATCCGTTATCTTTCTCGGGGCACTCGGTCTTACGTTTGACTGCCGGGGGCAATTTTGATGAAAGATACGGGATCTCGTTACCTTTCTCGGGGCACTCGGTCTTACGTTTGACTGCCGGGGGCAATTTTGATGAAAGATACGGGATCTCGTTATCTTTCTCAGGGCACTCGGTCTTACGTTTGACTGCCGGGGGCAATTTTGATGAAAGATACGGGATCTCGTTATCTTTCTCAGGGCATTCGGTCTTACGTTTGACTGCCGGGTGTAATTTTGATGAAAGATACGGGATCTCGTTATCTTTCTCAGGGCACTCGGTCTTACGTTTGACTGCCGGGGGTAATTTTGATGACAAGGGGCTGACTTTGGTTAACTTTGGTTAACTCTGTCAAGTTGGGGACTGAATTGCAGAGTCCTGGAATTTTAAGGGGCAAAAGGGTCATTTTGACCCTTGCAATCTCATCCGCGCGGATAGGGATGGAAAGTCAGGGGTATTGGCCAACGCCCTTCTTCTTCCCCATTCAATTTTTTGAACACAGGCGAGAGCAGAGAGAGAGAAGCCGAGGAGAACAGCCATTTTTGGCCTAGGAGCTTCAAAATTCGTCCGTTTTCTTCAATTTTTCAAGCAATGGAACACGGGGAAGGCGCTTTTCAAGGCCAAGGACGTGGTCCCATAGCGGAGAGGCGATTGGAGCTCGTCCGGATGAGGAGGCATTACAATCTTTCGCAATCGGTTGCGGAGGAGCATTACCCCGATGCTTGGCAACATTGGGCTTCGGATCCGCATCTCCGAACGGTATATTTCGAATCCTCTTGATCCTCTTGTCGATTTCTTGTTTGAAATTTTTGGGTGATTTTTGAATATTTTTTTTTTTGAATATTGAATATTGATATTGATGATATGCAATGTTGCAATGAATTTGTGAGTGTCCCAAAAATGTGCATTTTGCTTGGGAAAAGAATTGGCATTTTCGCCACATTTTTTTTTTAATTCGAAAATTTCATGTGAAAATTCGAAGAATTGTAATTGTTTTTTTTTTTGAAATTGAATTTTGATATTGATGAATGATGATGCAATGCATGCATTTTGTTTGGAAAGAATGGGCATTTTGCCAATATGAGATGTATGTATGTTTAGGATTTTTTTTTTGAAAAGTGGGACGGATTTTTCCTCCCGTTGTATGTAAGATGGATGATATGCATGTGTGCATTTTTTTTGAAAATGGGACGGAGTTTTTACTTCCGTAGGAATGCATCCTCTTTTTTTTTTTTTGATGAATGCATTGGGACTTGCAAATTGTTTTCTTTCATGCGAGAAAAATGGGGCTATGCTCATTGTATCTTTGTTATCTTTGTTATCTTTGTCGAAATTTTTTTTTTTTTTTTAATGTAAATGCAAAGGCAATCTTTTGACATTTTCTCTCCTTTTTTTTTTTACAGGGCGGAAACCGTTTTGTGACGGAGCAACTGAACAAGATGAAGACTCGAGGATCGGTGGAGTACGTGATTGACTTGTGGGATCGGCTTCCGAATGCGGGCCGAGGAGCTTTGCCGAGTCCGAGACGGATCGTTGTCGAGACGGGGCTCACGGGAGTTTGTCGAGTGCTTGAGGGGACTGGTCAAGTTCCCTAAGTGCAAGGGCTTGATGTTTGCTGCTGGCGCGGCAGCTTGGTGGGGCCAGCGACCCACACCTTCCACTTCTTCCGGGGCGAGGCGACGGCTTACGCCTTCGACTATGCCGCGATCACGGGTCCGTCCTTCAATGGACGCGGCATTGAGTGGAGAAGATGGCTACGCCGATGCCGATCTCTGTGCTCTTCTTGGATTTTCCCTATTCCCAAAAAGGGGATGGGGATGGAGTATGCCGTGGTCTTCGGCAAGATCGTGGAGACCATCTGCGAGTTACGAGGTTGGGGAGGATAGGTTTAGCGCCGAGCGGTGCTAGGTCCTTCCCGTGGTTTGCTTTCTCGAGCACGCTCTTTGGACATGCCGAGGGGACGGCAGTCTTTGCCTTGCTTGAGGTCCTTGGAGGACATGGAGACGGTTGGAGATATTTCTGGGGGAGGCCGGGGTGTGAGGCGTTCGCTCTTGATAGATACAGGGGAAGGCTGTGAGCTCCTATCTTGCTTCGAGTTTGCTCTGGAGGTATAAGCTCTCTTTTTGCTTTCCCTCTTTCCTTTGAGCACGCACTTTTATTTGCACTTTGGATTGATTGGATTTTTACCTTTCGCGGTATGGGCGTTGGAGTTTTCCACGTCACGGTGTGGAGCGGCTGAGGCGTACGTCGGGCGTATCCGGCCATGCGATCTTGGTCCAAGCCTGCCCGGAAAAGATAAGCTCCGGGGCGTACGACTCTCGGGTGCGCGGATTGCCTTCCCTTGACGGAGGCCGAGACGGATGAGGGGATGATATTCTTCCCACAGGATCGCTTTGAGGTAGCGCGGTGAAGGGCGCGAGATACGGGCCGGTGCGGCGGAGGATTTTGAGGGGCACGACTTGCGACGTCTACTATGCGGGAGAGAGGGTGACGCGTCGGCATGGCGTGGTCGCCATTGTTGACACCGGTGGAGCCTCCTGGCGATATGATGCACCCGAGTGATCGGTCCGTGACTGGGATGATTACCGAAGCGAGGTCGGCACTTCTCGGACTTCGTGGCGATCGAGCCATATGCGACGTTCGTCTTGAGGAGGCGAGGATGCCTCGGGTTTTAGAGAGGGAGGGCTTGGGATCCCGCGGTACCCTCGGACGGATTTTTCCTACATCCGAGGATGGGGTCCGATTGAGGGTGCGAATCCCTCGGCCGAGCGGCTTCCACGAGCTTTCCGGCCTCGTCAGGGTATGAAGGTATGGCTTCACCTTTTCCCCTTCTTTTCTTTCTTTTGTTTCATCATCTCTAGCATCACTTCTTTTTTTTTTTTTTTTTTTTGACGCTTTTGCTTTTGTGCGGTTTTCGGAGGTGGTCGTCGAGATGCGACGAAGCAAGTGATCGGAGCCAAGAGGTTCATACGGAGGATGGTTGCTTGCGGGCGCCTCGAGGCTAGGGCGAGGAGACCACGGCCGGCACACTCCGTCCGACGGGAGGCTTCTCCTATTCCCTCGGAGACTTCTTCCGAGACCCCTCTTTCTCCTCTCATTGATCACCGCGCGGCCGCCTTCGGATCACGTCATTCTTGGGGATCCGCACGGGCGAGGACACGTGCGGCGGCATGGTGGGTCGTCTCCGTATGTTCGGGAGTCGGACGCCTTCACCTTCGGATTCGATTTCTTCGGGGATGCAGGTTTACCCTATCGAGTGTGCCGGTTGGTCCCGACGAGCCTCTTTACGGAGATGAGGACGATTACGAGCCAGAGACTTTCGGGGCTCCCGACGAGGCGGGCCCGAGTCGCAAGAGGGCCGGGGAGACATCGGGTCTTTGGAGACTCCGATTGATTTTTTATTATTTTTTTTTTTTCAGATTTAGATTTGTACAGATCATGCACATTTTTTTTTTTTGATGTAATAATTTAGGATTTTATTTATGTTTGTTTGTTGTTTTTTTTTTTGTACACTCTCCTTTTTTTTTTTTTTTGGAATGTAATAATTTAGGATTTTATTTTATGAATGCAATGCAATATGAATGCAGTGTTGCATGAGCCTTGTTTTTTTTTTTTTGCAAGGGTGTTAGTGTTTGGACTGGTTTGGGGAGGTTTTTTTTTTGCACTGGTTTCGAGCAACCGGGACAGAATATTCCTCTTTTGGTGTAGCACCTTGGAACTGTTGCAGATTTTTCTGATGAAAACAAACATGTCCGCGCGGAGGAATCCTGCATCTGACAGTGTCCTTTAATTTTGGTCCAGACCTGGTCTTGCTTTATTTCAAATTCAAATATCCTCTTCAACCTCCAGTCCAAACAGCCATTTTCGGGGAGGAAGAGAGAAAAAACCATGGAAAGCCTTAGAAAAGCTCCCTCAAAATTGTCCCAAGAGTCCCAAATGTCATTTTTCAACAAGTTCAAGGATTGGTCCCGGGAAATTATGCATGAGAGAAGGTCTTTCTTTGAAGAACGGTACAAGGTACGATGCTTGTGGTCTCTCAAAGAATTGGTTCCGGATTATGATCTCTTAAGGGCTTCTTCTTCGTTTTGGGATACTAGAAGGCATGTCTTTTGCCTTTCCTTCAACGAGATTGTTCCGACTGTCGAAGAGTTTCGGGCCTTGCTTGGAGGTCCGGAGGTGGAAGAGATAGCGATTCCTTTGCCGGAGGAGCTTCTTTTCTTGACAAGTTGTGCGTCCTCCTTCATCTTTCCCCGGAGGAAGCGCAAGGTATGATTCGCGGTCCCGATCATCTCGATATTTCCGGTCTTCCCGACAGATTTAGGGGCCTAAGTTTGGTGGATGACGCCTATTGGGATGCCTTTGCACTTTGTATGTTTGGCACCCTGTTCATGGTCTATTCCTTTGGGATCTGCCATCGGTCTTTCTTGGATGTTGTCGTTCACCGCTGTCGCACAGGGCGAGAGATGTCGTTCCTTTGATTACTTGGGGAGACTTTTCATGCTCTCGACGGATTAGCTACCGGACGGCGGTATATGCACGGGGGCAGCCCGTTCCTGCTTGACCACATGTGGGCGATGGAGCGTTTGGGGTTCTTCTGAAACCTACGATATGATCGAGGCCTTGGACTTTTGCCGGGAGAGGTGTCGATGTAGATTTTGATGATCGGGGCTCGTGGGCGCGTTGGATGGCGGGTCGCCGGGCTGAAGATATCGAGATGGTTGGTGCCTCGTGGCGGGTGGAGACTCGCAGAGTGCTTCGGGACGGGTCCCATGTGGTTATGCTTCCGGGGCTTTCTCGGTCCGGTTTCTACATTCCGGCTCACGGTCCTGAGACAGGTTTGGCTTGGAGCAGGTTCCTTTGGAGGGTTTTGATGATATAGTCACCGGGGTGGTGGCTCCTGTTTCCATGGATGATCCCTCGGTGTTTCCATTTCTTTCCCGAGCATGGAGGTATGATGCCTTTCCTCCTCGGGTCATTCTCGAGCGTTCGAGACCGGTGTTCACGACCACTTGGTACCTGGATTGGTATGAGAGGCATGCAGGAGAGACTCGGGTGGCTATTTTCGGATGGCGTGAGGCCATTGTGGGTGCGGAGGTCCTGGCTGATTTACGAGAGGAGGAGGGCCGAGGCGGGCCCTCATGACGGGAGCGGAGACGGCGTCGGACGGAGATTATGAGGCTTACGTCAAGACGGAGATGAGGGATGACGCTAGGGCTACTAAGGCCACGACGGAGGCCGGTTTGATAGATCTGTTCCTATACCAGAGCTTGGTAGGAGGAATACCGACATTTTTCCGGTTCGAAGAGAAAGACTCGGAGGGGAAGAAGAAGGGAGAGGCCGATGCGAGTGGCTTGGAGTGACTCTTAGGTTTCCAAGTATCCCTTTCTTGCCATGACAGGACACATTAGTTTGATTATGTATCTTAGTTTTCTTTTAGCGAGGTTGCCGGTTGTAGGAATGAATCGGGCTTAGACTCATCGTGAAAAGAGCTTTTAACTTGTAATGAATATTTGAATTGCTTTAGAGTTTTTCGAGACGCTTTCATGGTCTCGATCAATTGTATTGATGCCAAAGTATGGCTTTTATTTGTGCTTTAGACCGAACCGTTTCCGGTGCCCTACGTTCCCCTCATTTTGAGGAGCTCGGGTCTTCGTAGTTCAAAGCTGGTGAACTCTCTTTTGTTTTTGTTTTTTTTTTTTTTTTTGGTGCAACCTGTTTTTTACCTAGGCCGCCCTTTTCGGGTTTCTAACCTAGTTGGGTATTACTCTTTTAGCACTCTTTTTTTTTTTTTGTTTTTTTTTTTTGTTTTTTTTTTTTTGGTCCCTTTTTTTTTTTTTGTGCAACCTCGTTTTTTACCTAGGCCGCCCTTCTCGGGTTTCTAACCTAGTTGGGTATTACTCTTTTAGCACTCTTTTTTTGTTTTTTGTTTTTTTTTTTTTTTTTTTTTTTTTTTTACGCGTAGTATCTGCGCGGCTTGTCACCATTCACTTTGGGTGTACAAAGGGATTCCCGTCGAGGTCCGCAAGTTGCATGGCTCCTCAGGAGAAGATCTTACGGACGACATATGGCCCGACCCATACGGGCTCCCATTTGCCGAGAGGGTTGATACGGGATTTGGGGGGCTTTTCTTTTAGAACGAGATCGCCTTCTCGGATCTCCCGATGCTTTACTTTCTTGTCGAAGGCTCTGGCCATTCTTCCTTGGTAGGCCCGGATGTGTTCCATGGCCTTCGGTCGGCGTTCATCTAGTAGGGCCAATTCGTCATGGCGACTCACGGAGCCATTCGACCTCGTTGATTTGGCTTTCCGGCGGTATACGGAGCGAGGGGATTTCGGCTCGATTGGGAGTACGGCTTCCATTCCGTATGTGAGGAGCAAACGGTGTTTTCCCGGTTGCCGTTCGGCGTGTTACGTAGCCCCAGAGTGCCAAGTGTAACTTCTCGGGCCAATCTCTACGCCTTGGGACGGCCATTTTCCGGATGATATTTTCCCGAGTCTTGTTTCTTTGCTTCGACGGCTCCGTTGGTTTGGGGCCTGTAGGGTGATGACTTGTGACGGGTTATTCGGAATTCCGCCCGGCAGTTTTCACATTCCCCTTCGAAGTGGGATCCATTATACGAAATGATTTCGGTGACAACCCGTATCTGCACATGATGTTTTCTTTGATGAAGAGGGCAACTTCTTTGAATTGAGGATTTTGTAGGATTTTGCAGAGCATCCTTTCCACTTCCTTCGAAGAAATGACCAATCTGCGTCTCTTTAGGCTCTTCCGCAGTTCCCAAATTCACATTCGTCAAAATCTCTTCGGCAGCTTGGGCTCGATTCTCCTCTTCCCGGACAACCTGCTTAAAGATTTTTCTTTTGTTGTTTGATCTTTTTTTTTTTGTTTAATGTGTCTGCTTCTTTATCTAATGAATTATTATTAAAAAATTTTTATTAATTAATTCATCATTAGTTAAAGTGGCAATCAAGGGATACTCAGAAAGGTTCGTCATTTCATTGAAAACGAAAGGGGGTACAGCGCTTGCTACAGACTCGTAGTCTTCAGGCGTAAGGCCGTCGGACGACCCTAGAGACTCGATCTTAACAGAGAGAGACTGGGAGGCCTTGTCCTAGATTGACACAAAGGGACGGGGGACCAATCCAAGCTTGGTGATCATTTCCTCCTTGGTCGCGGATGGGCCTGAGAGAGTTTCCCAATTCTTTAGCGGCATCGCTATTGGTGGCCTCATGACTCGGGAACTGTCTTTGTTTTTGTTTTCCCTTCTCAATTGCTGCTATCATCTCTTGGACCGAGCCGAGATCAATCGGAGTCTGGCACCTGGACTTCTTCTTCGAACAATTGCTGCATAACCGGACCATCCCAATCATCTGAGGGAAATTCCGTGGCCTTAGCTTTTGGCACTGTCAATTCGAACTCAGGTTTCGGGTCTCCCTGGGCAGTAGGAATAGTGGTTGTGAGCTTCTCGAACTGTTCCACCAGGTCAGGTACGCCTCTGAAGGTATACTCACTCTTCATGGTAGTGGTAGCCCCAGGTATCTTGGGTAGGTCCAGGAACATTCTACGGACCGGGTTAGCCTTGGTTCCTCTGAACTTGTTGAGGCTATCCTGTAGCTTTAGCCATCCTGCCTTAGGAGTGGGCTCTGTGATGTTTCCTGGTTGTGTGGGACCCTTTACAAAGTAGTCAGCCAAATTAGGACTGAAGGGGAGAGATTTGGGATTGTCGGCCGGGACCTTTCCTGTGGCAGCTTCAAATCTTTTTCCCTTTGCAGTGTCCACTGGGGAGGCCTCATATCCCAGGCCGTGGCGAGTATTTTGTCCTTTTACTTCGATGAGTTTGAAAGTTCCTTGTTGGCGCTTCCCCAGACCGAGGCCAGGTAGATAGCTCATTTTTCTCATCATTTTCAAGACTGGTGGGATTTTATCCCGAGTGACCGTCAGATCTATGTTGCACACTTGGGCCTTGGGAGGCTCGACCGTGAAGCCCGTTAGCATGTGACCTTCCTCATCATGTTTGATTTCCAGAATAGGTATTCCACCCGTATCTGTGCCCTCTAAAGTGACTAAATCCCCGTAAATGGTCGTCAGATCCCCATTCGAGACGAATTTCACACCTTTGGTGGAGGCTTGAGGCGACCCCTTTGACTTGGTGCGGCCAAGGTCTTCCCAGCGGGGCATTGAAAGTAATCGGGATGTCGATAACCTGGAATTCCACAGGTATCAATTTATGTCCAAACCAGAGGTCTAAAGTAGTAACTCCGAGGACTGCTCGGGATGTTGAGTCGTAAGCTTTGACTGTGAGAGAAGAAGGCTTCAAGTCCGTAGTCTTGATATCAAGCAAGCTCATGATCTTTGCCGGAAGAATGTTCATTCCGGACCCATTATCAACCAGGACCCGAGGGAGGCGTCGTTCATCCAGCTGGACTGTGATGAAGAGAGGCTCATTATGATCAGCCCCAAATTGAGGGAGGTCGAGATCCGTGAAAGTGATTATGTTCCCGTAGTGGATGTTTCCAATCAGCTGTACCACATCATCGGGAGTAGCATCAATAGGCACGAGTGCGAGCCGGGCTTTCTTCCGGCTTGACTTATGGGGATAAGACGAAGTGAGTAGAGACCGAGAGGAAATGTTGGCTGTGTTTGCTTCAACCGAGTGAGCACGGGATCCTCTTTTTCGAGTGCAGGTTTGTTTGTCTTAGCATAGGGGCGGCGATCTTCTTTTGGTGCTTGATCTGTGGCCTTCTTATGCCTTGGGATTTCCTTGGAAGATACGCCGAGATCGGGTTAACGAGTTAACTTCCTCATTAGTCGTCTCTTGACTAGATTTCTTCAACGCCGCCAACGTTAACGGGGAGCCCTTTTGGCTATTGGCCACCGATTACGCGGAGCACAGCAGCGGTGCGGGGTTGAGCTTGAGCCGTACCGGCCTCTTCTGGGCGGCCCTTATAAGCGCTTCCCAAGTTACCGGCTTCGAGTGCGCAGGGTTGTGTTGTTGCCCCTTGGATGGCCCATGAGCTAGGGCGTCCTCCGATTCACTCTCATGGCCGGCCTTGCTCATTGTTATCATGCAACAAGAGTCGCTATTGTCGGGGCTTGGCGGTTTGCCGATTTCTTCCCGGTATAGTGTAGCCATTCTTGTTCCTTTCTGTAATATTCGGAGCTGGAGATGATTATAGCATTACGTGTGGGAGGAGCGTCGGGTATCATGCCGGTTTCAGGACTTCTCCGAGAGTGAAATACATTAGGGAAAGTGATTTCCTCTCGGGTCACCTTGACAAGAATTGTTACTTTGCTTTCGGGCGGGTTTGATCGACAATAGTGATTTTCTCATTGGAGAGGATGGGAGTCGATCTCCCTCTTTCTAGCGAGATCTTCAACTATTCGCTTAGACGGGATACCCGAAAACCCTTTCCCAAAGCATGGTAGGCGGTGTTGAATTCTAAGACATCCACGTGCTCAGATCCATGAAACTTCATGGCCTTCATGTCCTCGGTCTCGTATTCGTCTTCCGAAGTTTCTTCGTTGTCGCTTGCTGATAACCAGCCATTGTGCCTGGCTCCCATGGGCTCATTTCGGGCATGATTGTTCCAGATTGATTCTGGGTCTGGGGCCTCAGTCGACTCTTCGCTCTCGTCATCATCATCGTCATCGTCATCATCGGAATCGTCTTCCCATACCACGGGGATATCAGCTGAGAGAGAGCGACGGTCAAATCTGTTAGGGGAAGAGGGGTGCGTGCAGCCGCAGAAGTCGTCATATGCTCCCATTCCCGGAAGTGATGGTAACTGCGATTCAGCTTCTCCTCCCAGAAATTGCGGGGGAAGAGTGAGAGGGGGTGGCACGTATTTGACACCAGGTAGGATATAGAAGGAATCCTCCTCTTCCGATTCTTCACTGTTCTCGGGATCATATTCGGGCTCTCCCAAAGCCAATTTGCAGAAGTGTACTAGCTCCAGATGCTCTTCGGCCTCTTTGCTGATAAGCCCCAGTACAGGTGCCCGCCGGAAGCTTTCTTGTTCGATTCTTCTCGATTGTTCTAACCATCTTGTGTAAATGGTTCTTTCATGTTCTGAGCGGAACAGCCCCAGTTCTTCGGTATCGGTTTTCCCTTTATCCGAGAAATAGCGGGCCTCGTATTCTTGCAAGGAGTCTCTGACATGAGACCAAGATGGGTTGATTCGTTCGATATCCTCGAGGCTGAGGGGGAATCCAAATTCGGGATCCTCGACGAGATTGGCCACGGTATTTGGGGACCTTCATCGGCATCTTCCCGGGCGTGTGAAGATTCTCCGCATTCAATCATATTCACCTGATTATGGTTCCGTGGCAAAATGATTTTTGACTGTGTTAGGCCCTTCGGGGCCTTCCAACTTTCCTTGCTCTATTAGCCCCTGGATTGCCTTTTTCAGAGTGAAGCAGCTGTCCGGCAGATGTCCGTGAGCTTGATGAAAGGCACAATACTTTGTAGTATCCACGGGAGCATTCGGATTTCTGGGTTGGAAATTCTCCAACGGCCGCAGCAAGCCTTCTTTTACCAGTCCCTAAAGATGTCATTCGGGGGCATCCCAAAGTTTTCGAGATTCATGACCCGTGGTCCGGGCTCAGCTGGTTTCCCGGGAGCAAAAGGAGTCGTGTTATTACATTCCTGTCCCGCATAGTTAATCGTCTCTTTGCCTTTGGCGAGCAGGGGCGATGTTTGCGGGAGGAGCCCGATATCCGTAGGCGTGTGCGGCGGCGGTTGCCGATTGTAGGCCTTTTCAAACTTAGGCCGCAGAGTTAACCATGGCCCGCAAGTCTCGAGTATGGGAAGTGACCGAGGAGGCTCTCGCATGTGGTTTCAAGCATGACCGTAAGATGTCCAGCTTGTTCCTCTTCGGAAGGAGGGATGGCCATTTCACCGAGTTTCGTATTCCACCGCTTGTAAAAGTCCCCAACATTCTCATCGTGACGCCGCACCGTTGTTTGTAGGTCAACCCTATTTGTTTCCCATTCCAAGTTGGCCTTATATTTTTCTCGTGAAGGCATTGGTGATTTGGTCCCATGTGGCCCCGGCTTCTGTTTCAAACGGAAGAACCACTTTAAGGCACCGGACTTCAAGGATAAGTCAAATAGTCGCCTAGCTGCCGATTGGTACATCCTTTGGCTTTCATCGCCAAGGTATACGTGTCCAAATGGGTTTTCGGACATGCGGTTCCATCAAAGAGATCCAGATTTGGCATCACGAATTTGTGGGGAACAATGGAGTCCGGTCCCCAGAGGCCGGAAGGCGGTACTTTACGCGATCGGTTCAAGAATCTGCGCTTTCATTTCCTTGTGTTGTTCCATGAACCAGGCCGATGAGGGTCTTGTGGCGGAACCATGGCATTCAAGCTAGTGGCTGAGCTAGAGAGAGGAGCTACCACCGGAGGCAGATCGGTGGAGGGAACGGCCGGTCCGGACGTAGGTGAAAACTGTCACGGGGAGTGAGTTACCCTCGGGAGCATGAGTAGGAGCCCGAGCAAAGGGTAGAACCTTGCGGCTTGCTGTGGATTTTCAACCGGCAAAGTAGGTGGGGGCAGCCCCGATGTGGCCGGATAACTTGGATTTCCAGAGTGGGGCCCGTAAGTAGGCTTCGAGTGCGGGCCGCCGTCCGGATTGTTGAATCGCGTGGCCGCTTGTGGTGAAGGTGTGTAACCCGGGGTACTGCGGTCCCGGTGATTCGGATGAGACCGGGATGGAGGCTTGGTAACCCATAGAAGTCTCGAGTGAGGAATGGATTTGTGTGAGGAGCAACGAACTAGTACTGTTCGAGGAGGCTCCCGACCGTGGTCCGTAACCAAGCCGTGGCGGCATTCCGAACCGCGGCCGTTGCCGTGAAGGTCCGGATTGATCGGTTCCGAACCGAGGAGGGATCCCGATCAGCCGTGGCATTCCGAGATAGCCCCAACCATGAGAAGACATTCCGTACCGATTTTGCCCCCACCGATTTGTGCCGCCTGCCGCATGGATCCGGTGGTCTCGTGGTTGGGAGCCGGGCCGACCCGAAAATCGAGGAGCATGGGTTGGTAGTGGCACCATAGGAGGTGGGTGGCGGCATCCACGGTGTAATCGGGCGACCGAGAGTGGGGTTGGCATCCTCGTCTTCTTCCACGGTGAAGGTGCCATCCGGATTGAGGCCGCGGCCAGACCGTGACTCTTAATAGCCTCCATAAGGCCGTTTAGCCGTGCTTCCCGTCGTAACCTCATCTCGTTTCGCTAACCGATTCCACCGTTGCTCTGTCTCGAGGGGTCCCGGGAGGCGGAGTGACGTTATCCCCATCATTACCGGCCGATGCGTACATTCTCAAAACCCGGAGTTGGAACAAACGGCGAAGCCGACGATGCGCTTGACTCTTCCCAACCGATCAAACGGTGACCGGTGCCCGAAACCAAGCTTTGTGCGGAGAGTCGCGGGGAAAGGACATGAAGGTTCGAGTATGTCCGGGAATGGAAGGAGGGTAGGTGTTTGGACTTTAGGCTCATGCAACATGCAGCTTATTTGTTCACGTTTACTTAAAACATGTTTTATTAACCTAATCGGTTGGAAAAGATTGCTCTTCTTTTCGCAAACTACTCGATTCTGGATCGTGGGCCCCGTCACTACGTCTATAAGCCCCTCGTATTCCACCCGTATTTCGACCTCCCGGGGTGGAGCTGACCCCGGCGAGGGTCCTATAGGGCAAGCGGGTCCCACCGACCGAAAGAAAACGATCCTACAAGTCCGGCGGGTAATCGAGTCTTAACGAGCATTCGATGTAAATTACGGACAAAGCCGACGTCGAAAGTCAAGATCATGTCCGAGGGCTCGACAAAAAGTCGGCATGATTTGGACCGATAAGCGTCCAAGATTGATCTTGACTTGTCGTCGCTAAGCCGTAATTAGGCATGGAATAGTCATTAATCCCTGATGACTCAAAGTGTCAATGCCGGGAGTCGGGTGTATAATTTGTGCCGCCGAGAACCGAAGTCAAGGCGCCGGTCAATATCTTGGTCAAAGTCTCGCGGCGGAAAACCGGCGTAACTTCGACCGATTAGCGACCGATTAGGGACCCGAGAGATATTGAGTCGGTATGCCGACAAAGGCTTGAAAGGAAAGGTCTATACACGGACGGGGCATGACACGGCTGACTAAAAACCAACCGGGTCTCGGACAAAGTGTGTCACGGACAAGTGCATGGTCGACACGAGGCTCCATGAGATGTTTGGGTAGTCCTGTGCTCATCCGAGAGGCGTAATAAGACCAAACGGACCGCGACAAGGATTTCCCCGGGTTAAGGACGTAGTGTGCAGTGTACGGTCACGTGCGCGTAGTGTGCAAGCAGTCTATATTCTTTTTCTGAGTAAAATAGAGATTTTTTTTTTATGTGTCTTAAAAATATGATGCATGATTTTTTTTTTTTTGGAAATTTTCTCTTTTTTTTTTTTGAAAATCCTTTTTTTTTTGATTTTTTTTTATGAGCACATAAGCACGAAAGCACGAAAATTCCGACAGTTAGGGACATTATTCCGACAGTCAAAATTTTGACTTTCTCCGAGGCGGCCAAAACAACATGAAAACTGTGCAAAAATCAACACACACACAAAAATGATTTTCGGCCGGACGGAAGCTTGACCCTCAAAAGCTTTTTTTTGAAAACGGTGATACCGGTACGTGGGATTGTTAGACCACAATTTATCCCCGACTCGTGTTAGGAGGCGATAACGGGAAATTTAGTGGTTTCCACCAATATACCGAATACCATTTTTTATTAAAAAGCTTAGTCCCCAGCGGAGTCGCCACTGTAACGATGTGTTGCCTTTTTCACGGGAAAAATTCGATTTTTGCGTTTCTTTGAAAAACCAAATAAAACCGGAAAAAACGGAGTCGCCACGCCATTTTAATTTTGAAGGGCCAAAACTTTGAAAAAGCCCGAGATCAGAGATTTAGGTTCGGAGGTCATGTTACGCGTCGGGAAGGACGTTAGTGTGCACTCCGACGCGCCTCGTAAAACGAGTCTTCCAAGCTGAAAATCATTTGTGTGTGTGTGTGTGTGTGTGTTTTGGCCAAAATAAGTTGAAACTGGAAAAATTAAAAATTGGGATGTCTTTTTAAGACTTTAAACTGATCCCATGATTTTTTGGAGAATTTTTGGTTTGAGATTTGGTACTCAAAAAACCCTTTGAAGTTGAGAAGTCACTTCTGCCAGAAGAAAATGGCAGCAGACACCTGATTTTGAAATGGATTCAAGGGTCCTAAAACTTCATAATCTGGATGAACTCAGAGAATGAAAGTTTCTCTAAACTCCTTGAATAAACTTTGTGTGAAAGAAATTTCCATTTTGGAGAAGATTTGAGGGGTCAAAATCTTCTGGAAACCTCAGATATGAGATCTGGATTCCCAGAAGCTGATGAACTAGCCTCTGAAAGAAAAATTGAAAAGAGGAGTTTTACTCACCCAAAAAATAAGGTAAAAATATGTCTGGAAAGCTCTGGATGTTGGCTACAAAAAGTGTTTTGTAGTCAACACCAAATTCCAAGTTCATCTGTGTCCAAAAATTAAGACCATGGACTGAGGTCTGAGAAATTTGCTACTGGACAGCAACTTCTCAAGAAAGAAAATATGATTTTAAGGGGGGTTTTGCATCCATGCTTGTCCCCATTTCCCTAGGTTTTGGTTAGTGATCACTAGACATTTTAGTGGTGAATCAACTATACCAAACCATCCTTGGGGTACATTAGGACTAAGCATTTCATTTGCTTGGGGAGGGGATTTTACCCTTTGAAATCAAGATTTAGTGCTTGAAAATGGTTTTTAGGGTTTTGAAAGTGCATTTTTGCAAGTAAGAAAGAAAAGCTTTGAAAATAATGTTGATCTTTGTAGAAGATCATCCATGGAGATGGTCTTCCATGGTGATCTTCTTAGATCTAGAGAAAGAAGATGAAAGAACTACATTTTGTAGTTTGAAGATGCATGCATGGATGAGATTTAGGGTTAGGAAGAGGAGGGTTTACCAATCTTCCTTGTGTTCTTGAGTGTTTGGCTTGAGTGTATGAGTGTTTAGGGCTTGAATATGAGAGTGAGTGGATGAGTATGAGTTGGGAAAGATTGGAAAGAAAAAGGTGACAATTCTTGAGAATTCTCACTGTTTTCTCTCTATATTTCGCCAGAACTTCGTTGCTATTGTGTTCTTCCTTCTTATTTTTGTGACTGGAGGGCTCAATTTATAGCCCTCTGAAAATTACATACTTGTCCGCGCGGATAGGATCGTGCAACAGTGCACGTTCATTAAATGCGGCTTCACTTTGGACAAGAAGAATAATCTTTTTCAAAATTCAAATTGACCGGCCAGTTTTGTTTCCAAAGATTGCTATATTTGGTTTTCTTCATTTGTTTTTCTTTTTTGAGATTCTTTTTAAGGTTTAACCTTAAATAACAATGCCCATTTTACCCTCACTTTGTTAGGAATGTTAGGATAGTTAGGAATTGTTAGAAATGTTATAACTTCCGTTAATTTTCTAACGGAAATTTTAACAAGCTCAAATTGGAGCACTTACACATGTGCTAAAACTAGGTCAAAATTTTGAGAAAACATGATTTTGGAAGATGAAAAGGATTCATGCATGCCATTTTTGAAAGAATAATGCTTATGTGCAAAGAATTGTGAAAATTGTGATTTTGTGCTTTAGGAAAGTAATGGGACTTGACATGACGCGTTTCAAGTGATGAAAGACGTTTTTTTTTTTTTTTTGATGCAAATAATGCTAGAAAAACTTTTGTGAATGCTTTTCTTTTGAAAACATGTGCGCTTTTGTGAATATATGCATGTTTTTTTGAAAATGATGAAGGACTGACACACTTCTTTGTTGTTTGTGCTTGTCTACAGGAGAACAAGTCTAGAGGACCTTTTGAGATTGCGGTTAAGCTTTGGCAGAGGATGCCGGATTTCGAGAAGAATGGGGTGAACCCCAAGAATTTGGCTGATTCCCAAGGGGCTGGGGATGGAGACGCGGAACGTCGAGGTGGCGCTCGAGACTTGCATGCGTAACTTTGCCGCTAATGATGTGGATCGCCAAAATTGCTAGAGCATTTGTATGGTTGATGCTATCAGTCACTATCTTCGCTAATTCTGGGACGCTAGCTATGACTTGCCTCCTCGACTCTTTGGTTGATGTTGATGGGATAGGGACGGTCTCTTGGGGAGAGGCCGGATTGGCGGAGTTGTACTTCTCGTTGGACATGTACAAAGTCGGAACAAAGCCGCTTCCATGGATCGCTTCTCATTTGCCCTTGAGGTAGTCTCCTTTCTTTTCTTTTCTCTCTTTCTGTCTTGAGACTTTTATGAGAGAGAGAATGACCTTTTGACGCTTTGAATATGCAGCCCGGGTTTTGCGAGGTGATTGGGTTCTTCCCTTGGAACCAACAGATCGATGTCACCATCTTCCCCGCTATGGTTCGCTGGAGGGAGATGCGAGGATAAATTCACGGGAAGACCCGGATCACCTTCGACTACAAAATGGTGAGGCCGATCATCAATAAGGATCGGCACGACGGAGTGGACTTCTACCCTTGGGGGCAGTGTACCCGGAGATCTTGGTTTCGGAGATGCCATTGAGGCGACTAGGCGAGAGGAGATGGCTCACTGAGCCGACATGTGATGTCATTTACTTGGGGGACCGTTTCTCGAGGCAAGCATGGCCATGTCCCTCCATCGACGCCATTACTCCTCAGATCCTCCAAAGACGGATGCTACAGCCTGTGGATTGGCCGAGGATGAGATTGCCAGTACTGTGCGGCGTGGCCGCAGAGGAGTACTTCGACATGGACACCCCCTACGCCGTGTTTGTGGAGCGGCGCCGAGGACGCCACGTAAGCTAGTGAAGCCGGCGGTCACTCGGTGATATGGGGAGGTGAGCCTACCGACCCGCCTATCCCTCCCGCGCATCCGTCCTACGTGGTCCATGGAGTACCGAGGAGGATGAGGATACCTGTTTCCGATGCTAGGGAGCCCCAAAGACACCTTGCCGCCCGACAAAGACTGTAAGTATACTTTTAGGGTCCTTCCTTTTCAGCTTCGCATTTTTCTCGCTTTTGCAATTTTTCAGATTTTCCGAGATTTTTCGAGATTTTTCTCTTCTTTTTCTCGTGTTCCAGCTCGCACTACGATAGAATGGGTCGGGCAATAGGGGCCGGAAGGACATGTGCCGGTCTCTTCGAGGAAGCCGGCTCGCGCTTCGAAGGCGGCTAGCGGATGCACAGAGCCCGGCGCAAGAGACGGCACGTCGGGGCACAGCGTCTACCTCATCGGCCTCGGAGTACTCTTTCCGGCTGCCATGCCTCGGGGTGGGGACCCAACACCGACATTCTCGAGCAAACTGGCCGAGTATGGGCATGATAATGTCCATCTCTGTCTCGATGTGAGCGACTGTGAGGACTCGATGAGGGAGGCTAGCATCTACGAGCCGAGTAGCGATGAGGAGGAAGAAGAGTCGGAGGCCTAGGAGGTCTCTAGAGTAGATTTGGAACAAAAACAAACAATGAACAATTTTTATGCACACTTTGTTTATTTTTTGCTTTATTTGGGTGCCGATGGGGCGAAGACATTGTATTTATGTTTTATTTGCTTTTCTAATTCATGCTTTTTCAATTTGCATATTATCTGAGCCTTGGGGCTTTTTTTGCTTGGAATTGGGGTCGAAATCGGGCTAAAATGATTTATAATGGTTTATAAATGCTTGAATGGCTTCTGGACATGTTTTTGTACAAGTTTTGGTTGAAAAAGTGGGGTGAAAACTCCCTTGGGCAGCAACTTTGGTTGCTGCAGAATTTTTTTTTGCAGAGGGCTAATGTAGCCGTGCGGATAGGTCTCTGGGGCAAATGAAGCCGTGCGGCTCACGCCCGTCTCGAACCGGTTATTTTCTCGAATAAAAGCAAGGCTTGGCCATTTCATTTCATTTTCAACATAGACTTGTCCCAATTGTTCCCAGAGCACATTTTGGACCTAAAAGCACCATCTTTGATCATTTTGCGATGGAGAAGCCCGTCAGATTGCAAAGGGGGAAGCGAGACCGTTTTCTGTCCGATCTTCAATCTTGGGTGAGACACAACTTCCAATCTCATAGGGGACTGCTTGATTCTTCCTTCAAGATCAAGTCTTTATGGCATTTGAGGGATCTCCCGCCCGATTGGGACCTTTTGAGAGCCGCAACAAAGTTCTGGGACGTCCGGAGACATGTTTACTGCTTTTCTTACAACGAGATTGTCCCGACGCATGAAGACTTCCGAGCCTTGATTGGGGGTCCCGAGATTGAGGCTATATCTATTCCGCTGATCGAAGACGTGCCGGTGATGGTAAAGCTTGCATCTTTTCTGCAGATTCCTTTGGGAGAGGTTGAGAGGATGATGATAGCCCCGGATAGGATTGACCTTTCTGATATCCCGGGCAGGTTTGGGTCTCCAGATATGGCTGCGACCACGGTGGCTATGGATGCTTTCATTCTTTGCGTATTCTCTGCTCTGTTCACTGCTGAGTCCGTGGGGATCTGTCATAGTGGTCTCTTGGACATGGTTAGAGACTGCAAGGCTAGGAAGGATATTGTCCCGCTGGTTTTGGGAGAGACACTTCATGGGATTGACAGGATGGCTCGGGGAGACCATTTCATGAGATCCGGGAGTCCCGCTATGTTGACCTTATGGCTGCAGGAGAGGCTCGGGGCTTTGCCAGGGGCTTTGCCGACTCAGTGCCCTTGGGTGATTTCTCGGAGAGGTGCACCGAGGCAACAGGACCAGGGTAGCTGGGAGATGACGATGGCTAGGCTATCCACTTCGGACATCCGTTGGTGGATACCTCATTGGAGGTTGCGCATCAGAGGATATTTCAGGAGTCCTATGCCGTGAGTGTTCCAGATTCCCGCCGGTCATCCTTCTACATACCCCGCTTAGTATCCAGCAGCTAGGGGCTTTACAGAGCCATTGAGTGATTGGGAGGACATCCGGACCATGGAGGTGGTGTCATTGGACATGAGGGATCCAGCCAGCTTCTCTTTCTTCTCGAGGGCTTGGACATATGCTGCTTTCCCACCCAGGGCTATCTTCAGGAGCAGGAAGAGCACCATCTTGACCACTGTCTACTTGGATTGGTACGAGAGGAAAATGGGAGCAACTCAGGTCATCTTGGAAGAGAGACGTCGAGCTTTATTGGGAGCTGACTGCGACTCGAGTAGGACTTTGAGGGAGACTGAGGCTAAGGCGAGTCTCCATAACCAGTCAGGTGACTTGGTCAGGGATATGGAGGCTCGGTACAAGAGGTTGTCCGAGGTCGCTCCTTTGACTGAGGCTCAGAGGGAGGAAGTGCGGACTCGTGCTCGGATAGAGAGAGCACTTATTGACACGGGTTTGGTAGAGGCTCCAGTGAGGATACCGGAGGTCGGGATGAGGGATACCGACATCATAGATAAAAAGAGGAAGAAGACTCGACGGGGCCGAGGAAAAGGGAAGAAGACCAAAGAAGACTCAGCGAATGACGACTGACAGATCTTTTCTTAGGATTCCCTTATTGCCATTTTGCAAACACATTAGTTTATTTAGGCATTTTATTGTATTTTAGATCTTTGTAGCAGGTTAGCAGAGTTAAGAGGTAGACCGTGCTTGAACTCATCAAGAAGTTTTTAACTTGTAATGAACAAGAAATATTATCTTAGAAATTAATCAAGACACATTTCATGGAAATTCAAATGTCTTTTTTTTTTTTATTGTTTAGGACACATTTCATGGAAACTTAATCGTCCTTTTTATTGTTTAGACCGAACCATATATGGCTGCCTACGTTCCCCTTTTACAAGAAAGACTAAGGGGCTCAGGTCTTCGTAGTTCATTCCGTGAACTAATTTTTTCATGTGCGGCCATTTGTTTTTGCCTAGACCGCCCTTTTTGGGGTTTTCAGCCTAGCTGGGTATTACTCTTTTTGCACTTGTTTTTTATGTGCAACCCTGTCTTTTGCCTAGACCGCCCTTTTTGGGGTTTTCAGCCTAGCTGGGCATTACTCTTTTTGCACTAAGATTTTTTTATTATTATTATTTATTTTTTTTTTTTTTCTTTTTAGACATAGTATCTTTTAAGCTTATCACCGTTGACTGGGTGGACAAATGGATTGCCGTCCAGGTTCGCAAGCTTCATTGCTCCTCCCGATAGTATCTTCTATACCACATACGGGCCGATCCAAACGGGTTCCCATTTTCCTAGGGGGTTGTCTCTGGTGGGGGCTTCACTTTCAGCACTAGGTCACCCTCTTTGATGTCTCTGGCCTTGACCTTTTTATCAAACGCCCGCCATTCCGCCTCTGGTAGGCTCGGGTGTGTTCCATGGCTTTTAGCCTTCTCTCGTCAAGCGTGGCTAACTCATCATGCCGGCCGCGCAACCATTCCACTTCGTTGACACCGTTTTCCAGAGGACCCTTAATGACGGGATTTCCAACTCCACCGGTAACACCGCTTCCATCCCGTAGGTTAAGGCAAAAGGAGTTTCTCCCGTAGCCGTTCGACAGACGTTCGTAGCCCCAAAGTGCCAAGTGCGGCTTTTCGGGCCAATCACGACCACGGGTGGCCATCTTCCGGATGATCCATTCGAGCGTCTTATTAGCGGCTTCCACGGCTCCATTAGTCCGAGGTTTGTACGGAGACGACTTGTGGCGAGTGATTCTGAATTCTCGACAAAGAACCTATCGCAGCCCCCTTCAAAGTGCGACCCATTATCGGAAATGATCTCGCTGGGCACCCCATATCTCGCACATTATGTTTTCTTTGATGAATTGGGCCACTTTTCTCGGAAGTGAAGACCTTGTAAGACTTGGCCTCTACCCACTTGGTGAAGTAGTCGATGGCTACTAGCACAAATTCATGCCCATTGCTTCCCGCCGGGCTATTTTCCCTATCACGTCAATACCCCAAGTTGCAAACGGCCAAGGAGTCGTCATGCAATACAGTCATGAGGCGGGAGATGGTTGAGGTTGGCAAACCGCCGGGCACTTGTCGCATGCTCGGACGTGCCGGACACGGTATGTTTCCATGGAAATCCGTGAGTAACCCATTCTCGAGGATCACTTGCATCGTGGCTCAAGCGTTCATATGAGGACCGCAGGACCATTGTGGACTTCGGTCATCAACTCTTTGGCTTTTTCTTGAGTGACGCACAAGAGGAGTGGTCCTTGGTATCGCTTCTTATACGGGTTGCCTCCTAGAATGACATAATGGGAGGCCAACCTTTCGAGCTTGCAAGCTCTTGGCTCGACTCCTTCTTTCGGTCTACCTTCTTTGTCTCGAAAGCCGACTCTCCATCTTTGAGGAATCGGTAAATTTGATTGTACCAGGTTCCTTTATAGGCTCGGGTCCCGTGTCTACTTCACAAACGTAAGGCCGGGGCTTCTCTTCTACCCACTCTGAAGGGTTTTATGGATTTTCCCTCGGGGATCTCTACCAATGAGGCTAGAGTAGCTAATGCATCTCGCGAATCTGTTCTTTTCCCTTGGCAAGTAGTGGAAGGTCACTTCTACGAACCGTCCGGTCAACTCCTCCATATGGGCATGATACCGCCTGCAAAGTTAGGGTCCACAGCCTTCCATTTGTTGGAAACCTGGTTGATGATCGAAATGGCCGAGTCTCCATAAACTTCGAGCTCCTTGACATTCCTTTCTAAGGCAGCTTCCAAACCAAAGAATGCGAGGCTTCATACTCGGCAACATTGTTCGTGGCAGGAAGTTCAACTTGAGGGCTATGGGTGTATGCTCATCCTTCGGATCGACCAGTAGCATCCCGATACCGTTTCCTCTTTTGTTAGCGGCTCCGTCAAAGAATAACCGCCATCGGTTTTCGTGTTCAACCGCAAAGATCCCTTCATCCGGGAATTGGGGTTCGTGCCCTCTCGTCTTCATTACTGGGAAAGTTTGCCAGGTGGTCCGACAATGCTTGACCCTTGATAGCCTTTCTGGTCATATAGTTGATGTCGTACTCTTGCTAAGAAGAAGGACCACTTTGCTAGACGCATCGAGAGGGAAGGCTTATCAAAGATGTACTTGATGGGGTCCATTTTTGAGACCAAATTCACGGTGGGCTTGCATATAATGCTTCAACTTGCCGACTACCCGCACTCGGGCCCCGCACAGTGTCTTTTCACATGCCGAGTAATTGAGCTCACTTCCCGCAGCCTTCTACCGACAAAGTAAATGGCGTTCTATCCGAGAGTCTTTCTTTTCCCGAGCAAGCATAGCCCCAACCGCCGTGTCGATGACAAGTGAGATAGAGTAGAAGAGGTTTCTGTCTACGTGTGGGGGCATAGATCGAGGGTGCACCAAGTATGCCTTAATCTCGGTCAAAAGCATCCCGGCATTCTTCGGTCCATTCTCGTATCTACGTTCTTCTTCATGAGCTTGAAGATGGGCTCGCACATAGTGGTCAACTCGATTGACGAAACGGCTGATGTATGCAGCTTTTCCCATAAAGCTCTTGACTTCCTCGTCTCGGGTTTGAGGTGGCCTCATATCCATAATGGCTTTGATCTTTTGGGGGCCGGCTTCGATACCTCGCTCCGTGACCATATACCCAAGCACTTTTCCCCTTGTCACTCCAGAAGGTGCATTTAGCGTGGTTTAGTCTCATGGAATGTTGTCTCGCCTCTCGAAAGAACTTCCGCAGTCAACAAAGTGCTGCCCGGAGTCCTCGCCTTTGGAGTGGATTATCATGTCGTCTACGTAGATCTCAATCTCCTTGTGGATCATGTCATGAAAAAGCGCGGCCGCCGCCTTTGGTAAGTAGCCCCGGCGTTCTTAAGCCCAAATGGCATCACTTTGTATAACAAGCAAGTTCCCAGGCGTGGTGAAAGGCCGTCTTTTCTTGGTCTTCCTCGGCCATCTTGATCCGGTTGTATCTCGCAAAGCCATCAATGAAGGATTTGACTTCGTAGTTGGCAAAGTGGAGTCCACCAGATGTCTATGTTTGGCAAAGGGTAATCGTCCTTGGGCCGGCCTTGTTCGATCTCGGAAATCCACACCAACGGCCGCACCTTCCCATTGGCCTTGGTGACGGTCACAATATTGGACAACCATGTTGGATATTCAATGACTACGATGAATCCTACCCGCAGTAGCTTCTCAATTTCTTCTTTGACCTCGTAGAGACCATTCTCGCTTGATCTTTCTCGCTCCTTTACCGGTTTAGCATCCGGTGCTAGAGGGATTCTGTGCTCTACTATCGAACTGTCTAGCCTCGACATATCCCCGTATGACCATGCAAACACGTCGACGTATTCCACGGGAGCGAGATCGATCGGGCCCGTCCCCGTTCAACCCCCGGGAAGAAGTTTCCGATCTTGTGTCTCTTTAGGTTCCTCGACAAGCACCCAAGTTCACACTTGTCAAAACCTCCTCACAAAACTTGGCCCTATTTTTCCTCTTTTTCTCGAAACCTGCTTAAAGATTTCTTTAATGTATTGTTCATTTAGTGTGTTTGCATCTTGTTCAAATGATTCATTATTAAGCTTGTTGTTAAGTTTTGAGTTAATTTATCATTTGTTATTTTGGCAATAAGAGGATACTCGTAAAGATGTACGTCATTTCATTCAAAATAAGGGGAAAGATGACATCGATTACATTTTGATTAGTCCTCGGGCGTAGAGGCCTTCGGATGACTCGAGAGGGTGGTCAAAGATTCCCGACTCGACCGAATAGACGCTACCGACTCGGACCCTACACTACTTATTGACTCGAGGGTATTTGACAAGGGTTGGACCGGGATCTCACTCCTTCTTGCCGTTGCCCCGGGAGTAGCGGTCTTGTCGAGTTCCCTTTTGGTTGTGCATCCCGTGGATCATAATTGCCTTTGTTGACACCATTTCCATGGGGAATACCCGATCGATCCGGCGGAATCTCCTTTCGAACTTAACTTTATCCGTCTGTACCTCCGGGGCAAGAGGACCGCAGGCTTTCGCATCCGAGATACAAATTTTCTTCATCCCAAAAGTCTTCCGCCGGTTCACTCTTCTTTCCACCTTTTCCCAAACAGGGGGGACCGATCCTGGAGTAGGTAAGAGCCATTACAA